>JABXJD010000174.1:822500-852500 GCA_013375575.1 Percina caprodes | reverse complement strand
CATCACTCCGCTAAAACAAGGTTATTTTTTCTGTTTTCCTAGCAGGAGGAAGAAAGATTTTGCACAATTATCCAATCCAGGGACACAGGTTTCACCAAACTCTCGTTAGCCGCGTGATAGATGATGAGTGACGATCAGAAAAATAGCATGTATTGAGCAGAGCCACTGTTGCTGTGTCAAATGTGATTGGTTTAAACAAATTCAAACAACCCAATGCGTTTTTTTTCTCCTATTCTAGCATGTATCTGTGGTGTAGCCAGACCTTACTCTAGAGCACTGTGGAGATAGAGCTGGCAACGTGAGGCTTAACTTCCACACAAAAAAATATTTATTTGGCCAAAATATATGCCGTATGCATTTATATAAAAAATAAAATAAAGAAAAAAAAAAGACGTCCTTAGTGATCTCAAGGCATTTAAGCGTAACACACTTGCTTCTAGATGAGATGCGAAGGAAAAATGGAGCAAGACAAGACAAACACTTGCACGCTGTAGGGGATTTTATAAGTAATCATTGCTTCATGTGAGTATAGCAATAGAGCTGCAGAGTAAAAGCCTTTGGCTGCCTTACTCTGCACACCTTCAGCCAGTTAATCCCAGATTTATTTTTTTCCTTTAACTGAGTTTAACCAAACCAAATGGGGGCATTCAGCAGTTCAGTGAAAGCTGTCTTCAAATTAGTTTGATGAGCTGTGTCTTGTGTGTTTAATTGTGTTTGTCTTTGACTCAGTCAACCTCAACGATGGGCTTTTCATAATTAAAAAGTCACCTAATCCTAAACAGCGGATACCGCCGTGTGGGGAGTCATGACGCGACTGTTACTGAACAGATCTAAATGACAGATGATCCAGTCTGTCAAAGGGCAATCGTTTTGTCAACAAAGACCCAAGTGTCCTCCCTTCCCTATGGTTTGATTTTCTGCCATCAATCATTTGTGTGCATAGGTTTCATTTCTCTATAAAGTGGATATTTCAATTTGGTGCAGGAGCTTTGTAGACGGCTGCCTCTGGAAACCAATCACAAAGCAGAGAGGAATCCTGCTGGGTGAGTTTTATTTCCATCCTTGAAAAGGTTTGTGCAGGCAAATGGGATTCAGCCAAGTTGCTATTACAGCAGCAGCCGCTCCATTCGGGGGAAAAAAAAACCCTGCCTGTGTCTGCTGTTGCACAGACACCTGCAGCGAGCCAGCCCTGTACAGAGGTGCAGAGTGCTGATGTACAACATCGCATTTGACAGAGATGATACGAAGCAGGGAAGACCAAAGCTCAGCGAGAATAATTAATTAATTAATCATCATTGAGCCTGCCAAGCCAACGTAGCATGATTTCAGCCTGGCTGTCCTACTACATTACAGTTGCATTTAAACACAGAGCCCAGAGTACAGGCAGAGTTCAGTTATGAAAGGTCTGTAATAGAGCTAGACCAATCAGCCAGGCAGATATCGTAGCCAATATTAACTTGCTGCAGATGTATCAATCGCATCATTTTGGACCATCATCATCATCATCATATGTGTCTACAATGTTGAAAAAGGTAGAGCAGTGTGCTGTTTAAGCCTTATAATGGTAGGGAACCCCCTGCGTTGTGTGTGTCAGCTGAGGAGGACTGTAACAAGAAAATGTAGGACTGTCAAAGGAAACGTCAAACTAGGTTTCAGATCATTCCTTAACCGCTTTTGGTCCCTACAAACACCTGAGGGATATATCTTTAGTAGCTAAATACGCCAATTAGAGCCACAGTGATTAGTGGATCAATCCATTAGTTGATCAACAGAAAATTAATTTGCAACTAGTCCGATAAATCATTAATTTGTCATTTTTGAAGCAAAATTCTCCAAACATCCCCAGTTTCCAACCTCCCATACAGGAGGATTTGATGCTTTTCTTAGTCATTTCTAATTATTAAATAAAACTAGCTATTATCACTGGGCATCTCGGAGTATTTTCGGATACTTTCTACTACCTTTAATCATTTAGTCAGTAAAAAAAATATTATAGCCGCATTCTTTTTATTAAACTCAAATTCCTAAAAGTAATGGTTTCAGCCCCAGTATGATAATGTGTGTGGGGTTGTCTGCAAAAATTCAAATCTCAAAAAAATAAAATAAAATAAAAAAAGTACACACCAGCAACCCCCACAAGTGAAGCATTACAGTGAAGCATCATCGCTCAAAACCAGCCTGAAACCTACAAGAACAATCAAAAAGAGTTGCACCATCACCTGCGGAGGGGGGACAACCACTGTGTTCTTAGGGTTAGGGTTAGATGATCTGTGCAGTGAATGAGGGGGAAAGAAAAAAAAGTACAAGCCACAACAAAGTTTACCGCTGTTTGTGTGTCTTTTCTCCCCAGGTCATGTTTTGGAGCCACTTAGCTCAGCAGGCAGAGAGCTGATTGTTAGGGGAAAGAGGGCAAGACTTAAGGGCTCATTCAGACCAAAGAAAGTGATCTGGAGATTCATGGCAGGGTTGTGCAGAGATCAGTGTCACTTCAATTGCGTGTTGTGCCATTTAGCCCCCCCCCAAATGTAGACCAAGTAGACTTTATATTTTACAATTTGCATTTTCTGTCAGATCGTTCATAGATCCACATTTTCAGACTGCACTTAAAGCAGCTTCATTCCACAGAGGAAAGAAGAGAGACGGTGCTGAAGCTCGTTGCAGGACCACCGGCCGCAGCAGGCTGCTCGGTCCCTTCACTTTCCTGCCACATTGTCGAGAACAGGTGACAGCCTGGGTGACGAACGGGCTAGCCAATCTCCCGGCGTCCACTGTCTGGGAGTGAAGCAGAGGAACTACAGGTTCTGTGCTGCCACCACTAATTCTTTGCCGCCTGCCTAAATGAGTCAAGGCCTTAAAAGGCTGGAGGCTTCAATCTAAACTGAGGTGGAGCAAAGCCAACAACTGCCAACCCCTCCCTTCCCTTTATCATCAACTGCTGTCAAGACAGTCAAGTACCTCAGGGAGCAGCTCCGCGGTCAACACTACAACACTGAGGCTAATGGGCAGCTCCCATTCACCGTGTGCATGAGCAGGGTTGGGCAATATGCACAAAAACATTTGATATGAAATATAATGTGGTTACTCAGAGGCTGTGCTTTCATCATGAAAGCAGTGGCATGCTTGGTTTAAAAAATGATTAGCGGGCTGCAGTCAACGCTTAGGTGCTCGTAGGCAACCTCCAAGAGTAAAAAGAAAAGAAAGAAAAAAGGTATCAAGAATGCACGCTTCATAGCCTTGATTCAAACAGCAGCGCTTAGGAAGGTGAAAACAGAATTAAATGAGTCGCTATGTAGTCAAAGGGATAAATGTGAAGTACAGCAGGCATGCTCATGAACTGCTCAAATGGCAGGAAGCTCAGCTTCGGCAGGGGTCATTGGGCCAGAATTGTAACGTAGAAACTATTACTACTGTACCTAAACTTAACGGTAATTGCTTTCTTTGTGTGGACAGTGAGCAGTATTGATGCAGAATGACTCAAATGGCCTAATGAGGGGGGATTGGGATGTTCAATAGTGATGATGCAGAGTAACGCGAGTTCCTCAGTGCGTCATTAGATTACGAATAAGCAAAAGATCACCATGGAGATTATGTGCAAAATAAGACCATGTGAAACAAATAGCCAAGGACCTCGAATACAACTTCACATAAGAGACTTTACTTCTGACTGACAGTTTAGAGATGACGCAGTAATTTGTACTAGTTTGAACTGTATTAAAGGGATCAATCAGAGGGTAGTCTAGCTTTTTAATGTGAAGTAACTGTAAACTGACACAAATTGCAGGATAAGATCCAATAGGATTTTTGCTTTTAGACCTTTTATTACAGAAAGTGTATGAAACCCATGACCAAAACAGTCATGCATTCAGTTTTTCTATTACTTATGGATGTAACGTTTACCTTTTTGCTAGGACCTCTGGGAACATGTTCAAGGACCCCTGGGGGTCCCCGGACCTCACTTTGGGATTCACTGGTCTATCTTTATATGGTTTAAGGAAAAGGTGGACCACTCTTGTGTCTATAGAGTAAGTTTAAAGCTTAAGCTGTTAGCTTAGCTCTGTCCAAAAGGTACCAAAGTCATTTGACATTTGGGTCAGTTTGCTTTCACATGCAAGTGCACCAAACACTGTAAACACACGTCATGCGAACAAAACAGCCGCTGGTCTACTGTACAGAATATCTGGAACTAGCAGAAACTTCCGGTCTCAGAAAAACAGGAAGAAACACCACATTTATACCGCCTTGGGTTTGTTTGTGCTCAGAACAGCGTATGGATCTGAAAGTTATCATCCCTAATTGTGTGCAAAATTTGAAATTGCAGGCTTGTAAACAGCGTTTTTTGGAGTCAGATCCCTTTCTCACCTGAAGTGAACCGAACTCAAGTTCACTTGGAAGCGAACCGAGACTCCCGTTTTCAAACGGACCAGAGTTTGTTTCATCCCAGCCATAATTCGATGAGCTTTCACGCCAACCCAAAGAGGTAGGTGTGAAAGCAACCTTAGAAAGGTTACTGATTGACATGTTTGATCCGTGAAAAAATAAAAATAAAAATAAAATAATCAAAATGGCATTTTTCCATTAATGGTACCCACTCGCCTCGGCCGCGGTGCCCCCGTCCTCCTTTTTCCCATTGTAGATTAGTACCGCCTCATGAGGCAACAAACTGACATGCTGATTCTCGGCATGTGGCTGTTGCCGCAGCCAGAAGACACGTTTAGTTTCAAAAGAAGCCGGAGGCAGCAAAAAAAAAAAAAAAAACTATACTATTTAGTTCATGGGGTGTTCAGGACCCCCCCCCCCTCTGTCGCTATCAATGATGTGTAATGCGTAACCTTTTGGTATCGCCTCAGCTCGCTTGGATCCTCGACTGAGGCAGTACTGAAAAAGGTACCTTTTAGCGGTAGAGTTGGGCGGTATCCAAATTCTGATACCGTCAAACCTCCTCCCTATTTTACCGCGGTATATGGCATTACCGTGACTCAGGATCAGACGGCGTCAAACTGTTGGCTTTTGCCAACACCATTTAGAAACTGAATACCAAACACTGAAACACCTCTCCCTTCTCATTAGGTCAAAACCCCAAATGCTGCCAAACTGCAGAAGTCCTGTTCTTCTGACAACCACACATAAGCATTTTTAGGCATTAAATAAATTACAATAATATTAAATCTTTGTCTCCTGCATTGCATTTTTTTAATGACTGTATTGACACTGATACCGTTGATATTTTTAAGACCCTGTGGTATACCATATTACCGTCCATTTGGCAGGTACCAGGGACTTTTTTCGTAATGGAAAACCAAAAAAGGCGAGTAGAGTCGAGAAGATACCATGCAGTGGAAAAATGTCATAAGTGGTAAAATGACAATTAAACATTGTATGGGCATAATTTCTTCCATCATATTCTTGTGAAATAAATTCAACCCACTAGAAAAATCCTTGAAACAAACAGCCATTGTTAATGCGCATTTCTATGCATATGCTTGACCTGTGGGCTGACCAGTTTCCCATAACACACACACACGCACGCACGCACGACAAAGTGATGCTCTGCTGTAATTGCGTCTGTTTGAGGATTGAGTGTTTGAGTTGGCCGAGGGGTTGAGAGATGCAGACAGAGGCGGAGAGGAGGAGCTGCAGACAGAAGTGAGACAGTAAACTTATGCAAATAGAAGCTGAATCCATGTACATGATATGGACAAAAGAAACAAAAGAGTTAACTCTTGAACACAGAAAGAATAAGAACACCTCTGACACTTCTGAATACTAAGTATGCTGTACACAAGGAGAAGAGCCACTGCCTTACCTGATACAATGTGCTGCTGGTAGTTATAGGAGCAGGGAATTGCACCGATTGGAAGAGTGGCTTTGGGATTCCCCGGCTGAGCTTCTTCATCATCCTCGCCAAAGTGGTGCACTTTCTCATACTTCTCCAAGTATCTGCGGAGGGAGGAAAAAAAATAACAATGAGCCAAGACTTGCTTGGTGAAAATTTTGTTGTGAATTTGTGCTTTTGACTCCCCCCCCCAGACTTGAATGACTTGAGATTAGCACTTTTTATTTATGCAGCAGGCACATTTCCCTCTGAGCACAGAAGCATTGACGTTGATGTAGCGTTCTCTGTGATACGGAGTACAAACTCCTAACAACCCTCTGACGGTGTCTTTTAAAACGTAAGTGTAACAGCTTCTTCCAACTAAACACTAAAAATTGACACTAAAAATGTCCCCCATTTAAGGGAAAAAGTTTACTCAGAGATGGACTCTTTCTCTAGGTCAGCTACATGAAACAATACCAGTAATGCAGATTGGTTATAGCTAAGAATTGCTAAAAAATACATTTAAAAAAATGCTGATAATTGTAGTATGACTCATACCTGGAAGGATTACAGTGTATCCTAAATGTTGATAACCCAGAGACAATACAGGTGTGACTTGCATTTGCTTCCCTTTCCTAAATCCTTGGCCTTTAAGTCAGGGTGCTGTTTTTGAAAAAAACTCTTTAAAGCTATAGTGCATAGCTTCTGCCACCCCCATGAGGAATTCTAAGAAATAACACTGTGGGTGCATCCACATGATACAAGCCTTCCATGATCGCACACCACCCTCGCCCCTCCAACACACAGTTGCTAGTAACCAAGGAGGATTTAAAAAAATAAAAAATAAAAATACATAATGGACTCTGAAAATTATCCTCGCACGAGTTTCTGCGGGGGAAAGTTGCCAGACGCCACTATCTTCTGAACATAGCCATACTGAGAACTACAGAGAGAGGTGTGTAGGGCTGAAAGTCTTAATGAGCTTTGTAGTAACTCATTTGGCAATGGCTTGAATGTAAGACGTTCATTAATCATTAAAAAGGTTACGCTTTAAATAGAAATGTATATTTGAATTGTGGGCCGTGCTCAGAAATCAACTCAATTATAAAGAATGTTATAATTTTTCTTTCTGGAAAATCCAGCATCGATATGCAAAACTCTCTCATTTGAATTTTTAGATAATGTATTAATAAAACTTTTTCACAGTACAAAAAAAAGTAGCTACAATGTTAGAGTCAGAGAACATAACGTTAGACAAATAGGTTTATTTATTCAGAGATATTACATAATTATTTAGACCACTTATTTAACATGTTTTTAACTAACTTCAACCTTCTTTCTCCAATTGAAAAGCTACAATATGGCAACATCTTTATATTTACAAAGCTGGATAAAAGCCATACAGTGCATTAGCTGTGCCAAACAACTAAAATGTAAAAGATGACATGTTCCAACCAGGTTTAGAGGAGAAACAAACTGCTGTTGAAGCCAGACAGTGGCACAGCTTTCAGATATTTTCAATAAAGTGGATCAGTTTTTCTATACAAAGTTATATCACAAAGGCTCTACACCCGAGCCGGACAACAGGCTATCGTTTCTTGGCCTATCAGCTGAAACAATTCAATGGATTCCACCGTGACCCAGTCAAACTAGAATCTACAAATTGATGAATGAGTGTGTGCAACGTGAACAGTGTAAGCGACCATGGCTGAGAGACAAACAGCACCACCTATAGAAACCCAAACATCCTCAACAGAGAATTGGAGGGAAAAGACTTCACAGTAGCTATGGTACAGTTGGCAAGACGCTCTCTTGATTTGATTTTTTTCCAATCTCTCCACTTTGCGTCTAAATGCTTGTTGCTTTGGTGTTCCTGTACATCTCAGAAAGAGACACCTTTAGGTCAAGATAAGACATGAATCTGGGGTAGAGCTTAGATTGGGCCCCAAAAAAAAAAAAATAAAAAAAAAAAAAGTCGGGAGAAGTTTGGGCTCATGAAAGACATTGCATTTATTGACCTTAAAAATCAACAGTGAGAAATTTCCCGGAATATTTTTCCATGTTTTTCAGAACAAGAACAAGTTTTGAGTTTTCTTTCTAAAGTAATCTGTTCTAGCAAAATAATTATTTTTCTTGATTATATTGTTTTTGTGATCATTAGGCACCAAAATCAAAACCACTATCAAAATTTGATTAATTGCACGGCCCTACATGAATTTACTAAGAATTCAGTGTACCCAGTGATGAAACAAATCCTTTTATTACTCTACGCATTCAGTGTATATTACACAGTTCAAAAGTATATTTTGAAAAATGCAATGTATTTGATAAGGTTCGACGGTGAGCTTTCACCTCACTTTACTAGTTAAGGAGCGTAACCTTGATAGAGCCCGGGGTAATCACTACTACCCTGTCCATGGCGCTTTTCAATAGGGGTCGAGTAAAGAATGATCCACACAGAAAAGTGAAGCTAAGAATGAGCACTGCACAACATATGCAGGTCTTTCTATGACAAAGGGCTGACTAGAAAAATTAGTCAGTGGCATGACACGTCAGAAAATGTATCTGCCGTCACACAAACAGTGTACATTGTCATGCATTTCTATTCTAAAATCCCACTTTTTCCCCCCAGAATCTGATCCATTTGGTGTTTACATGAGGATTATTCTATACAGCAATATATCTCAGAGGAAAAGTTAGCCTAAAACAACTACTTTGAATAGAAAAGTGTAAAATCAGGGTGATTTCAATAACACCCCTTTTCATCTAAAACAGCCCTACAGCCTGTAGTAGAAACGTCTGCAACACTAACAGCTGGGAGCCAGCATCAAGCAAACAATTCCTCTGAAACTGCAAACTTCTCAAGAATGTGAGAATGATTTACACTTAACTTGGGAGAAAATATTCTCATGGAGCATGCCAACTACCAAATCAGGCGTTCTTTGATTTGATAACACACCCCGTTATAATGCGGAGAAATCTCCCAGACAAACAAAAATACACGCGTGCGGGCAAAATACCTCAGCAGTGATATTGTTGTGAACCCTGCCTGTGTAGCCGTGAGTCACCGAGCGAGCGCCTGTTACTGAATGAGGCCCCGCTTGTTCATCGTGGCCAAGGTAATCCCCCGTCCGCTGGCTGCCGGGCGACACACTGGACTATAAATACACTCAGCCTTCATTTGTACAGAGAGAGTGAGTGAGTGAGAGCGGGAGAGATAGGCACTAGTCCCGACTGCAGCGTCATCAACCGCTGTCTGGGCACAAGCAAGAAAAAGACGGGTGGGGGCATGAGGAGGGAGGAGGGGTTTAACTGCAGCTGCTAATGCACTTCCCCTTTTTCTTTTAATACATGCATGATGAGAAAAACATCAATCCCTCCCCAACTTGAGTGGCACGCAACTTCCAACCAACACAAACCACGAGGCTTTCATCGTTTTACTACAGCAACCGTTTAGGGCAGAGGTGCCCAAATAATTTAATTTGAAGGGCCAAAATTTATCTGGATGTGGAAGGCCACAGGCAAAGTTATAAATGTGGATGTTGAAGAATACCGAAATTCATTGTAAATAAAAATTACGTATTTATTTTAATTGGGAAGTTTCCATTGCCGTAAAACTCACATTAAGTCATTTTTAGCTTCACAAATTTTAAGTCATTACAGTTAAGATATTACAACACTTAAAATAAGAAGAATAAGCATGAGTGTGTTAAATGCCATAACAGGCCAAAAAAAAGGGAGCATAGGCCAAACTTGGCATGCGGGCCCAAATTAGGCAGCCTTGTTTTAAGGAAACGTGCACCATCACTGCCAATACTGAGGCATGTTTTCCCTCCAAAATAATTGCAAAGGGTGGGGAACTGAGGAACGTTGAGAAATGATGAATAGACGTGCACTTGCAAACAGCCGCTGTGTTGTGTTATTTATGGTCATCTGGATCACACCAGTGCAGATCCTCCTGGCTGCAATTACCCTCAGCTGCCCTCAGTGTGTGGGAGTCCATTGCCCCCTACTGGACGGGGTCGGTCTCTGTCGGTCTCTCTCTCTCTCTCTCTCTCTCAAATGTTTGCTGGGATTTAATGGAGCCTGCTGTCCGACAGACTGAGGAGGGTTTGCTTAAAGTCAATAATCGCAGGGCCTTAACTGAAGGCGGAGACAATTGAGAAACAACTGTAACACTTGGATTAGTTACAGCACAGACTACATGTACTACAAAGCAAGCAAGTGGACAAGTTAGGGTTGCACGATATGAGGATAATATGCAATGTGCGATAACTTTGAATACCACGATAGCAATATTTCTTGCAACAAATAAACAGATGTTAAAGTGTACTCAGTTCTGCTGCTTTCAGTAGTCCGCTAAAATATTTTTAAAAAAGCCTGCCAAATTTAAAAACAAAAAAGGAAAATCACTTCCAACAAAAATATTTTTTAACATATGTTGCAGCCTTTTGCGATGTGCATATTGTGCAAGTTGATATCACGATGTCAAAAAAATATATATATTGTGCATGTAAAACTCTATATAAAAATCTTCTAAAACATCAATGCACGTATGCTAATATAAAGGTCAGCTCACAAAAAGATAAGCAATATCAAATACAATTCAACCCTTGTAAACACTGAAAGCACTTCCATTTCAGTAATCAGCCGTGTTAATCTTGATGGCACTGTAGCTCAGTGGTGAGCAGCATTTCCTTAGTTCAAACTAGGCTTTGCAGTGGAAGACACACCGGTGCACTTGCTTCCAGAACGCTGCCAACACAGGTGATACATGTCAAGGACAAGATGTTTTCCTTTGACTACGTTGGTGTGATTGCTTCTTAGTGTTAAAGTAAGCCACCTGCTTGGAAATATACTACAGCTTGGACTATCCCTTTTATAGCATGCTGTTTTTTTGGAAGTGAATCCGATTCCAATCCTGTTCAGTGTTCGTTTGAAATGACCGCCTGCCTCAATCTGATTTCACCATTTCCCCTAATGGTGTCATTAGTCATAAATAGTTGCTTCTGTCAGCTGTGAGGCTCAAATACACTGGGTTGGACGATGTATCACATTATTTCAATGAATTAGAGGTTTGGCCATGTGTGGAATGTCTACATCTCAGAAAATTGTTATGACAACATGCTAAAATGTTTATTTCCAGTCAAAAATGATTGTATATTGGAGCTACCTACATTACAGCAATGTAATTAGTTACACCACAGTATTTCTGCTATATACATTTAGTAGCGGCGGTAGAATATTGCCGCCGCATCCACGTAAAAGGCACACTGGAAAAAAAAAGACTGCCACAATCTGCGCTTGCTGACGAGGTGCTGTCTCGTTACTACAGGACAGCGTTCAGATTCTACTTTATTCAGGCCGTCCCTGCCATGTAGCGAGGTCGCACGTCTGGCTCAATGGATGTCCATTGCTGGAATAAAGCCTGACATTCGGTGCATGTCCCTCTTCTTCCGCTATATATTTTTGCAAGGGCACCATTGCTGCATGACTGATTATAATTTATAGAAACACAAACAAGCCAAAACTTTTTTCACCCCATCCCAGAATAGATAAACGACAATACCAGGTTGCTAATGCTAGCTAGCCAGTAGTGCTGCTACAACTGATTATTAAACCGAGCTCTAATTAGTTGAGGCATCTGGCACTGACATTCCACAGCTGTGTGTGACAATTTTTTTTTTTTTTTTTAAATAGGCATAATGATTACAGCCCTGTAGGTGGTGCAGGTATTCTATTCCTAATTGTCCTAAAACAGGTTATTTCACGTTTTAATTTTCCTGTATTTGGCGTGAAAAAAAACAAATTGTGATATTTTCAGCCTAAATCACAGTCCTACACTGGGTTTATCAAAATATTGGTAAACGACATTAGGGACAGTGAACCTAAAAGGGGATTTTTTTGTGTGTATAAAATCTCCTATTCACTCTTCTTCCTATTATTTGGGATGGACTAATCACACAAAAAAACTCCACTTATGTGTAAAATGCACTAAGCAAATAAATCAATTCTACTGAAGAGCTGTGGCCCACATTACATCCAGGGCTAACAGTTGTAACCATTTCACCCATCTAATGAAATGGTAAAGCCAGATTCTAAGTGCAACATCATGTACAAGGCAGAGCTGCCCCATCTGCTAGTTAGCAAGAAACTGAGCAATGAAGATTAGGCTATCTATATAGGTGGCCAACACTGCTGGAGGGCAGGTCAAATTACAGGCAGGCCAAAAAGACAAAGTGAGTCACTCAGAGAGCCCTCAGATATCTGAGATAGCAAGTTTGTTCTACCGCTCTTAATGTTATAAAAGTCTTATTATGCTATATAGAAAGGCCGTCATCTGAGCATGTCTAAATTGTGAGCTGCAGCTCGGATGAGGAATACAAACACGACTAATGCAAGCCAGATCAAAGGCCACTTCATCCAGATGTTTCAGATGAGCGCGAGAGCGTGTACACATACACGAATGATGGTACTCACAATAATCTCATAAGCAGGTGTGAAAATCAACAGCCGCCAAGCTGAAAAAGGCAATGAAATGTGTCTGTGGTGTGAGGCTGGCCAGTAGGACAATGATGTTGGGGATTGTTTCAGTAGAAAGTGATATGACATGTTGTCTTTTAATTAATTAAATGACAAAATCAGGTGTGAATTGGCTCAAGTATGACCTGTAAATGAAGACATTACCTCCGCAGTTTGACACCATCAATTTCAAGTATTTCTTTAAATCAAGCACATTATTTCAATGGCTACTTTTCAGGCTTGTTTTCTTAAATTATTTAAATGCGTTGACAAAGGACATTTAGTGATGACCTGATTATATCTGTCTTATAATTATGTCAGCAAGCAATGCATTATCAAGATGTACTGTACTGTAGATGTTGATGAAAGCCTTTTACCCTTGCATAGATGCAGTGCACATCCATACGATGCACATTGCACATAATTTGGGTGATATGATTGTAAGATGATTGCAGAAGTGACACCGATGTGTGTTTGTGTTTATTATTTTAAAATAAAATTGGCAGAGCAGATTCTGAAAACAAATCCAGTGTGGCAGGGTTGACATTTTTATGATGTAAATTGAAGGAGCAAAAGCAGTAGCAGTAAATACAAAAATCTGTATCGGCACTAAAAAATCCCCATCGGTCGATCCCTAATTTGAACTGCTGTTTAGTTTCTCAGTCGTTGGTTCAGAAACCCATGTGGCATTGTGTGTGATATGTAGTCAGGGTCACAGAAGATTTTTAAGATTGATATAATTATATTTTCATAGGTTTGATATAATCGACCTGCAGCTGGCTGCAATAGAGGGAAAAGTAGTAAGTCAAATACTGTTTACTTGCTGTGGGTCATGAGAATTTTGGGACCTTAAAGTGGAGTCAAGAAATACATGGGGCAACTAGTCTGGCATAAGCAGAGGACTGAGCTCCAAAAAGTGAAACATTCAAAATGAGTAAACCTGTAAATCTGATTGCACCTGCTGCTCTACACCACAAACAGTTAAGGTTAACAGATGAAAGTGTGACATAATAGTTTTGCTGTAGAGGACGCAGCATGTTCATCTCTGAAAAGACAGATTAGTTGGCAATATTTTCAGCAGAAAAAGACATAGTTAAGAAGATGCTTTCTTTTTCTATAATACTGAGACAGTTAAAACGGTCCTGGGCAGCAGCAATAAAAGCCAAACTTGCTCATATTACAGCGTGGGGTTAAAAAGGTGACATCTGATCTAGACTGTAGTATTGCAACACAACACTGATGAATCAAAATACCTTTAATAGATCACTGCTACATGTGCTCAAATCAAGGCTCACTTTGAAAATTCAATCTGGATGAAATGTCATACAACATTAAACAATATCACAGAGCAACACTCTCCCTATTGAAATGGTTGAACAAGGCCGAAAAACTGTTTCTTCTTATACATTTCCAACCATGTGTATAAACCACGTCAATGATTTGAACATTTGAGCTAACAGAATTAAGTAAGCGGTTTCTCGATGTCAGTGCCTCCTGGGCTTGATTTCCTCCTTGCGCAAATTCAGTGGAGAGGGCAAACAAAGGTTGAGCCAGGGTATCTGTCACCTGACTTTGCTTTTGTGTTCAGTGTGCTGCAGTTTGGGGAAAAAAGTCAAAGACTATAGCCACACTTCATTTCAAATTACGATGTGCGCCTGGAAAAACTAGATTTGGACTCCGTTGCCCCATGAGGGTTGCGCAATCACCACAATCATATGACACTACTAATGAAAGAGAAAAACCATGGAGATATGAAATGGTATTGACTAAGAATCATCCAAAGCGTAGCCACAGGAAAACTGGAAGCAGCCGCTAGTAACCCTAACCTAATCTACTGAAACAGAGATCAGAGGTAGAACTGGGCAATATATCGATGTTATATTGATATTGTGGTATGAGACTATATAAATCATCTTAGATTCCTCTTGTAGGCAAGAGGTGTGGGATTGGTTATGGTAAGAATGACAGGGCAAGCCAATCAGGGATGAGTCTTTCCCTACCATCCTGCAAAAAAAGAAAAGAAAAAAAAGAAATTGTGTCCAGGAAACAGTCAGCTGTTAACTCTTGGGCAGTTCAGTGGTTGTGTTTCTTTTTTTTTTTAACCTTAGTGTTTTAAAACTTTCTTGTCACAGCGATAGGGACAGATATATTTACTGTACGCAAAACAGCAATTTTCTCTCTCTCGCACCTGAACACCTTGCATAGTGATGCACCGATGAGAAAATTGTGGCCGTAACTATAACCAATATTAATATTGCTGTTACAGCCAATACCAATATTTACCAATATCAGTCTCTATGTATAGAAAACATTTTATGATAATCAAATAAAGAACTATTTTTTTTTTTTTTTTACTTTTGGAATTTATTTTCAGAAATGACTGATATTGGGCACCTTGTTTTGCTTCTGTGTGCAAAATACGACTCATCAGATTTTCAGAAGAAAAAAAAATATAAAAATAATTTTTTATAAATAATACAAGTGTGTCCTGAATTCACACTATGAATAAGCCAACCCTGAGTATTCTCAATCAACATCTAACTCACTTGAGACCAAGTCACTGTATTATGTGAATATGTATGCATATACAACGGTTTAAAACTTTAAAGTACAGTAGAGGGCCTTAAATGTCCAAAGCCAAAAGTATTGAAAAAGGTAAATGTGAAATGGAGCCAGAACAAACTGGACTGAACAGATACTGGCTTTTGCAGTCTTCTGAACTGTAAGTACAGTAACTAAGTAGTGTAACTGTCAAGTACTTTAGGGTTAGTCCTTCACTAGCCACACTACATGGAGCTGACAGAAAAACAAGCTAAATTAGTGATCACACAATGGAGCTACTGCAGCTGCTTTTTTACTGTAAAAGGCACAAAACAATATTAGGTCAGTTTCCATGTAGTTACATAGTCACTAATATGGTCAGAAACACTACAGTGCTCAATTACCTATTTTGAGAGGGAAATAAACTACAATTTTCAGCTCTCTGGAACATCCACCAGACCAGCGGGCGTTCGTTGGATTGTTGTCGGCCAAGGCAAGCAAGGAGGGCGGGGAGGAAGCAGGAGAAGAGCCGCTAGCCTGGCTAATGAAAGTACCACACCGATCGCAACTACAAAGACTCCTACTCACCAACGCCACAGATTACACGCAAAATGGATAAATGTGCAACAAATAAACTCAAGGAACTTCTTTGTGAGGATGATTACCGTGGCCCGGCTGAACACACTCATCCCAGACGGCAGCTAGCAGCTCTCAGAGTAGGTGAATTTAAACATTGTCTTTGATCTTGTTGTCATGTAAGATCCATGTTAATTTTTTTGTCTATTTAGAGGCACAAATGCACTATTTAGATTATGCCCCCCATAATTGCCATTTTACCTAACTGGGAGCTATGGGCATTTTGCTAGCACCGATTCAGCTCGTTTTTTTTCCATTGGCAGGTCTTGACTACTATTAGTTATTAAGATTACCGTAAAAATGTAGTTTAATTTAATTTGCATCTGTCCGAAAAAAATAGCCAGTCCTACCTGCGAGCCAGGGAATTCTTGGCATGTAACACGGCTGTCTTCATCTCGTGTAAATGTATGGGCTAGTGCAAAAACAAACATCCCTGCCGCCACAATCACATCTTTTTCTTCTTCTTCTTCTTATTATTATTTTGGATTTCAGCAATGTGATGCTGTTAAGCGTATTACTGCCCTTGACAGGTCAGATTTTACATTCTCTCTCACACACACACACACACACACACACACAAAATATAGAGGAATGATTCACATTGGCCCTATTTTGACATCGGCACAATACCGATGTGTAAAAAATTTACCAAATCGGTCGATATGATATTGGCAGCCAATATATCGTGCACCACTAACCTAAATTTGTTTTTTTTTGTTTCAATCTTGCTGATGAAGTGTGCCAAAAATAGAGCTGCTTTTCAACTATTCCCTTGCATCAGTGTGACTTGATGCCCACACTTTGATCCAGAGTGTGAATCCTTCCTCCCCAGAAAGTTGAAATGAAATCAGTGGCATTGGTAGAACTGGCGTCCAAGGAGTGCATCAACAAGTTGAAAACAAGCTGGAAAAATGTTTCTGGCACACGTCGCTCACTTATTACCGAGCAACATTCAGATATCAAATAGACAGCAGCAGGAGCTGGCACGGATCTCGCAGTGCTGCTTATTACTCTGCTGTGAGTGGGAGGTGATGACCAGAGAGACACATGATGATCATCCAAGTCATTCAGTCAGGGAAACTTGGTCAACAGACACACTGCCCTGTATCGGAAAAGTCGCTGCAGCAATGGGGTATCCTTTAAGTCCTACCTGCTAACTCATTTAAATAAGGGCAGAACTTAGCAGTTGTGGTTTCCGCTCTGAGCCATCTTTGCCAGTCAAAACAAATGAATCTCAGAATGCAAATGAACCGACTTCACAGGAGTAAAGGTCTTTCTTATATGAGGCTCCTTTTTCAACTACAAGGTCAATATTGTTTTCAATAAACGACAAAACAAATTATCCATGCATTTATATGGAACTAAGCTTTAGGAGCTTTTATCTTTACTCTCCTCCCTCGAATATTTTTGACTGACGAGAAGGACGGTGACCGGAAAAACCAACCGCTACAGCAAGTTTACTTTATTTAGTAAACTGTGTACACTAAATAAGTTCTCAATGCTGAAGTTCATGTGTAAAGCGTGTGGTAATAATTGGAGCAAAGTTTCATGTTGTGTCGAGCCTTCTTAGTGTTTTAAAAATAGTGATTTTGATGCTATCATAGTAGTGCCCCTAGCACTCCCATTCAAAAGGCCATTTGACCGAAAAAATGGTAAATCTTAAAAGTGGCGCTTCCGCCCTAAATATGCTTTTAAATGAAAGTTTGACTCAGGTACATTCACAAAAAGACTCTAGGTTGCATTTTGGCGCAAGTTACGCTTTAAGAAGAGGTTCTACAAAGTGTATTTTGTAACTTAATCACTAGCTTTTATACCACCTATTTCCATGACGTTCCACTTCGAGGATTGTTCAGGTGCTGCCGGAAATTCCGCCGGATGTCACTCTTTTCAGCCAGATGTCAGTCACCTTCCTCTTTCTTTGTTGTAATTATAAACTCCGGTGGACTTCTGAGGACTACGGTTAACTGCTCCTCAGATCTCTGCAGGGTAAATCTAGACAACTAGCTAGACTCTGTCCAATCTGAGTTTTCTGTTGCACGCCAAAAACAACAACTTTTAAATGTACACATGTTCCACCAAAACAAGTTCCTTCCCAAGGCTATTTTAAAGAAGCACCTTGGCTCTGTCTGCCGCTTAGAGCCACCCAATACAATTGGGATTGTGAAGATGACCTTTTCTCCAAACCGTGCAGCCCTAATTTAATTCACTTGGGTTAAATAAAAACGCATCAGGAATCGTCACTGGAGCTGTCTAACAAGCCCGACTTTAAGATGACAGCTCCAGTGACGGCCATGTACCAAAAACTGAGCCACATTACGATCTTTTTAAATGTTACTTGATACTGCTTTTAACAAAACACATCTACAGATTACGTCAATTGTATAAAAGGCTTGAAAATTGCGCCCACATAGCCTAAAAATGCCCAGTTACAGATAGTCATTCGACTGGATTATCAAGGTTGACACATGATATTATCAAACATCCATCCAGCTTATGCCTCCTCGAGCAAGTTACTGAATTTGAACCAGCTCCACTGGGCATGTATCCACCTTGTAACCGGATATGAACTCTGACCTCCCTGGATTATGTCAAAATTAAAGATTTCCCCCCCACAGTGATCACATTAGCCTGCTTATGCATAGACAAACTGGAAGTGGAAAAAAAGCCCCAATTTCTCTACCATCAGCACAAAAAGCAGCAAGAGGGGTGTGAGGCAGGTCTCTTTTTTTTTTTTTTTTTTTTTAAATCAGCCTTAAAGTTGAGGCAAGACAAGTCCAGCTGCCTCTGACATGCACTATGCTGAACTGCCTTAGATAAACTCCAAGTAGCTCCAGCGCCTGTTGCGACACAAGGATGATATTCAGCATATCCGTCGACTTAACTGTCAGGCCTCCCTTGCTCATCCACCTTAAAAAATATTTGTACAGGTAATAATTACAGTTACTTGTAGCTGTTCTGAGGACCACAGGTGAAAATGTTTGGGGGGAATAATTAATTCTTCCAAAAGAAAAAAAAACATTATGTTAATGGTTCCAAATCATTTTCTGCTCTGAGTGTGTCATCTGCAGAACAAGATATTTAAACAACCACTTTCTGACATAAGATAATAGACAGGTTAGCTGGCCCAAACTGTGTCCTACTATAAAGTTTTATAGAGGCTCAACAGAGAACATTGTCAGTTGACTTTCTGTGAAAGGTACTTTGGGGTCACCAAAACTATACAAAGAGAAAAAAAAAAAAAAGATTTCTGAATGTTTGAGTCATTGAAGACAAGTTCACACAAAAATCTGACCACAGGAACTCAACACCTTTGCGCTATAGCTACTTCTTCCACTCAAAGAACAGACCTAAGCAACGGTCTTGTCAGTCTGGTATTCCGTCATTTAAATATGTGGTGGGTAAATAGTTTGGAGCCATTGTGGTACTGAGAAAGACCTCGACCAACTTCAACAGCATTGCACGCCAACATGTGCCTGAGCTGTTTTGCCACTGCAGCCAACTCTGATGTTTATCTGTGAACTTTTGAGGAGCAACAAGTTTCATTGGATGTGTACAGTTAGTAATCAAAATCACTGCCACATTCGCAGCAGCTTGCATCAAAGTCAACTTTAGTTAAAAAAAAAAATTTAAATGCACAGATAATGACTGCTACTTCTGATGCCAACCAGTGACCTGCAGTTGCCTGTAACATATCCATGAGAGGCTACAAGTGTTTCTCTGCTACAGAGATGTAATCCCCTACAGGCAGGTGCTAGTGATGGAAACAATCGTTGCATGAGGTAAGAGGGGGGAGAAGAAAAGGAGTACAGAGAAAGCAGCAGCAACGCCAAAACCACAAATGCCAGCTTTTAAGAGCTGCATTTCCACCAGACTCCCATCACTGGCAGCTGACTGTGTTCAGACTTGGAGGCTAAAATATACACGTTACACAGCACCCAAAGCTACTCAATCATTAGTGCTGTATCAAACCCAAACGCCCTGTGGCTACACCATTTTCAGAAAGGAATATTGTCATTAGGTTTAGGGTCCTTACAGACAAAATGCACCTATGAGTGTTCTCCCGAACTATGTTCCAGACTTAACAAAATGCAGAGAGAGACATTTGGACAACATATTTTCTTTTTTATTATAAAAAACCAGTGTTATTTTCTTGTGTGGAAGCAGCACACACACACACACACACACACACACACACACACACACACACATACATATATATATAATGTGACAAATGTACACAATACAGACCTTGCTCTGCATGTCAAAATATTGTATAGCGCTGCTTTCTAGTAGAGGGGAGTGGAGAGGCTAGTTCCTGCTCACTGCATCTTCACATTTGTAAACAGTTCCCACATGCTACCTGAGAGAGCCATGCTACTTACCGAAGGTAGTACTGTTTTAAAGCAAATGCAGCGTTGGAACAACTCCTTGGAAAGTTAAACTCGTCTCCAAGTTCAATCCATTGGTTTTTGTCAGAGACCTGAAAGGAGGAAATTCGTTTGTTACGAGATTTTTTTAAAAAAAGCACTTGCAACAAACAAGAGCGGTTACACTGCTACCATCTGGTCTGCTACAGCCCCCCCAAACCCCACCAATGAGGCCATATCACAATCATTAATCAATAACTTTCTCAAACTGCTGAAAATATTTTTTTTAAATACTGACAAATATGAAATTATCCAGCAGTACATTTGGTAGTTTAGCATTTATTTAGCTATTAACGTGTTTCTTATCCGAACATATTACATTTGACACAGCAGTAAGTACAACTGGCTGACTCCCTTTAGGATAGTATCGTTAATGTTGAGGCTAATTAGCACTGTAGCTAACAAGCTAACTTGACTTTTCAATTTTTGGCGTTAAAAGATAACAAGACTAAACTCCGACGAACTGTCACCACCAAACGCAAATGATTTAGCTTGCGGCGACCCGTTTGATTTTGGAGTATGTTTTGGTGCCGTTTGGTGTATTCACTACATGGGCCTGTGAGGCCTACATTTTGTGATCAGCCATGAAGCCGAAGAAAGATGGCTATGGCGAGAAAGAGAACTGAAGCTTCCCCTGGGTGAAAACTACCGGTTAAAGCCCGGGCGAAACGCTGTGCCCTAAGCGGTGTTTCCCGAGGCCGGGCTCCGTACTGATAATCGATGTTAAACGTGCCCGCTAATTTTGAGTCGCTCCAACTGCACTCTGACTCCGAGCTGTTAGACTCTCAATTCAAACCACACAACAACACAAGCCACCACATTGCATAGAGATACATGGCAAACTAGCACAAGGCCAACACCGACCAACTAACGTTTTTGTAGAGGGTTATACTTTTCCCGGGGTACCCACACGGAGTTGTAGAGTGGTCCACCGAGCAGTCCACAGACAGCAGAGTGTGGAGAAATCCACTTTTTGTTCCCACTCACCTTAGCAAATCCACCTAAAGAGACGACTCTGATATAGAGAGCATTCAGGTCCAGCTCTTTCCCACCCACGATAGGAATCTTCCTGAAAGGCGATCTAAGGGAATAACACAAGAAATAAATGCATATAGGTTTTAATAACAGTTTTGGTTAACTCACAGACACATGCAATCAGGATTTAAAGTTATATTTCTTGTGAATAAAGACGCCCCAATCTCACCCTCTGCTTTGGTGAAATTGCCGCAGCTCGTCCAGGAAAGCCTGTCCTTTCCTTCGCTGATCTAGTAGATTTTTCCCCGTCGAATTTGCCATTGTTTTTGCATGCAAAAACGGTTAAACCCCACTTCAGTCGCTTCTTAAGACACCAAGGATCCCATACTCCGCCGGCGCTCAGTCATTCGCGAAGCTGAGTGTTAAAAAAGTTAAAGAAATAGCTGATAGCAAGAAGAGCGGCAGCTCGCTAATAAAGACTGATGCACACAGAAAGCAAGCCCGTTTCAACCCCGGACTAAGTTCCAACGAACAGTCAGAAATACAAACGATTTACCGGCAGATTAGAAATGCCATGGCAGAATGTGTAGAATTAATGCTTTTGGTCGCGGTTGTATTCGTTTGGAGTGGTTTGACAGTGTGTTACGGACGCAGCTCCGAGGCTATCGCACACACTGTAGAGCGGCAGAGGATCAGTTCTCAGACAAAAAGATGTATGTGAAGGCCGCGGAGCCCAGCCTGCCATGCGTGCAGCGCCCTCTGCGGCCACAGGCGGCAGTGCACCGTCCAGGCAGAGCGGGTGCTGGAACAATAGAGACTGTTTTCTTTTTTAGGGACCGTCTGACAACTCGTTTCTCTGTTAGGAAAACGGGTCAGGAGGTAGCCTACTTGGAAATGTCCCGTGGGGGGAGGGGACAGCACTAATTAACATAGCTTCCGTGTTATCCCAACCAGGCGTGTAATAGAGGGCAACCCTACATTTTAACGACAAAATACTATTTTCCCAACCTGCCACTGTATATTTATAACTGGCTTCAAACTGAATATCTTACTTCAATGATGGTATTTTCATTAGGAAAGAAAAAACTATAGTCAACCTGTAACAATTTCCACAAGTACCACAGCAATATTTCAAAATACCATGCAGCCACTTAAATCCAACACTGCAGGAAATCATGTAACATGAGTTTGAACACCACTACAACAACATAAGGTGTAGGGATACTAATTCCATTTCACAAATAAATACTTCCTTCCTATATTTAAGAGGGAAACAACTAATATTTCTATGAATTACTACTATTGTTTACCGGTGCTTTTTATGAAGGTACATTTACTCACATTTTACCACTATACTGACATATTTTGACATTCATGTACATCTATTTTCTGAAAATACTTTTTTTTCTTGCATTTGTAGTCATGTTTGTGTGGCTGTTTTTTTTGTTTCTAAATTTATTTTGACATCTTTTGTGTCTAATGTCATATTGAACAGTAATACAGTTGCAACTGAGGTAGATTTCTTAATTCCAAACTTGACACATTGATTGATGTTATCTGATATAATATATATGTTATATGATCAATGTCATATTTAGAGCTGGATGCGGGCTAGTTTGACATAAAGTGCCACTTATGTTGCCATCTTGTTGATTTTCAGAATTTTGGGCAATAACTGGGTGTATTATTATGTCAAGTTAAAATGTATACTTCCATTACACATTGTGACCACTATCTGGTAAAACATCTATTTATAATGGTGTTAGTTGTCAATTTTTTGGTGCTTCACATATGGTCACCACATTTGTTTTTCATGGTGCAATTTGTTGTTTCTGGGAAGCTGCCCCTATCCCTTGCTGACCACTTCAAAACGACTTTTATCTCACAGGATGGTTGGAAATTACTCCTGATCCCTTCTCCCTGTGACTGCCAAGTGAATATCTTCTTGATGGGGTTACATTCAACCATTACACGCACCCCTTTGCTCAATGAAAAACCTGTCACAAAATGGCGGAGACGTACGTTAGCAGACCCCATTTTGAGGAATTGACACTAGACGGCGGAGAAGTGCGTGTCCTTGCGTGTGGTTTTCGAAAAAGTTATATTTTTTGCAAACGAAATGCGGCACATCCGAGTTCACCTCACGTCTGTTTGGATTCCCGTCAACCGAATTCTGGGCTAACGAGTCGGTTGTGCGCTAGCATGTTAGCTTAGCAAGCGTTAGCTAACTTTTTGCAGTTTGTAGTAATCCAATTACCCACTACCATATTACGTTAAAAAGACTGTCTATTATTTGTGTCGTTGTTAATAACGTAACCCTTCTATTAAGTAGGTTTTTGTTTTAGGTGTGCTAGCTAGCTAGCTAGCTAGCTAGGTAAATTGTTTGGTGCTGGTTGTACATTAGCGTGTCAGATTCCAGTCCCTTATTAACACTGCTAATATTGCTAAGTAGGTTACCTCCGATTGCTAGAAGCTCCCAGTTCAAATATACGTTTGCCGTTGTCATCTTTTAGCTACGTGTTGCTAGATTAAACGCTGAGCAGTTTTCACCACATTTGCCAAACTAATTTAACGTTAGGTTGTTAGAATCATTTAGCGTAAGGCACGCGAATGTTGTACCTAGCTAACAGTGTGGTTAACCACAGTATGTGCGTAGCTTCCCTTTGCCTTACTAGTTATTTGATAGCTTTTAACAGTCCATATTTTAGTAATGCTGGGACCTCTCGCAAATCAGCAAAACGAATGAATTATTCTGCATTTTGGCCTCTATTCTGTCTCTGTATCGGCGTAGCTACTGTATACAGTGCATGGGTTGGAAAATGGCGTGCTAAAGGCGAATCCCATTTGTGTATTTGCGAACCAGAGACTTTACCGTTTAGACTGACAAGTTCCCAAATACGACAACATTATATTATCAAACAGAAAGCGTTAATTAATTTCGAGTTATTTCACTTGTTTGTTTTATCATAATATAGTGAAAGACAGCTCCTCATTTAACTTCCTCTAACGTTAGTGTAGTATGATTTGCAATTTTTAAGTAGCTACTTACAAATTGCATTTCATACTACACTAACGTTACATTATTCCAACAAGGACTTTATTGCATTAGTGGTTAAATAGAATACATTAATTTAATGTTGAGTAAGTAACAAAGATAAACACTGCGGTTTAGTAAATGCTTTGCTAGAAAATGGCCTACTTATTCTGATGCACAGCAGGCATGAGGGACACTTGGGGGTTATGAAATTATTTGAGCTGCTATTCAGTTTTGCATCAAATGTGTCTTGATATGTATATATTTCAAGTATTCAGTGTAGTAATTATATATATATTAAGTAGAAATGAACAATGAAATATCTGCTGTGATGCACTTTGTATATTAATAAGACTACATTTGTAGTGTATTGCATTATTTACCTTTTGGTGTCCTAGATTACCTGACAAAACATTTAATTTAATTCCAGCCAGTAAATTCAAACTTATTGACATCTGCAATATCAATAGGACTGTCCAAGACTAAATACATTCTTAGTCAAGTAATACTAATATGATTTTGTTGACTAATCGATGAGTTGATTTAATCAACACATCTGTAAAATTGAATTTCTCCAAAAAGAATCATGCAAGAGCACAACTTTAAATTTAGTATTTACCCTAATATCAATGTGAGTAAAAAATGATGATGCCTACAGCAAAACCTTTGGTCTATACAAATGGGTGCAACACAGTGAAGATATTGTACATCAGGCGTGATATTGCAGTTACGTCATAGGGCATAAACTGTAAATTGTCGTGAACAATACAATTCCCATATGAAATTTCAAGTGTTTTCAAATGTCATCATTTATGGCAGTCTGACCAGTCATGTGGACTGTAGAAATGCTTAAATAGATGTTTAATTATTAAATAAATTAATATAAGGAATTGGAAATGAAAAGGCGTATGATCTAACTTATCAAATTACCATTATGTAAATATCAGATTTATCAGTTTTCACAGACATTAGTCAGAATCAGAAAAGTGTTTATTGCCAAATTTGTAACATGTCATTTGCCTTGGTGGTTGGTGCATACATAAACAAACATATTGAACATTTATATGAAACAAATACAGAAACAAGTATATACACAATGCACTTATCCTTAAAAGAACATATATGTTAAAGCATTTTGAAAGTCATCAAACTACATTATGAACTAATGCCATAAGGTCCACATTAAGGAAAATGTAAGCTTAAAATCTGTAAACATAAAGCAGCTGGAACTTTGACATCTTTGCAGCAATCCATTGAGACTGCATTTAAAAAGTGATGAATGATGTGCAGTGACTGTGAATGTGAATGTGCATTTGAAAGCGGCATGGTCAGTTATGCCATCACACAGAGGTCTTCATCTGATGTGACAGCCAGACCTCTCATGGCATATGGTGCAAATGGGGCCAGTAAAGCTCAAGCTGCCTCCATACATCCAGACAAAAGATCCCAGTTTGCATGTAACTCCTCACACCTCCCTGCACCCCTGCAGCTTCCTCATATAAGGTTTATTTCTCTGAAAGAAATAACTGCAGTGGAGTCATTTGGTGGACAATGGCTCCATCTTCTGGTAGCTATGCACTGTGTATCAATGATGAGCTGGGTTCACCTCATTGCATTAGGAACATATTGTACTTGGAAGGGATCAGTTGAGAGATTTTGAACTGGATACAGTCACAGTTGGAGCAAAATGCATGCTGGGACATTTGGGGAGGGAGCAGTGGGTGGTAATGAGGGATCCTAATAATAGAGCAGGAAGTTATGCTGTAAAGTTCACCTGATAATGTCATTTTAAAAGTTGTTTGGGGATTGGAACGTTTTTAGTATTTTTAAGTCAGTATAATATTGGCCTAAGATTGCTGTGGATTGGATACTAATACAATAAATAAAATACAGTTTGATGCACGTTAAATCTATATAATGTTTATTTTTATAGGAACAAGTACGGACCATTAACCAATGAATATCACAGCATTTGTAAGCTTGTTTGCAGTGCCTGTCCTTTATACCAAAAAGAACACAAAATGAAGTTGCCTCTTCATAAATATTATGGGAGCTGAATATTTAAAATCGCATCAGCAACCAACCAAATAGTTGCTATTGTTGCTAGGTTGTAATGAGACACAAACTTAAACAATAAATGCCACAAAATAATTGCATTATATTCCTTATCCCAAATTGATAGATTATAGTAAAAAAAAAAAAATGCTACTCTTCCTATAACATACAGATTATCTTTTGTAAATATAACACATTAGAACACATCATACATTAACTTAACAAGGCAGTTTTAACACAATTAAGAACTTGTGAGTTGTTGTTTGCTATTAGGCGGTCATACAGTCTTCTATTCTTCATTGCTTATTGTCCGGCAAAAGTCGTTTTTTAACTGCAACTAACATTACCAATCCAGTGAATGCAAGTCAGTGTGATCCAGTGGCTCCTATCTCTGTTACAACATACCTATGATCACTGTAAATGGAATAATCTTTAAAGAAGCCAAGACAAGACAAAAGTTAAAACACAGATTAATTAGTGCACAGAGTCTGTTATTGCATCAAAACATATATATAAAAACTTAAACTAGCAAAAGCACTCAACACACACACACACACACACAACTAAACTAGAATAAAATATAAAACTGTAAACTAAACTAATTGAAAAATAATTTTAACCTTGCTTCCAATAAATAAATAATGGAACCAGGATCAATAAAAAGTATTTAAAAAAAAGTTACACTAAAAAGGTTGCAAACAGTATGTTGGTAAGGTATAAGCCAAAGGTGAATCAGACAAATGTAAGACTGTTTAACTGTAATTCAAAGCAGAACAACAGTTATCTCAAAACACTTTACAGACAGGGTAGGTCAAGACCACACTCTATAATTTATAAAGTCCCAACAATTCTAGTAATTCCCCCAAGAGCAAGCATGGTGCGACAGAGTGACCATGAGCATGTAAGTGTATGGATGTACCAATATCCTTTATAATAAGTGCTCCTGCCCTTTAGCCGTCATTTATTTTTGTTATTTAAAAAAATGATTGTTAGGGATTGTCCTACTGTCAAAATGTCTTCTGTGTGTGTTTGTCCATTTCCATCACTAGGTGGCAGTTGTGTTTAAAGGTGGGGAGCTCATCATCACATTAGAGCAGAGGTGTTGCAGCTCATGAAATATGTCAACTCTTTTTTATTTTTTTTTATTTAACCACACTGGCCTGTTACCAAGGCCGATTCTAGGATCAGACCTACTGTATGGGGGGTCTCAGCACCTAATGAGAATGTGACAGATAAGCCTTACCCCCCTACACAATGTTCTAACACTCAGCAGTTTTAGTTGCTTACATTTCAATTTGAGTTCTAACTTCTTCTCTACCAACGTTAAATTTCACAACCGTCTCTGACAACCACCTCCGATTGGCCAAAATTAAGTTTCTGTTAATGCTAATTGTTTGTCCTCTGTCATTAACAGACAACTTCACAAACTCTCATTTAAACTCTAAAATTGATTTTTTCTTTAGAAAGGAGGGCTGAGATGAAATTTTAGGGGGCTTGAGTCCCGATAAAAAGGGTCTAAAATTGCCCATAACTTTTCCACTATCCCCTTCCATTTTTTTCCATATAGACTAGGGTCGCTCAAAATTGACAAAATGTGAGATTGCGATTATGAATATTGCGATGTTGATATTCATTTAGATATTTTTAAACATGTAAAATAACAAAAGTTATGGGAAAATGCATTAAAATAGATTCGTAACAAATGAAACAATTTTTCTTACAACACAAGTTTTTTTTCAAGGGACTTTCATATTGGACTAGTACAACATAAATAATTAAATAATTAATAATAATTAACTAAGGACCATGTCAGGACATGTTTTACTGGTTGGACAGTATAAAATAAATAAAGATAACAGGACACAACTTTTTTTCTCTTCTGTGATTCGTTACGTTTTGTTGTCTATCTAGTTCTTCACTTAAATTGAAATTTCCCCTTGTGGGATTAATAAAGTATACATTATTATTATTATTATTACTCTGTCACTCTGTTGAAATATGCACACAAGTGGTACGCTACAAAGATCACTAAATGGAAGCTGTATGAAATGTGCTTTTATTGTTGTATATAAGACAGGAATGTAACGTGCTTTTATCTGATGTATTTGTATGTTGTTTTCACCGAAAGCCTATTAACAATAGGTAAAGGAACTACAACTAAGAATGTTATTTAATGTACACTGTCCCTTTTTTAAATTTAAGAATTAAGACCTTATTCACCAACCTGCTGTCCTAATTGTCCATTACTACAAAGTACAAAGTATGTACAGTGGTGTGAAAAAGTGTTTGCCCCCTTCCTCATTTCCTGTTCCTTTGCATGTTTGTCACACTTAAGTGTTTCAGAACATCAAACCAATTTAAACAATAGTCAAGGACAACACAAGTAAACACAAAATGCAATTTGTAAATGAAGGTGTTTATTATTAAAGGTGAAAAAAAATCAAAACCATCATGGCCCTGTGTGAAAAAGTGATTGCCCCCCTTGTTAAAACATACTATAACTGTGGTTGTCCACACCTGAGTTCAATTTCTCTAGCCACACCCAGGCCTGATTATTGCCACACCTGTTCACAATCAAGGCATCACTTAAATAGGAGCTGCTTGACACAGTAAGGTCCACCAGAAGATCCTTAAAAGCTACACATCATGCCGAGACCCAAAGAAATTCAGGAACAATTGAGAAAGAAAGTAATTGAGATCTATCAGTCTGGAAAGGGTTATAAAGCCATTTCCAAAGCTTTGGGAATCCAGCGAACCACAGTGAGAGCCATTATCCACAAATGGCGAAGACATGGAACAGTGGTGAACCTTCCCAGGAGTGGCCGGCCGCCCAAAATTACCCCAAGAGCGCAGCGACGACTCATCCAAGAGGTCACAAAAGACCCCACAACAACGTCCAAAGAACTGCAGGCCTCACTTGCCTCAGTTAAGGTCAGCGTTCATGCCTCCACCATCAGGAAAAGACTGGGCAAAAATGGCCTGCATGGCAGAGTTCCAAGGAGAAAACCACTGCTGAGCAAAAAGAACATCAAAGCTCGTCTCAATTTCTCCACAACACATCTTGATGATCCCCAAGACTTTTGGGACAACATTCTGTGGACCGATGAGACAAAAGTGGAACTCTTTGGAAGATGTGTGTCCAAGTATATCTGGCGTAGAAGGAACACTGCATTTCATAAAAAGAACATTATACCAACAGTAAAATATGGTGGTGGTAGTGTGATGGTCTGGGGCTGTTTTGCTGCTTCAGGACCTGGAAGACTTGCCGTGATAAAAGGAACTATGAATTCTGCTGTCTACCAAGAGATCCTGAAGGAGAATGTCCGACCATCTGTTCGTGTACTCAAGCTGAAACGAACTTGGGTTCTGCAGCAGGACAATGATCCTAAACACACCAGCAAGTCCACCACCGAATGGCTGAAGAAAAACAAAATGAAGACTTTGGAGTGGCCTAGCCAAAGTCCTGACCTGAATCCTATTGAGATGTTGTGGTATGACCTTAAAAAGGCCGTTCATGCTCGAAAAGCCTCTAATGTAACTGAATTAGGACAATTCTGCAAAGATGAGTGGGCCAAAATTCCCCCAGGACGCTGTAAAAGCCTCATTGCACATTATCGCAAACGCTTGGTTGCAGTTGTTGCTGCTAAGGGTGGCCCAACCAGTTATTAGGTTTAGGGGGCAATCACTTTTTCACACAGGGCCATGATGGTTTGGATTTTTTTTCACCTTTAATAATAAACACCTTCATTTACAAATTGCATTTTGTGTTTACTTGTGTTGTCCTTGACTATTGTTTAAATTGGTTTGATGTTCCGAAACACTTAAGTGTGACAAACATGCAAAGGAACAGGAAATGAGGAAGGGGGCAAACACTTTTTCACACCACTGTATTTATCTTTGTGTCATGGAAGTTATGTTAAAGAAATGAACATACGTGTGTACAAGAATGCACCAAAAATGCAAATTACAAAGCCCAAATACTTCCGTTTGTATTG
>JABXJD010000174.1:775000-820000 GCA_013375575.1 Percina caprodes | reverse complement strand
CGCTTTTTTCAAAATTTTGATTACTTTTTTAGATGTTTCTGTCACTTTTGCTGACATTTTTTAGGGGCTTTTTTTCCTTATATTTCTTATCTCATATTCCTAATATAAATAACTGTGAAAACATAAGGACAGCATAAAAGTTAAATTCTCTTATAAAATGTGTGTCAAAGTCATTTTTTGTTTTTTAATCAATAATCCTGTTGTGGGTTGGGTTTGTAGTTGGGATTATTTTTCCCTTTCTTTGGCCTTTTTTGTGTTTCTGTCTTGGTCTTTTCCCTGGTCTTATGTTGCTGGTCCTGTCTGGTGTTCCCCTGTGTCTGTTTGTTCTACTTCCTGTTTTATTTTGATAGTTTGGTTTCCTGTCTTGTCTTGTCTTGTCTTGTCTAGCTTCGCTTTGTTTGTTTGTTTCTGATTGTCCTGCCCTGCCCTGATGTGATTCACCTGATGTCTCACCTGTTCCTCATTACCTCATTACCTCTTGTATTTAACCCTAGTGTTTCCTTTGTCTCTTGTAGGATCATTCTTGTTGGTGTGTCCCGTCGACGTGGTCGTTTCTATGCTCCTGATGTCCCTCGTGAGTTTTTTTCCTGTGTGATTTGCCCTGCTTTGGATTTGTCTTTCCCTGTGCTTTATTTTGGATTTTTTGCCCTTTTTTACTCTGTGTTTTTGTTTGGACTGTTAAATAAAGCCCCTCTTGTTGAAGCTCCCTCCTGCCTACCGTTCCCTTCTCTGCATTTGGGTCCAATCCTGGTTCACTCATAACAAATCCAACCCAAAATTTCATTTGTGCTATACTGATACTGTTTAGCAGCTTATCAGGCCAGTGAGGTTTTAGAGATTGAACACTGTAGAACAGAAACCTGCGGTTGAGTAAGCTCAGGCACACAAGGTAAATGTTTAATCTGCACACAAACACAGTAACCCTACACTGCAGTACTCTGGTAATTACAAAAAACAAGTTTGAGAGTACATTCTTCACAAACAAATCCAGTTAACTGACATCTATAGTTGTGTTTTCTTACACACACATTACATGTGTTTTCTTACATGTAATGTAACTTAGTACATAAGTTCTGTACTTAAATACAAACTTGTATTTTACTTGAGTCTTTTCTTTTGATGCCACTTTCTACTTCTACTCTGCTACATCTCAGATGGATAAATTGTACTTTTTACTCTACTCTTTACATTAATCTGTTAGCTGATTTTGCAACATGAGCCATCAATTGACAATATTCTGCACTTTGCATATTTATTTATTTATTACTCTGTCGCCTCCTGCTGTGCAATATGCCATTTCCTTACTTATCTGTATGAAATATATACTTTTTACCTGTCTGTTAAGGGGTTTATGGTGTACATCTTGATATTTAGGGTTCAAACCCTGAAGCGGTAGAACCCTTCTGTTTGTCTGTTTTAGTTATTTGTTGTCTGCCGCGCCGGCTCAAATTCCCGTAAGCTGGAATGAGCTAGGAACAAGAAATTTGGGGGAATAACTGGAAATGGTGTGCATGTGCTTCTATAGAAATATGAATCTAATCGGCCACATGGTGGCGCTGTAATTAAGGGTTCAAAATGCAAACTTTGAAAGGCCACGCCCCCCACACTGTAAGTCCGATTGACTTGTGCTCTACGAAAAAGCCTCAAAGATCATTTAGGTCAGCCTAGAAAATATTTCTGCCATTTTGAATTTTTTGAAAAATATCCATATCTCAATATTTACAGCATGTCCATATCTCAATTACTTGCAATGAACTTCGATAGGGACGTGGCTCTGGACATAAATGAACACAAACCAGCAACTGTAAGGCCAGTCATCACACAACTCACAGGGTATGTTCAGATAAGTGCCCCAGATATACCCAGACAGTTTTTGTTATACATACGCCACTAGGGGGCGCTACAAGATAGGTGAGTGGCATTACACACATTTTGCTACAAATTACATATTCACTGTCCAATCATCACAAATCTCTCAGGATATGTCCCCTTAAGTACCTGAATCACACCCTGAAAGTTTCATTCAAATTGAACACTGGAGTGCGCTCTAAATTGAAACAAACTGCAGGTGATATAGTGCAAATCAGGCTATAAATGACTAAATGTTGGTCCAATCAACACAAAACTTGCAGGAAATGTCTAAATAATGACCTCACACATACACAGCAAGTGTCATTCAAATTGACCACTAGGGGGCCCTTTAAATGCACAATAACTGGATGTGGAATGACACAAATCAAGGTTTGAGCTTGGAAAATCAAGGTTTGAGCTTGGAATCGCAGCTTGCGGCTTTATTAGCAATTGTTTTTGTGTTGGTCATCTGCTTTTCTCAAATTGCCGTGAGCTGGACTGAGCTACATATCACACTGAATTGAAAATGAATGGTTTTGACAAATCAGTAGGCATTTTAAACAAAGTGCACTGCTTGTCCAATCGTTACAAAGCTTGCAGGATGTGTTTTATGATGACGTTGGACCATATGTGTGTGTCAACTTTATTGTCATTGTACACAAGTACAGAGCAATGACATGTAGTTAGTGTCTAACCAGAAGTGCTTAAGCAGGGATTAAATACATATTAAATAGCATGTGCTACAGTATGAATACATAACATGCTACATACAGAGTGCAAGGTATGAATGATTTGTGTGTGTGTGTGAGAGACAGAATAAATAACTATACAGTGCACAGTAGTGAGTTGTGAGTTTTCTGACTGCCCACCTTCTCAGCTTGTCCATTGTCACCATTGACCTATGTGTTGCACACTAACAACAATCCTGTGAAAGTGGACTGACATCTAAATTCACTCTTGTGTTTTGTTGATATTGGTTTTAAAACAACAACAAAATTACAATTTCTTTGTCTTTACTTCAAACCTTTTTCGAATCCAATGTATAGAAAAGTGTTAACTCGAATCTTATAGAATCATAAATAGGCTATGATGGATTAAAAAAAAAAACATCACTCTGAGAACTGCAGGTAAAATGTACAGTAGTGAAACTAGAAAAAGCATATTAGGGTGAAAGTAGAAAGTAGTTGAAAGAGGGACAAAGACTGCATAGAAACTGAATGAAAAGGGGGAAAAAATGTAAAATAGACTAGTTGTTTCTTTATTGCTTATCTTACTCATAGTACCTATACACATCTTATTCTATGATTCTAGAATTTAGAAGATTTACTTTATTTAGACACTTACATTTCATTGAATGGGTTTTCATCTTTCAGTAATATGACACTCAGGTGAGCTATATGGCCCCGCCCCCAGCGCCCGGAGCGCTCTGATTGGCTGATTCGAACAGCGCTGTCCACAAACACACACAGTACAGCAGCGGAGAACATGAGTAAGTCAGGATTTCCACAAGGAAAAACGCTTTAAAAATCAACACAACGTGGCCAGACTTTCTGCTTGAAGACTCTATACCCCTCCGTTTTCCTGGTAAGTCTACAACTTGTTCGTCATCTTTTTATTAAGCAAGAGTAAGCGGGGTAAGCTTACCCGAAAGTTTTCGCCTGTGAGGAGTAAGAGGTTTCCTCCTGTTTCTCCCCAAAAATCCATGAGGGAGCCTCGTGGAAGCTGTTAGCGAAATACTGAAAATAGCGTTATTTTGCATATAGAAAAGGATTTAAACAAATAAATATACTGCCAGGAGTGCAGAACTGACGCATTTAAGTATAATACAAGTTTAGTATAGGTTTTGCCTAAAACGTCTTCTACGCAGCTAGCTTAAAGTCTATCTTTAGTGACGTTACTTTCACATAAAGACTGTGGTTATGTTTATGACTCCAATGTTAAATAAACGATGTGCTTTTATTTTCACACGAGCCACCATACAATTTAAACGGAAAGGCTGCAATTCAAACTAACGTTAACATCCCTGCACTGTACCGTCTATCTCACTGTTTCGTAATGGCAATTAATTGACATTGACAGGTCCGAGCGTGCTCGTGTTGAGTGTAAAACAGCATTCAGTCAGGAGCATGCACACATGCGTTTATCCTTTATTGGCAGGTGGGCATAAATAGGTAAGCGGATCAGTAGTTTACTATGTCTCTCCTTTACTATGTAATGTGACGTTTCAGTGGCTGGTTATGGAGTTGTTTTGTTATAGGGTTATGTCTGTTACGAGTTCATTAGAAAGAGCAGGGTGAAATTATCTCAACACACACACACACAAAGACTGGCATGTTGTGTACCCAGCTGGTGTAGCTATTACACAATAACGAGGGAGACATTTGTATGAAGTTGTGTACATGTGACAATCCTGGTTTCCTGTTTGAGGGAAAAAAGGATGAAGTAAATGCTCTGCAGGTGCACCAGGGAAAGACCATTCACGTGTGAATCGTCGTGTGTTCACAGAGATGTTTAGCCTATCTAAAGTTGGGTCTTGACAACAACAAGATTTCTGTTGCATAATGCTTTTTTTTTTTACTTCAGTCATTCTGTATGAATGAATCTCTGGACAAGGGCGGAGGTGTGGGCGTGGATCCAAAGGTCTGGAACATAGACTGTATACAACTGCGGAAGTAACTTAAAGCTGCATTCTATCGGAATTCCTGCAGAGGGCGACACGCGTGGTTGCAAAAGGAGGTCGGTTTCTATAGATGTATATGGAGAAATGACCCACTTCTTACTTGATTGGCACGTGAACTTAATTTTGGGGGTTGCCCACGTTTCTCGTTCAGCGTTCGGTTGCACGGCGAGACACTCTAAGGAATCGGCAGTTCAGTTTTTCCGGTAAGTAAAATTTATATTTTGTTTTTAATAGGTTTTCGTTAGCCAACGTTAGCATCTCATTTAATGTCAGTTAGCTAGCTAAGCAAGCTAGCGGGCTAACTAATAACGCTATGCAGACGTATAAACGCATACAGTCTATGTATTAACGTATTCAAATATATTTAATGTTACAGTCGAATACAGTAGGTATGCACAACAATCTCGCCGGTGATCTGTTGATCTGTAATATGTGGTGTTATTGCTAATCGATGTGCTTGTAATGGTAATGTTAGCTTTAAATTAAAGCCTGATGTAGCTAACGTTATAGTGTAATAAACCCTATTAGCACAGGATACGATCATTTTGGGACAGCGTGTGATTTCAGAAATAACTCCTCACATCGGAGTTTCGTGTGGCGCATTTGCACGACAAACGTAGACCTGCTTTTTACTGAAATATATGTATCCCGAAAGTATGGGCAACGTTACCCGGAGGCGCGCGAAGGGCGGCCAAGGCGAGGCCTGCACACCGCACCCCACCCTAGTTGGGGTTGCGTAATTTTTTGGGCGAGAGGTTACCAGGCACACACCCTATCGCCCTCGCCACTGCAGCACCCACGCAGCATCACCACACGGACGAAGCTGCGGGAGGCAGCGCGTTTACTTGGAGACGGAGGTCTCCGGGTGGGGGAGTGGGACAGAATGTTTTGGCGTTAAAATGGTGCACATAAAACAATTAGACATTATTGTAAAGTTACATTAGTGTACTACACATTGTCTAAGATAAAATGTGATTTGATACAATTTGACATGTATGTTTATTTTAAAATTGCAAGTCCTCAACTGAAGCATACATTCATACACAAGTTCATATATTAATATAATTCATTGTGATCTACCATGCCTTAACTACATGTTTTGTCTTTTACTGTAATTCCAATGGTATCCACACTGAAACTAAATGACCAGAGGCTACAGAAGGAAGACCTGTTGTGTAGAGCGGCTTATTTGGTGCCATTTCATCTGAATGTGGAAAACAGACTGCGTTGACCACATCCAAAGTTCTCAAATGTGTTCTGATTAAAATGATGCCAGGAAATCATTTTTGGTTCAGCTTCTTCTGCTGAAAGGACAGACCAACTTTTAGCACTCGGTGTTTAGAGGTTCAATTTATTGTGGTTGACTTAGTTTTGCTTTAGTTTGATAGGTAATAGTAGTAACATTAAGTAGTTGTGTGGATTAAAACTATTTTATAAATATTAAACTGGAATGAAATAATGAATATACTGTAGCAGTCACCACTTTCACAGGTGAAAGTATTTTTGGTAATTTTACATAAAGGGTCTTTTAAAAGCTGGAACTGGTCCACCAGAAGTCCCCCAACAAGCAAAATGTGAGTCCTGTAATAGATGTATAGGCATATTATTTATTTTGTATATTTAGGATTAAACTGTTAGGATTAAATACTGACATTGCATGTCCTTGTATGGTTTTTAGTTTTCATACTTTAAAAATGTCAGTGCAGTAAATATCAGGTACATTTGTTTTAATCATTAGTTATGGCAATTAAATAAGTTGTTTAATTCTCCTTTTGAAATGTACGTCATTCATACGTTTGTTATGAATTTACAATTGCCCTGCACAGATTAAACAGCACCTAGTGCATTTTCAATTACCTACTAAAAACTTTTAAAATACACACAAGAAAAGCAAGTATGGTAACATTTAATAAGTTATATTTATGTGTATTAAAGCCAAAATAGACACTTTTAATCAATTACAAATTCAATGAAATTACCTATGTCTTCTTGTATGACAACGATGATGGATGTTCCTATAGTTACTTCAGAAAAACAACAAATGTAGCTTTAGAAGGACCTTTATTTCACATTGAAATAGGCATTAACTTAAAAGTAATCTGTAAAGAAAAAATACATAAACCAAACACTGGCAATATTTTGTATTATATTTTAAAATTGATGAATTAAACAATGTAGTTCACCTTTTACAAGTGTAAATTCCACACATGAAACACTGCTGGCGGTTAAGGTAAAGGCAAACTTAACTGTCACAAGACACGTCTGCATAATAAAGAGGTAGTTGGATCTCTAGTGCCGCACTGTTAATTACAGTAGAAATGGTTGACATTACAAACCACAATATGTTTGTTGTCTGTAATGTCAATCCATTGTCAATCTTCCCCGAATTGGCAACAGCCCTCCACCTGCATGTCTGGGTGAAGCCAGAGAAGATTATCTTCATGCCTGGATATTGCAGGTGGAGGTGCTGCAGGTCTTCCTTCATTCCAGCGACAGCGGGTGAACATGCCATCGTCAGCACTCTATTTCTGAAAGAAAATGATCAATTTCCGTTTGAGTCCCTCAGAGTTAAATATCTATGCACGCTAGCATGTAACTACTTCATTAAGTATCTAGGAGAATAGACATGAATCAACAACAATCCATTGTTATTTAGTGTAACTGTAGCTTAGTTAAATGAGCTTATTGCTCTTAACATTAGCTCTTAACAGCATGTCAAGGTTAAATGCACCAACTAAAGACTGATCCAGCACATTGTTGGTGCATTATGGTTATTACAGTTAGCCAAACGTTATAAGAAACTTGGTTATACATGTGCTAATAGCGTTAGATAATGATAAGCATTGACAATCGCCGTTTTGCATTTCGCTGACACTACGTTTAAACTACGAGAAGTAAACTTTGATGTGCAGAAAATTAACGTTAGCTAGCTACGCTAAAACATGCTAAGTGGCAAGCTAACGTTACAGACAATTTACATGGTAACTTCAGATACATTTACTTTACAATGTGACTCATATGTAATATAACAATAGACTACACTCACCGGCCACTTTATTAGGTACACCTGTCCAACTGCTCGTTAACACTTAATTTCTAAGCAGCCAATCACATGGCGGCAACTCAGTGCATTTAGGCATGTAGACATGGTCAAGAGAATCTCCTGCAGTTCAAACCGAGCATCAGTATGGGGAAGAAAGGTGATTTGAGTGACTTTGAACGTGGCATGATTGTTGGTGCCAGAAGGGCTGGTCTGAGTATTTCAGAAACTGCTAATCTACTGGGATTTTCACGCACAACCATCTCTAGGGTTTACAGAGAATGGTCCGAAAAAGAAAAAACATCCAGTGAGCGGCAGTTCTGTGGGCGGAAATGCCTTGTTGATGCCAGAGGTCAGAGGAGAATGGCCAGACTGGTTCGAGCTGATAGAAGGGCAACAGTGACTCAAATAACCACCCGTTACAACCAAGGTGGGCAGAAGAGCATCTCTGAACGCACCGTACGTCGAACTTTGAGGCAGATGGGCTACAGCAGCAGAAGACCACATCGGATGCCACTCCTTTCAGCTAAGAACAGGAAACTGAGACTACAATTTGCACAAGCTCATCGAAATTGGACAATAGAAGATTGGAAAAACGTTGCCTGGTCTGATGAGTCTCGATTTCTGCTGCGACAGTCGGATGGTAGGGTCAGAATTTGGCGTCTACAACATGAAAGCATGGATCCATCCTGCCTTGTATCAACGGTTCAGGCTGGTGGTGGTGGTGTCATGGTGTGGGGAATATTTTCTTGGCACTCTTTGGGCCCCTTGGTACCAATTGAGCATCGTTGCAACGCCACAGCCTACCTGAGTATTGTTGCTGACCATGTCCATCCCTTTATGACCATAATGTACCCAACTTCTGATGGCTACTTTCAGCAGGATAATGCGCCATGTCATAAAGCTGGAATCATCACAGACTGGTTTCTTGAACATGACAATGAGTTCGCTGTACTCAAATGGCCTCCACAGTCACCAGATCTCAATCCAATAGAGCATCTTTGGGATGTGGTGGAACGGGAGATTCGCATCATGGATGTGCAGCCGACAAATCTGCGGCAACTGTGTGATGCCATCATGTCAATATGGACCAAACTCCCTGAGGAATGCTTCCAGCACCTTGTTGAATCTATGCCACGAAGAATTGAGGCAGTTCTGAAGGCAAAAGGGGGTCCAACCCGTTACTAGCATGGGGTACCTAATAAAGTGGCCGGTGAGTGTATATGGGACAACAATATACTTAAAACCTAGTGAAGCCAAATCTTACCTTGAATTATTCAGCAGCGTTTGCATCCACATTGGCAGTGAAAGTGGTTCGCTAAAGTTACGGTAGAGCAGCGTTGCTAACTCTCAGCTAACGTCAGTCAGATCCCGCCCATAGACTGTATGTCCCGCCCACCGGTCTGGTGCTCCTCCATCACTCCGCCCTCTCCTCTAAAATCGTCACATCCGCAACCATAAACGCAAACTCGACGACTCATTTTCTTTTTCTTTTTTTTATTAATATTCAAATTTTATTGAAACAACATCTTTTAATGTCTTTTTTCATTTTCTGCAGATAATGGTTAGTTGGGTAGAATCTATGGAGCATTTTGAAGAATATCTCCTTAACTTTGTTGGTTTAAAAAAAACTTGTGCGGCAATAGCCAAACCTTTTCCCAACAAATCTCTTCAACATGTGAAGACCAGTACGATAAAGCAGGTTGTGTTGAAAGAGTTGACGAATTGCCTTATTCTTGCTTTTGGCCTGTAGCGAAAAACAAATATTTCCAACAGTTGTTTCTTTCACATTTAACTGTATAGGGTGAACATTGACTCCATTAAAACCTTTTAAGGAGTGCGATAACAGCTGAGGGTATTGCATCAAAAACAATAGAAAACTCCTTTGGAGAGACAGGAAAGCCATAGTGATGAATAAACTCACCATAGCTATAAAGCTGACCACGCTGATTGAGTAACTGAGTTACAAGCAATATGTTGTTGTCAATCCACTGCTGAAAGAAAATGGATTTGTTTTATACAAAATATATCTGTTGTTCCAAATATAAAACGTGAGGACTGAAATTATGCTTGTAAATCAAAGACCAAGCCAGCAGCATTTGTTCATGAAAAGAAGAAAGTTTAAGAGGAATTTTGTCAATATTATAGGTGCATATCAGCAAAAACTGGAGACCACCAACTGAGGAGAAGACATAATGGGGAAATAAAATTCCACAAGGAGGTTGGACAATTTAAGTAACGTTTCATCCAATTAATTTTGAAGGTGTTATTTAAGGTTAGGATGATTCTGATTCATATTTAAATAATTCCCAGTTAACTTTAAATGAATTTTCCATCTCAGCTTTGTTTAAAAAAATGTTTTAACTGTGGGATTTTCTGTTTTGCCTCCTCAACTTTAAGAAGGGAGTTATTTAATTTCCAATAATTTGCTTTGCAACCATCTGAGGGAAATAATTTAATAGAAATGTGAATTGCTTTATGATCGCTTAGAGGGCAGGGAAGAATATTTACTGACACATCTTGCTCTTTAATACTTTTTGACACGAGCCAAAAGTCTATACGGGAAAGCCTAGTTTTGTTTTTGTTACTCCAGGTGAAGGATAAAACATCCGGGAATTTAACTCTCCATATGTCAGTTAAATCATATCTTTCCATGAAAAACTTAAAGTATGTATTTCTACCACTATCACGGGCAGGTGGCCACCTATCAATCTGGGAATTTAAAGTAATATTAAAGTCACCTCCAAACAAAGTATGAGAGTTTGGAAACTTTGCTAACCAATGTTTGAGTCTATTTTCTATGTCAGCCAATAGTTGGATGTTTTCTAGATTAGAATTGTACCCATATACATTGAAAACAATTAAAACAATCTTGTTGAAACAAATCACTTGGCAAATAAAATGCCCTTTTGGATCTGAATCTGTGTGTAGAATGTCACCATTATATCTTTGCTTCATCGTTAAGACACCAGCGGATTTCGGATTATCTTTCCGAGCAGTGAGAAAACCATAACTCATTACCCCACTGAGCTCTCCAAAAGTTTACATCACTTGAAGTTGAATGAGATTCCTGACAAAACGATAAATCTGTGTTCAGCTGTTTAACAAATAAAAACGCTTTACGTTTAGTAATATTTCTTAACCCCCTGGCATTAACAAACTATAGACAATGAAATATTAGCAATTAGAAAAGCTTATAATATACTACGAAACAAGTAACCTAATAATGATATACCGAGCATAAACCTGCATATTAAGATAATAGGGTTATTGGTGGAAAATCAAGTCTAAGTGTTGAATTACAAAAAAGAGAAAAAGACCAGCATATTTTAAAAAAAAAGTCTCTCTGAATGTTGGTCAGTAAAAATGTTCTTTAGGAGATATATTATATCCAACAGAAACGTTTTCTAAACAAAACTTAGGTCCAGGCTTAATAATAAGGAAACACAAATAAACTAAAAGCCTGGATACTCATTTTGGCTGTGTGCCAAGGACATGGAGTTATCTTGTGCTCATCATTCAGGTGGTTGAAGTCACCGACAGTGTAGACCAGTAATTTAGGTGATTTCCTTCCCATCGATAAAGGCTCGTGCTCCAACAAAGTAAGCAGGCTTTCCCTCACTGCGTGCCTTACTCACCAAAGGCCACAATTTCAATCTGGCCTCCTTGACAGGAAGAGGGAGATCTTCAACAAAGCGGAGCTTGTTCTCTTGCATCATGGATTCTTTGCTGCCTTCCATAGTGCATCTCTGTAGGCTCTCTGGGAGAATCTGATAATTGCTCTGGGCCGAGAGCTGGCAGGTGTTGGTTTTCCGATGCGATGAACGACGTTGACCGCAGCTGGGAGCTTGTTATTTTCATCTGGGAGAATACTTCGACAAAGCTCTACAACTTTCTCCTTTTATGTTGTCTGTGGAGTTTTCGGCCACACCGTAGAGTTTCAGATTCCATCTTCTTGAGTAGGTCTCCAGTTCGCACACACGGGTTAGAAGTGCCGCCACTTTTTTTTCCTCCTCTATTAGACGACCATCAACATTCTTTACTTTCTGTTGTGTTTCTTTTAGCTCACTACAAGCAAAGTCCAGAGTTTTCTTCAGCCCTTCAATTTTCAGCACGTTCCCATCAATTTTTTTGGAGTTTTCACACACCAGCAATTTTATGGAGTCAGCCTGCTCCTTTATAAGCAGAGAAAGGGTAGAAATAACGATGTTATCCTGGGGTGTTGACTCGAGTTTAGTTACATAGAGAGCCTTTTTTTCAGCTGGGGAATCACACGGAGTCACAGGAAGAGGGGGGGAAATCTTCTGACATGGAGACTTCTACCGTCGAAATAGAGCTAGTGCTAGCATAGTCGTGGCACGAAGCTAACAGAGTTACCTGCCTGTAGTTCGATAGCGACGTTCTTCTTACTCTTGTTCATTCTTTTTCTATCACGGGATGACATATGGTCGTTTCCACGAGTGTAGACACCAGTCCGACAATGTAAGGATATAGTATTTCTTAGTTTTCCACCAAAAGAAAACTGTTGTGCAGGAGCTCGGCAATAACGTACCTACTCGACCGCCATCTTGGTGGGCCTCCACTCGACGACTCATTTCTGATCTCCACAAACCAATGGGTGACGTCACACATGCTCTGTCCATTAATATTAACGGTCTATGGTCTGGAACCAGGCTACCAATTATGAATATTGCGGTGAACACATTTTTCCACATCCAATGACATGCGTGCGGGTGTCACTATAACTCAAGGAAGGGTGTGAATAGGTGCAGGCGCGTCATTGTAATTCCTCCACATGCAGTTCATGAAACATAACATGCAATTGTCCCACATATATGTATGTAATCAGCATACCCTCCAATAATTTCCTGCATCAACATAAATCCGAAACGCTAATCATCTGATGGGTCAGCTTTCTGCTCTGTTGAGAATCTGACTTGTATCAAATTGCATTAGGATTAGAGTTGGCAATCAGTTATGTGCACACTTTGTTTAAATTCTTACGTTACTTAAAGTTGCACTAAGCTAGATCTATATAACAAAACACACCTGTCTTATCTTCCACTGTCTCTGCCTGACAAAATCGGACATGCTATATCATTAGCATATTTTTTTTAATCCATTCTTAAAACTTTCGTTAATAGGAAAGTGTTCATGAATATGGAATATGCTGTGGGGTTTTATCATCCCTCCTTGGCCATTTAAAAAAATATATATTTTAAACTTGTCCTCAGGTGTTTTGTTTTTATGATCCTTCTGTTCCTTTTTACTTGATTTATTTTTTTGTTCTTCGTTTTATTTGCTTTTTTTCTTCTTCCGAAAAGCACTTTATAACCTTGTTAAGAAAAGTGCTTTGTGTTTGGTTTTGGGCAGGAATAATTTTCTAAAAGTCTATCCAGTAAATGAGCTACTTTTGCGTTGGTGATGGGACTTTTGTTTAGGAGCCGGGGCTCACTGTGTCAGACTGTGTCATTTTTTTATTATTATTTATTGGGCATTTTTTAGATAGGACAGCTGAATAAATCAAAAGGGAGAGAGGGGGAATGACGTGTAGCAAATCTGTCAGTGATCTGGTGACATACAGTACAGCACTGTGTTTCAGACAAAGCTGTCACTGCCCAGCTCTCAATAAATGAGCCCACACATAAGTAGCAACCCCAATTCCAACTTCTCTTCATAACCACCATCTGCTTGATCTTTGGCATCAGGCCTCGCAGTTTGGGCCTGCCAGGGCTCCCGAAGGAAGTTAAGACACACACCCCCACCAGATGAGACAAAGAAGGCTTAATGACTTAAAAATGCATGTGGGCACATATGGGCTGCGATGCGTGTGGACCTGACACAATGGAAATGATAATGAAATCTTGGATTACCTCTCATTTTTGTGTCTGTGTGTGTTCTGTTGGTGCATGTGGTTAGATACTGTATATAGTTGCAGATAAAAGCTGACATCATGCATTCTTCATACAGTAGATGGTGGTTTGGATTGGTAACATGATGTGAGTAACGGAGTCATCTGTGTGTTCTTTGAATGCTACAAGTAATTATGTGAACACCATATTCTTTTAACATTTTAGAACTAAAATGATGGTGAAAAATGTCTATTTGGTTAATTTGAGTCTGATTTGCATTCCTGATCCATTATGATCCTGTACATTAAAACGAGTTTGAAATGTTTGAATTCACCGATCTTGTCAGCACTGACCGTTTTGAGGGGCTGTGTTTTTGTTTGAATTTTCTTTGTTTCCATTTTAGTCTCACTTCGTTAAACGCCATCCTTTTAATCACTCTTTTTATGGCTGGTGTGAGTAGTAATAATAATAATAATAATAATACATTTATTTATAGAGCACTTTCCATCAAAGTGCTTTACAGCAAAAATACAGATTAAATACAAACGGTACAAAAAATTAAAATTAAAATCGAGACAGTAAAAATAAATAACACTATACAAATAGATCAAGGATAAATGAGCATTTAGGACTCATACGCAGCAGTGAATAAGTAAGTCTTGAGCTTCGATTTAAAGACCCCAATTGAACATGCCAGTCTAATATCCACTGGAAGACTGTTCCATAACTTTGGGGCGCGAAACGAAAAGTCTCGCTCGCCAACTGTTTTTTTCCTGACCTTTGGTACCGTCAGCAGTCCTGACCTGTGAGAGCGCAGCACCCGAGAAGGCACATAAGAGGTTAACAGATCAGACAGATATACCGGTGCAAGGCCATTCACTATTTTATACGTTAAGAGCAAAACTTTGAAATCAGCTCTAACCTGGACAGGGAGCCAGTGAAGTGAGGCCAACACCGGAGTTATGTGTATGTATTTAGATGATCCAGTAAGAACACGTGCTGCAGCATTCTGGACCATCTGTAGACCTCGCAGACTTTTCTTAGGCAGCCCCGAGAACAGAACATTACAATAATCCAGTCTCGATGTAACAAAGGCATGAATAAGGGCCTCAGCATCTTTAAGGGACAATATTGATCTGATCTTTGCAATCCTTCGGAGATGAAAGAAAGCTACTTTTGTCACCTCCTTAATATGCAATTCAAATGAAAGTGACCGATCAAACACTACCCCAAGATTCTTCACTCTGTCCTTGCACTGAATGACCAAATCATCAATGGACAGAGTGAAATTGTCATACAAATGACCGAATCTAGGTGGTCCTATAGCTATCATCTCAGTTTTGGCTGAATTGAGTAGCAGGAAATTTTCTGATAACCAGCTTCTCACCGCAGCCAAGCAAGTTGATAGTTTAACCGAATCAGATGCATTTCCCATGATCCCATGATCACAGAAGATCAAACCCCCCAATTCCCAACGGTTTCGGAACGGCTGTGGATCGGCTCCGCTGTGTGTCTGCTCAGTGTTCCGCCGTCCGTCAACACCCACCAGGTCCGGATTTGTTGCAGAACTGACAGCTGAAGTCTCAAGGACCCACAAGATCTCGCAAATTTACGTAGAATAGAACCACAAAACCAACAACCGTTTTTTTCCAACCAGAGGAGTAGAGGGGAAACAACTCTGTGCTGTGTTTTCAAGGTGTAGTACAGGGAAATATGATCCACTGTGAGCACGCTCTACTTTATTTTGAATTGTATTTGTACACAGTTGTATCCTTCAAAAGTTTTTTTTTAAAAGCTTATCCGAGTCCGTTGTCTGTGAGGTTGAAACATCCACACCAGTCCAGGCTTTCGATGAATCATGTAGCTCAGACATGGTCAGAATCTGAGCTTTACTCCCCTGGAAAATGTAGCTTAGCTTCCACACCGACTTGTGGTAGGACACGTCCCTCCAGGCCGTGCACACTCTGGCTAAGTTTCCTTTGCCTTTAACGTCATAAATGAAAATAATGTCCAGGATCTCCGGAAAAAGAAACAATATGCGTGTCTCCATTTCAAACATCACTGCAGGTTGATTGTGGCCGACAACGCTTTCGTGGTTAGCTTACCGAAACTCTACTGCAGAAGTTGCTGGCTGGCAACGCAATGTTAGCTATATCCGCTAGCATACATACGGGCTAACCATAGCCAGTTAGCTTTGTGTGTAACGTAACTCATAGGAGCGAAACTTATTATTTCATTCACTACAATAATGGTATAAAATGTGCACTAACGCCACAGGTATTGTTGACAACATGGAGGCATATATAGGCAACACCAAAGGCAGTTGTAATATTTACCTAGCAGGCTAGGCTAACGCTGTTGCGCTAACGTCCGGTGGCGTAGCGTTAGCTAGCTGTCTAAACTTGTGAAAAGCAGAACATCCCCGTCTAAGCTGTGTTTCACTTTTCCTCCAATATTATTATAAACATAATAAAGTCACCTGGACTCAGTCGAGACCATAGACTGTTAATATTAAAAAAAACAAAAGCCATATTAGGCCAGACCAGACAACGCAGGCTGCTCTGTTTTCTCCCCATTGTGATGCAATGCATTGTGAGGGGAAAAAGACTAAAATATTGCCTACTTTTCGTATTATATTCAGTTTTGCGATATCCAACACCATCAAATACAATGGATAACAATTCAAATATTTATTACCCACAAGCAAATTGCACAAATTTGTTGCAAAATTAAACCTGCAACATAGGCTTTAACCGTTGCCCATCCAGATTTTAGCTCTGTTTTGTTTGTAGATCCCAGTTTGTGGATAACAAATCCTTGATTATTGGCAGAACGCTGACACAAAACATCATTTGGTGCGATTTAAAATATCCCATGTGAAGTGTTATCAGTAAAGGAAGGGCTCGCATGATTAACTAATGTTGACAATAAAGGAGGAGCCCAGCCATGCTTCACATAAGTATTTACAAGTTTACAAGTATTTAGTAAGCTTTTAGTAGTAGATGTCCCTTATGGCTTGGCAGTATTTGGCTGTATGATAGATTGAAATCAAAAGGTTCTTGCAACTTTCCCTCCTAATTTGCCTATCTGTCAACAGCTTCACGTCCCAGTGCATGTAACACATGATGCGATGCACTCATGTGAGCACTTCATGCTCACATGAGTGTAACAGTTTAAACGTTTAATAACAGCTGATAGCGAACAGCTGAGTGAATATCAACTGTCAGATTGGTGTGGTAGTACGCTCAAGTCTTTCAAACTGCGGGCCTGAGGCTGAAGCAATGATGTGATTGCTGTTAGTCTGTTAGTCTGTGTGTGTGTGTGTGTGTGTGTGTGTGTGTGTGTGTGTGTGTGTGTGTGTGTGTGTGTGTGTGTGTGAGAAACCGCTCAGAGTAGGCATCATTCCAGGCCTGCTGTAGCTTAAAGGATGCCCTGCCTGCATGTTGGTTACTGCCGATTGACTCAGCCAACTGATCGCTGACATGTAGGGGAGGGAATTTAAAAAATGTGGAAGATGACTCAAAATAGAAAATTTAAACTGTATGTTCAGGGTTTGCAGTTGGCACAGGTTGTTGCCATGATGGTATACTCGGTTAGAGAACTGTCCTGTGGTGGTTTGGCTGTTGCCCCATGTAGTAATGTTTTCTGGCAAAGTCAACAGTCGGATCTCCAAATGTGGATTACTGGGACATGGTGAACGCTAACGCTAAGGCCTCTGCATTCAAACAAATCAATGTGCATATTGATGAGTAACTTGACAGCTTTACGTAGCCGATTCATTAATTCAAATGTTTTTATAAAACTGCTCTATTTGCTTGCCATAAAGCAGATTTTTTTGGTTTCTCCTCTTGTAGTTCCTGTATAACATTGGAGTCACTGTTTAGTTATTCTTTGTCACCAAAACGGGCAAATATTTCTTATCATCTTGTTGTTTGAAATGTTGTGTGGAATCTTTTGGTCAAGTCATCTGAGATGTTGTGTTCAGTTAGCCTCCTGTAATTTATAGAGCACTCTGGAGAAACCCTGAAGTTTTGTAAGTCTTGTTTGTTTCAACAGTAAAGCATATTCTTCTACTTAGAGACTATCAATGACAACTGCCTCTGTTTACTAAGGAGTGTGTCCTTTTTGAAAATGGCCAATTGTATTTTCTGATTGCGTGCTGCAAACTAATGATCTCTTTTCACCAACCTGGAATCGGCTTCTATTTGTTCCTCTACTGGTCCAGGTTATAGAAGGCAGGGCAGGAAAAACTGATCCTGAGTAAGGGGCTTTGAAATCCTGGACAACACCGAGTGGCGTGTAGTGAGCTGTGGATTAGCGTCAACAAATCAAAATGGGATTGGCAGGTGGCTCCCACTCATCCAAGCCTTTAAGATGGACTTTACTCAGTGTCCCACCTAAGGAAAGGCCGCTCCAACAAGGACAGGAAGGAGGCCAAGAAAAGTGTTAATCCTTCTTGAAAGGGGGATAGTCTTTTGACATGGAAAACCGTAATAAGCAAGCTTGTGCAGGCCGAGGGGGGACTGAATCGCTTTAGAACTTAAAGTTTCATTAAAGACTTAAGCACTTGTTTCAACAATAGACCGTAAACGTATATTTACATTTTCATTCTCATCAACTGAATGAATTTTCCTCTCGACACAGGGCAGCCGGGCCCCATCTGTAATGAAAAGGGGGGAGTCTGGGCTCTAAATGAAATTCTCCGACAGGGTAATTAAGTCCAGACACAAAGGGCTCAGCAGGACTGAGTTTAATAGAGGAGGAGTTAGTATTCTCCAGGGGAAAGTTTGGACCAGTCGAACCCTTTTGGACTGCGGGGAAGGGGAAGGGCGCAGGAGGTTCACTAACCTGCAGCCACTTCACACTGCGGCTACAGGACACACACAAATATATACACACACACACACACAAAATGGTATTACTCATCTGTTTCTGTCTGCTCAAGTTATCAATTTAAATTCTATAAAATAGGGCCTCTTTTCTCATTTTAAAAACCTCCTCAAATAAAATAGTGTTCAGTAGAATCCTTCCAGGTTTAAAACATATGATGCAAAAGAAGCTCTTCCAAAGGCCTGGTTATTATGCTTGAAGCAAACTAGTTCATATGAGCTGCCATGACACAAATAGGGATAACGATACACACTTCAGTTTGGTCTTGAAGGCACTCATGCTGTTGCATTTGGCTCTATATACACACACACACGTGATGGAAGTGATTGTGTGAAGAATGAAAGAACACAGCTCAAGGGAAAAGATTAAATTGTGATAAATGTGCGTTACAGAAATTGTCGGACACTGAAAGGTATTGGGGTAGGGGGTTTCAGGTGCTTTCCTTTGAGCCGACAAGGCCTTTGCATGAAGCATTCTGGCCCCTTAAGACTCTATCACATGCAGAGTGGTGAACAGCAGCAGGGATGATTTTCCCCCTTTTTTTTTTTTTAAAGTTGTTTTTGAGTTAATAAATGAAAAATGATTAGGCTGAAAATTATTCAGTACTCCAAAGAACAAAGCTTTCAGGAAAACTTTGAGAAAAGCCATCATGAGAAATTTGCATAATGAAAGATTAACTACCAAGAAATATATTTCTAAAACATTAGTTTTTCTGGGGACTCCTACCTAAAATAAAACACATTTTAAAAGGGTGGGTTCTTGAAACTGCACATGGCCAACTTTGTTTTTTTGCTCATGTTTTTATTCCCCCTACACATGCGCACAACACCGTATAGTGTAAAATCAAAAGGACATCGCTTGAACATTCCACTTTTAACTCATTACGTAATGCGTTCTCATTTCTTTTTATGCACGGGTGCTCACATGCACTACCGGAGTGCCGCGGGCTGCATGCGTGCGCCACGTGCTGTGTGTTGTGATGACGGAACGTCGTGGAGGTGGATGCACTCTGCTGTCTGGAATAGCGCTGATCCTCTTAAATGATTACTAGCTGAGACCAGAGAGAGGCGACCTGCGTGGGCAACATGCGGACAGATGTCTCACCCCCACCCTCAACAAAACACACACACGCACAGCGTCTACGTTTAGTTTAGGATCCAGGGAAGCTTGTACTTGATCCCTTTCCTTTTAATAGACTCCAAGTCTATTATATCGCTCATTTGTACCTAGACAAAGGAAATTCCTTTCATTTATTCAGCACCTTTTTCTAGCAGGAAGTGGATTGTGTGTAGAGCACTGTAAGGAAAAAAACCGACCTCCTACTGAAGACCATTATCTTTAGTAGTTGTTGTAGTTTGTTTATCCCTTCAAATCAAATTTGCTAAGTTGAAGATTGTCTTAGTGCACCCACACATTTGTCATTAAATTCATTATTTTCTGTTTGTTTGTGAATTCCTGCAGGTCAGATACCACACTGACTTTAAATTGATCTGGCATTGCCAGTGGAATTGCATTTACAATTGGAATAGAATCTGAATATTATAATAGCCTCAAAATCTGCAGATTCTGCAATTGCATATATGTTGTAAATGCAACATCTGGAAAACCATCTAAAATTAATGGCTAAAAAGTGGTGGACTTGAGTCCCGAAAATAGGGACAGGTTTCCTGAGGGAATAAAACCAGCAACACAGCTTTTGTTTCACTCCTAAATACAGGTTAGTCCCTCCAAACCTGACTAGGGTCTTTGTCAATAGGTTTCTGTGCCTCATTTAATCAGTTTTTTGTTTGTTTGTTTTTCTCCAATCAAAAAAAAAAAAAATCAATCGGCAGATGGCAAAGAAATTGTTCAAAACAAATTTGAACTGATTTTGTTTTGATTCATACGCATACACACACACTGGGCATGTATGCCAATATGATTATTCATGCAAATTTTGTGGAAATATAAATTGGTTTGAGTGTTTTCCTTACCATTGGAAAGGATGACAGAATGATATAATTATGCTATATCTTCAACAACAAAACGGATGTGTGGTTTGTGTAGGTTTTCACACCTACAGGTAATTCACTTCTCGTTCCTCGCTAAAAGTTGAAATAATTTTGACTTTAGTCTCGCAACCTTGCCCCTATTTTCACCTGTTGCTGAGTAACGTACATTAACATCCCATGGTCTTATGAATGTAACATACCTGTAGCAAGCTCCTTTGTAGTAACTAGTGGTAAAAACAAACGTCGTCGAGGAGCCCCGTGCTACAGAGTGGGGATTGCTAGTTGTTTAAGACTCTACAGCTCGGTCGTATCAGTGGCATTTAGTGTTGAGCCGCAACAGAGTTCCTCAACACCGGCTCCATTGCTCCGCATAGTGCTCCGTCAGGTCAGCGGTAGTTGGCGGTTCAGTTATCCGAGAATAGGTGACAGCCGGGTACAGAGGACCGCAAGCTGCCATTCATTTTACTGGTGGTTATAGTAATGAAACGACTAGTTAAGAAAAGAACCAATGTTACTCCCTGTCGCTGCCATGCTGTTTGTGCATCGCTATGGCAAACGCGCAGGGGGGAGGGCTGAGCCCGTTTGCAACTATGGGAGCCCACAGCGGAGCAATGTTAAGGACAAAACTGATTTTCATTTAAACAAAACGTTAACTACACATTAGTTAATCGATTATTTTGATTGAAAATTGATTTATCGCCCAGCCCTACTCACATAGTGAGATAAATGTACCACGTGGTGTGAGGATTGTACTTAGAGTTTTGACAATTGTTTTTGTCAAAACTCTAAGTAAGTAAGTTTGTCAAACAAATTGTTTGACAAAAAGTTTGTTTTAGTAAATGTGCCAAAGCGATTTCAGGAAAAACTGTAATCCTAATGTGGCTTTAACAATATAGGAATGGCTCACATGTGCACCATGTGTAAGTAAACTGAATGGGGGAATTGGGATTATTAGACGGTTGTAAATTCCCACTCTGTTCAATGGACAGGGCTTTCACAGAAACGCCCAAAGTAACGTTGTTCATATAAAGTACAATTTCATCATGAGCTTGAAGAAGTTAATCCACAAAGAGGCGCTGCTACATATTTGGCCCCAAAGAAATAATACACAAATACATAATCGCAAAAACAGACACATCTTTTGGATGCAACATCTTGCTGACAGAAGCAGGAAGGTTCTGGAGGAAATGGCACATTACAGATGGATGGCAGAAGAGTGCCAGCTTTGTCGGATGTCTTTTTCTCCCGGCAACCGTTGGGGAATGCGCGTGGTAGCGCTCAGTGTCACAATGTTGAGCCGTGCCCTTTCCAGAAAGCCACTCCCAAGTTCACCACCAATATAAAATGTGTTTTGTCTTTGCCTCCCCTTTTTTTGGCTTTTAATTCTCTCGCCTTCCTCTGTGCTTGACATTTGACTGTGTGTGGGTGCCTTTGGTCCCTGTAGGGAGTCACGCTCTCAGGCTCTGCTGGGGCCCCAGATGCACACAACTGGAATCCAGAGCCAAAGATTTGCCCTTTGTCCTGTGTTAAGTGCAAGCCCTCTCGCACGCCTGCACGCTGAAAAGAATCAGAGCCATTCTGGATTGTTTCCCTCTTCTGAAATGTCGTTGTTCCGTCACTGTTTCTGGTTATTCCGCTTCATAGCCTTGAGGACATTGCTTTAAAAGACTTCAGAGACGAAGGAAAGCATCCTTTTCAAATCCTCTAGCTGCCACATATCAAGTTTTTCAGCGCTGGTCTTTGACCTTTTGACTGTTTTTTTCTTTTTTTTCATTCTTTTTCCTTTACAAATCAAAAGTTATTGTCTTGAATTTCAGATTTCATCGACCCTATCAATCCCGACACGATCATTTTGTATCGCTTGGAGCATGTTGTGGTTTAATATCTTAATTTCAGGGCTTGATCTGAAGTGAAGAGCATGCGATTTGTGTATGTGTTATGTGATTTTGTGCCCCAGGACACTTGGACGTAATGTGTAACACAGTATGTTCACAAAATTAGCCTTACTAATGTCAGTCAGACAGCACTGTAGTGTTTATAACAGCTGTGGACACCCCACATCTGTGCATCTCAATAGCCGTGATGTCATGTGTTCTGTTCTTTGCTTTCTTAGAGTTTTGCTCCCCCCAAGGCAAACTTGTTGGAACCCTTTCCACATGGACGCAGCAGGCAACTCTCTTGATATCTACATCAACAACCATCCAAAAAACTAGAACAAACTCGTTTTCCTGCTTCCCGCCCCAAACTTTCTGCTGAGTGCTGGTGTGGGAGCTTGTGCGAATTCTCTGGAGGTAACCCCTCACCTCCTCTATCGTGTGTGTGTGTGTGTGTGTGTGTGTGTGTGTGTGTGTGTGTGTGTGTGTGTGTGTGTGTGTCAAGCTAACAAAACAATAGAGGCTTTGTGAGAGGGTCCCACCGTGACAGGATTGTTTGGGGGGGGAGGGAAGCAGAGGGGCGGTCACGGCTTAGCGAAGCGTAGCCACTTCATTAGTCAGGGCTCTCCTTTTGCACCTCCTCCTCCCATCCATCCTCCCTCCTGTCATTCCCTCGCTGCCTTTCCTTCCCACTCACTCGTGGAGCCACAGAGGCAGGAGCCGTTCTGGCTGGACAGCACTGAGCCTAGCGCAGGGTTTTGACTCAGCATTGATGATGAGGATGTGCTTTTGAGGCTGACCGCAGTTGTTTGGCGCAGCTTCCTTGCCCAGTATTGCACCGTTTTTGTTCTGAGGTAAGTTGTCTTGTGCGGTCATCCTTCTGTCCTCTCATGTCCTTGGCCGCTGACTTGCATCTTCTCTTCCCCTGAGCTGCAGTTTTGGTGTCGAATGACTGCACGCAGCACTCTTACTAGGTAGGCCTTCTGATGAACAGCTAAGGATGCAATTTAAGTGGTTATTAAGGCATTTCTATGACTGCGCTAGTTTTCTTTGCTTCTTATACCATTTTCATCACTCTGTGCATGATGACATCAGGTGAAAACACCGTAGGGCTAGAAGTTTCACAAACCCATGTTTGTTGGTTGAATGGTTTATGTGAGGTGATATTTGTCTGCCAAGCATGGAGGGGGATGGTGTTGTTAGGAGACTATTGCCTCAGCTGTGTTGACCAAATTATCAGTGTTATTAGGATCTACGTGCTTGTTATTGCTTTCTCCCTCCACCCACTGCCTCTCTTTGTCAAACGCGCACACCCTCTGGGACAGTTGAGCGTCAGGGTAATCCTTCACATCCTGTGTGGGAAAGGGCAGAGAGGAAAGCACTCAGACTAACCTCATCACTTCCTCGTGAGAAAGCCTGATCCACTAAAACCCACTGCCTGTCCAGAAAAACGACATCCCGGCTGTTTTTTGTTTGTTTTGTTTTTTTACCCAGAGGGCTGTTTGCATCATCTCGTTCAACTGTGCTATTTTTAATGTTTCTCCACTACTCGGAGCATCATAGCTACATGGTTTTCCCAGCTGATTCACAAGGACACCTTCTAAATTGAATGTCTAGTAAATTAGATATTTTTTTTTTTTTTGCAGAGGAATCACTCTTTCAGTGTGTACTGTTGTTGAAAAAGCCACATGTCTGAAATAGTGTAAATACTGCATGTACTTGATGGGATAATCTTAAATGAAGCTTCAAAGTAATTGTGTGGAGCCAGTTAAGCTTGAATGTCATTCACATGGCTTTTTGAGGTCCCAGGAGTCCCAGGGCTCCAGGGTAGGGCTGGATGACAAACCACATGTTGTTATATATTATTAATCTCTTACTGACCTAACTTTATTATTGCTTTTTTTAATAGATAAATAGTTTGAATGCTGTATACTCAAACTCAGAATATCTGCCACAACCAATAATATCAAACCAGTCTGGTCAAAGTCCGCTCCAGAATTTTAACTGGGCATGCAGAAATGAATCAATACAAATGTATAAAAGTGAAGACAAAAGATAATGTATTAGAACAATATTCTTTACTGTACTCCAGTGAATGTTCTTTTAAAGGAATAGTTTGACATTTTTGGGATATGCCCTAATTCACTGGTACTGCTGAGTTAGAAGTGAAGATTGATACCACTCTCAGGTAATCACGTCTAGTTCTAGCTCCATACCTTACCTAAGTAGGGGGGGAAAGGCTAGCCTGGCTCTCTCCAAAATCTGTCTACCAGCCCCTCTAAAATGTGCAAATTCACACATTGTCTCATTTGTTTTAGTCCGTACACAAACGGCAATCTGAATCAATGTGGGCGTTGCGTGGTGGAACTATTTCTTGATTGTCAACAGTTAATCCATCAGCTTAGCATTTCTACTGGTTGTCTGGCAACTCCAAGGTAATGGCAAGACTATGGGTAGTCATTGCTCCTTGCTGTTTGCCAAGTAATACTTTTCTTTGCTTCTAGTCCTTTCGAAAGATCAACTTATACATTTGACATGACAGTGAAATCAAACCTCATTAAACTCTTGGAAAGAAAGCAAATGGGGATGCCATTTAAAATGTCAGTTTCTTTAGAACTGTAACTAGCCCATAATCGGACACACGAGAGGCCGACTGCCTTTTCTGCCAACAAGCAGCAGTCGGGTTGGTGCGTCATGGCCTTTATTCACACTCTTTGAATTGAAGTGTGAGCTGAACAACAGACGTTCTGGATATGATCTCTTTTAACCCAAGTCTTTGTCTTATCTCTCCACAGAATGAAGAAGTGAACAATCTGTGGTCACAGTCATGGCTGTCCAGGCTGGCATCCAGGTAGGCTCATCACCATCTAGATTGGATTAGATGTACTTTAATTGGCCAGAGAAGAAATTAAGTCCTTGAGTCCATTGTGGATAGTGGTACAGGAGTCAGAAACTTTCACATGGCTGTGTGTTCTTCAAGTCTCAACACATGAACTTGACTTTGAGACCTCATTATGGTGCCGTCTTTTAGTTAATCAGTACCATTCTTAGTGTCCAGGCAGTGAGTCACATCTGTGTACCAAATTGGGGGGGAGGAATTCTCAGACTGTGCTATAGTTATTCAGATTAAATAAAGTGGTGCAGACATCTGTCTCCCACTCAACAACTGTGGCGAGCCCACCTGTGTTCCAGCATGCCATCTTGTTGTCATGCATGTCTGACTTTCCACTGTTTGGACCCCAAGGAGTTTCTCCGTACATTGTTTTTAGGGGAAGAGGGTGGAATGTGCAACACTTTTTTCCCCTCTTTTCACTCCCAGCAATGAAATGTCAGCCATCCCAAAAACCCAAAACGACAAACGTATCGTCTTACAGATTTGTCCCATGGCACAATGTTGTCGTTGAGAAGGGCTTTTCTCTGTCATCTGGTTTGGAAAGTCCTGGCTCTCTCCCCATCTGTCTTGGACTGTGGATATTGCTAAATATGTATCCCAGTTCTGCACACATAACATGTGGCATGAAATGTCTCGGGCATAAAAAAAAAAAATTTTTTTAAATTGTTTGGTGCTGGTTGGTTGTCAGTTGAAGTCATGCAAATTTTTTGTTTTAATTTTTTTCACAGAGGCCTCAAGGGATGGTTAGGAATTTTCTTTATTCTAATTTTTTATTTTCCTTTACAGTAGCGATGGATAACGCCTACTTGTACTTAAATAGAAAGACACATAGTTTAGTTTATTGTCACTACACAACGAAATGAAGATGACATCAATCACTGACTTGGCAGTATAAAGATAGAAAAGATAAAAAGTATTGCATGTACAGTACCACCTTATGTGTCCCAGCATGTAACAAACGCTGATTTTAAGTGTGTGTAATTTTTCTTACCTAAAAAAAACAAAACAAAAAAAACACTTCTGGACCATTGGTATTGAAGACATCTCAAGCAATGTTTCATCTAATACCTTTTAATGGTATAAACCTCAATACAAACCTTCTCAGAAAAACCTTCAACCGAGCCCGTTGCTGGACGCACCGGAGGACCGAGACACAAAGTATACACGCCTCTCTGACCGGTACCAGGGGGTTAGCGATTAAACTGAGTGGAGGATGTGCGGAATGTGTTGGTGTGTGTTGGAGCCTGGCTGGCCGCTTGGCGTCTTCAGACAATGCTTAAGCTAACAGGCTAACGGCTCATTAGCTAGCCAAACACTGAGCGGTAACCTCTGCAAAGATTGGATCTGTAAGCACATTAATCTGCTCGGTGTGCGTCTTATAACAAACAGAGCGAGTATCTGTCAGATTCTAACATCTGTCGATCCATACAGGACTTCACTGTGAGCGGACTGTTTTTTAGAGACGATGTGACCGGCAGTAAAAGTTAGCTGCTACTGTAGCAGATCTGCAAGTAAACGCTGAACTGAGCTGTGTTTCCAGTGTTAAATACTGCTGTAGGTATTCATGCACGACTGATGACTAATTATAGTTCGCCTCAAACTTTTTATCTACTTGTATTATTTCTTCCCCAAGCTCATAAAATAAATTTGGGTCGCACATACCTTGACCATGGATGTATTAAGAGAACTGGATACAGTGTTCGGCGGGAAGCCTCGTATATTCCAATGAGTGCTCAAAAGCGCATAAAGAAATCATGGAGCTCGGATCTTCTGCTTTGACTGACACATGACGTCATGATGAGCATGCGCACTAGCAACAGTTTGTTTGTGTTGTCGTAGCAACCGGCTCGTTCATGAGCCTCATTGTTCCTGATCATTTACATGCTTATCTGGCTAAAAAAAGATTGAATTAATTAGCTAGGTACTAAGGTTGGCCTGCAGTTTTGTGAACAGAGCTTCCCTTAAAACATCCATGGCTTCATATCTCATCTACGTTACAGGCTTTACAGCATACAGTCCTACGTATGTAGTGGTGTTATGTAGTCATATAGCTATGTTAGCTGTGTTACCATACTCTTAATACACCCATACTACCTTCCGCTGATGTTAGCTACTAGCTAACATCAGCATGTGGCTTTTAAAATTCAGGTCAAAGTCAGCCTATTATCACCTTATGTCAGACTTATGTGTCAACAGGATTTGGAAAAACTAGTCGTGCTTTCATCTTCAGTAGACTTCAGTAGGTCTCCCTGAAAAATCAAGACAGCTGCAGCTGATTCAGAACGCTGCGGCTCTAGTCCTCACTAAGACCAAGAGAGTGGATCACATCACTCCAGGTCTTGCACTGGCTTCCTGTGCTTCAAAGAATTGATTTCAAAATACTTTTGCTAGTTTATAAATCACTTAACGGTTTAGGGCCAAAATACATTTCGGATCTGCTACTACACTACGAACCACCCAGACCTCTCAGGTCATCTGGTACAGGTCTGCAGAGTCAGAACTAAACAGGAGGAAGCAGCTATCAGTTTCTATGCTCCTCATATCTGGAACAGACTCCCAGAAAACTGCAGGTCCGCTGCAACTCTGTTCTTTTAAATCAAGGCTGAAGACTTTTCTTTTTGATGTTGCCTTTCTTTAAATGGCTGTTCATTTCTTTGTTTAATTTCTGATACTAACTGAAATATGCTATACAAATAAAGCTGCCTTGCTTTGTGGTTGGATGTTCTAACTTCAAATGCACCAAAAGATGGTGTTAATTAGGTTTGTGTTAGTGTTAGTGATTGTGAGTAGTTTACATAAAAGTTAATCACCCTTTAAGGACAATTCCTGTTTAAAACATAATAAAAATCTTGTCTTATTTTTTTGTTCAAAGTTGTTTTTTACAGTGCATCTCATTCCCATTCAATACCAAAGACAGCAGAAAACAACAGTGGGGATTTTCTAATTATAAACAGTCAGTTGTGTGAGGACATACTTAGTTAATTCATGTATGCCACTTAGACATAGAAGAAGACATCTAGGAATTGGTGGATGATATTGTGTGCCATTGAAGGCACCCTGTGGGGGTATTGATCCGTATCAGGCTGTGGAGATGCTGCAGAGAATGTAACACTGCAGCTACTTCCAAAGCTCAGCTCAGAGCTTTACTGCCAATGTAGAGCAGCACAGTCGCATTCGATAACTGGTCACACTCTGACTTCTCTGTTCAACCATGCTGAAAATGTATGCACTCATGGAAGTATAAGTAGCATATGCGTACATTAATGCAACAGTAAAACAAATTGTATATAATGCCTGGGATATCTGACGAACCTCAGAAATATTTAGCGATGGGTACCAATGGTTGCTGTGGGGTTATAACCCTGTCACTACACGGCAAAAAAGAATAATCGTTTTGCTTGATAGTGTTTACCTTTCCAAACATAATACTTCAATTTCAGTTCAAAAGTAGAAAGCAAAACACGTAAGTAACAGAGTTTATAGGGATACAATCTCTGAACCAATCGTCTATCGGTCTGACAACGATTTTGTTTCTGGGGACAACAGCCAACACTTATGTGGTGCCTGTACTTTTTGAAGGTGTTTAGGTCCAGACAACTTTTCAGCCAATCTCTAGGAATGGATATCTGCATAGGATTGCCGATTAATAAATAGTTCTTTGCTATAATAATTCAATTTCTTTTTGCTCTCCACACGGTTTGTTTATCTGCATGAAACCAAAGCCTACTCAAACTTGACTGGTCAATAATACTCAGGACTACAAAACTAAAACGGCAACACTTTTGATACCAATTCTTTTTTTTTTTTTCTTCCGTGGGCTACAGATGATCTGTTGACAGATTAATTTAGATGCAGAGCAGGGAGATGTTGTCTCCTTGTAGCATCTTTTATAGAAACACACACCAAATAGAATGCCCTCTAAAGAATGCCCCTTGTAAAGGGCAACATGACCTTGTTAGTTCAGTCTGGCCAAACCAATCAGCTCTTGGTTAAGTTATGATCCTGAAAGGTCAAAGGTTAACAACCAGGTCATGAAGTTTGGAAGGTCAAAAGAATGGAAGAGCTAAAGTAATGGCAAAGCACTTCAAATGTCAAGGAGTTGAAAGGCGATCTGGTATCATTTAACTTCCCAAATCGTAACTTCTAGTTTAAGTTGTAGTTGAACATCTGACAAAGCTTAAAGTGAAGGTGGTTTATACTGTGGTTTATGACTTATTGACATATGGCATGAAGATAATGTTTTATAATAACAGATGCTGCAGTCATGAGAACAGCTTATATAATGAGAAAATCTTTAAATAACCAGACTATAATAATGAGGTAAGACCATGATATGAGAAGAAGACCTCGAAGGGCATGTGCATGTATTTTCAATTCCAACAGTGGCTTGAAATATCATTTTTAGGATATTTTGCTACATCACACTTTTCTCATTGAGCACCCTGCTATTGACTATTGTTTCATGGGTTTAGAGCATCAGATAAACTCCCAAAGTGTACCATGCTGGCCTCTCAGTCCGTTGCATTTCATACCAGGATTACCAAGCCACATTCCAGCTCCTAATGAGGACAGACGTGGTGAAAGAAACTGAGACTTTCTCTAATCTCTGTGTAATGCAGCTTTCATTTTACAACACAAGGCTTCTTCAAAAATAAATACTCTCTATGGACCTGTATGCAGTCAGGTGACATGGTGTGAGGCTGGATTAGCTCACTGTTCCGTCGTCTTTTACGTAACTTCTACGTTACACTACGCTGCCTTATTTTCTAATTAGCCAGATGCCAAGAAAGCCACGTGTTGTTGTCAGGCAGGCAGTTTGCCCTTCTGAACCGTGTGCGTGTGTATGTGTGTGAGTGTGTGTATGTCTGTGTCTGTCTGTGTCTGTCTGTCCCTCTTACATCTTTGTTACCACCCCCTTCTGGGTTCAAAGGTCACCCTGATGAGGACGAGTGGAACTAAAAAAGAAAAAAACATTCCTATTGCAATGGTGTCCCACTAGTGTTTATTCTTAACATTTGTTTGCATGTCCTAAATCCTAACACACAATCCTACAGGGCCCTGAGGGCTAAATGTCTCACCAGACAACCCAAATCACACACTGAGTTTATTAAATTAGGGAAATGAGTCAAACTTGCCTGAAGTAGAATGTTAAAAGGGACAAGATATTAATAAAATATTCTGTTGCATGCATCATGGGAATTGCAGGATCAAGTGTTTTTGGACCCATACTAGGGACTAAATGTCAGCATATCTCGATTTCTGCGGCTTTGATTTTGACCATTCTTTTTTTCAATCTGTCACTTGAGATGCCCCTGATTTAATGGAAGTGCAACACTGGAGTATTGTTGCCTTTCTTTTAGACACATTTTAGGTCAAAATTGAGTCCTATGAATTTAGACTCCTAATTTGTCAATCCTTTCTACTTAGCATTGTAAGATTTGTTGCATCCCCAGTAGGGGTGCAAAATTAATTGTAATTTTATCAATCACAATATTGACGTGTCAAACCATTCTGGATTAAGTACTGTGGTGCTGCAGAGACATCGCAGCCTACAAATTGTATATCAAAGTATGTCACACTACAATAATCTTTTTTATTTACTATATATTTTTCAATGAGAATGATACAAAAAGGATTACTTCCAATTGTGAATAAGCTCAGCCAAAAATAATTGCAATTATTTATTTTTCTCATATCGTGCAGCCCTAATCCACAGTTCCCTTTTTTTAAATGTCCCTTTACATACGCCCAGTAAGTAAAGAGATAATGGACATTCAGTATCTGCTTGATCCAATGCTTTGTTATATATAGCTATATCACAATGTACATGCGCGCACACACACAGTCTCCTCAGCAGTGTTGTTGTGGCGGCTCTGAGCATCAGCAGTGCATTACTGTATAACGGGCCTCTCTGTCTGAGTTGACTGGCCAGAAGGCTTCCTGTTTGTAGGCAGAACGAACGACATGATTTCAAGACCCCAACAGGACTGGGCCTTGAATGGGTTATTGTGCTTAAGCACAATAACCCATTCATTACAGTGAATGCAATGTCTCATTATTGCTTGATGATATGTGATGGACACCAAGATTAGAGGCTGTATCTTAAAGAGATGTCAACAAAGTGGATGGAAAGATTTCAAACAGAATTTGAGTTATGTAATGTCGTCGTTAGGGCTGGGTGATTTGGAGAAAATTAAATATCACAATATTTTTGACCTAATACCTCAATATCGATACCGCAACCATATTGTAGTGTTGACTGTTGGTGCTTTCACAAAATATTTACATAATGATAAATTTTTGATAAATGATCATCAGTAATGTGGATATAATGACTAACTGGGTAAAGGCTAATAATAGAACACTTACAGTCTGGCGAGTTCACAAAATGACATCTCTTTACTGTAATGCAGCCTTTAAATCCAGGAAAAGACAACACGTACACTACCGTTCAAAAGTTTGGGGTCACCCAAACAATTTAGTGTTTTCCTGAAAAGTCACACTTATTCACCACCATACGTTGTGAAATGAATAGAAAATAGAGTCAAGACATTGACAAGGTTAGAAATAATGATTTGTATTTGAAATAAGATTTTTTTTTTACATCAAACTTTGCTTTCGTCAAAGAATCCTCCATTTGCAGCAATTACAGCATTGCAGACCTTTGGCATTCTAGCTGTTAATTTGTTGAGGTAATCTGGAGAAATTGCCCCCCAAGCTTCTAGAAGCAGCTCCCACAAGTTGGATTGGTTGGATGGGCACTTCTTGCGTACCATACGGTCAAGCTGCTCCCACAACAGCTCAATGGGGTTCAGATCTGGTGACTGCGCTGGCCACTCCATTATCGATAGAATACCAGCTGCCTGCTTCTGCTCTAAATAGTTCTTGCACAATTTGGAGGTGTGTTTAGGGTCATTGTCCTGTTGTAGGATGAAATTGGCTCCAATCAGGCGCTGTCCACTGGGTATGGCATGCGTTGCAAAATGGAGTGATAGCCTTCCTTATTCAGAATCCCTTTTACCCTGTACAAATCTCCCACCTTACCAGCACCAAAGCAACCCCAGACCATCATATTACCTCCACCAACAGCTTAACATTCTTCCGGCATCTTTTCATTTGTTCTGCGTCTCACAAACGTTCTTCTTTGTGATCCAAACACCTCAAACTTGGATTCATCCGTCCACAACACTTTTTTTGCCCATCTTAATCTTTTTCTTTTATTGGCCAGTCTCAGATATGGCTTTTTCTTTGCCACTCTGCCCTGAAGCCCAGAATCCCGCAGCCGCCTCTTCACTGTACATGTTGACACTGGTGTTTTGCGGGTACTATTTAATGAAGATGCCAGTTGGGGACCTGTGAGGCGTCTGTTTCTCAAACTAGAGACTCTAATGTACTTATCTTCTTTCTCAGTTGTGCAACGCGGCCTCCCACTTCTTTTTCTACTCTGGTTAGAGCCTGTTTGTGCTGTCCTCTGAAGGGAGTAGTACACACCGTTGTAGGAAATCTTCAATTTCTTAGCAATGTCTCGCATGGAATAGCCTTCATTTCTAAGGACAAGAATAGACTGTCGAGTTTCAAATGAAAGTTCTCTTTTTCTGGCCATTTTGAGCGTTTAATTGACCCCACAAATGTGATGCTCCAGAAACTCAATCTGCTCAAAGGAAGGTCAGTTTTGTAGCTTCTGTAACGACCTAAACTGTTTTCAGATGTGTGAACATGATTGCACAAGGGTTTTCTAATCATCAATTAGCCTTCTGAGCCAATGAGCAAACACATTGTACCATTAGAACACTGGAGTGATAGTTGCTGGAAATGGGCCTCTATACACCTATGTACATATTGCACCAAAAACCAGACATTTGCAGCTAGAATAGTCATTTACCACATTAGCAATGTATAGAGTGTATTTCTTCAAAGTTAAGACTAGTTTAAAGTTATCTTCATTGAAAAGTACAGTGCTTTTCCTTCAAAAATAAGGACATTTCAATGTGACCCCAAACTTTTGAACGGTAGTGTATGTCATATTACGATATCCAAAATCTAAGTTGATATATGATCCCATATTACAATATCAATATAATATCGATATATTGCCCAGTTCTAGTCGTCAAAATGCACAGCTGCTGCTGGTTTCTGGATTGCTTCTCCTGTTGCCTGCAGACAATTAACAAGTTGAACTACACCAACTACATAGCCATTTTGTAAATGGGAATTACAGGTTTATTATATCTATTTAGGTCTTTAAAGCTTTGACAAAGCTTTGACATTATTTTCATAGTCCAATAATCTGTTGATTATTTTCTCAATTAATTGATTACTTGTTTGGTTTATAAAATGTCAGAAAATGGTAAAAAATGACCAGTGTGACCAATGACTGGAAAAATAAAATATTTCCTAAAGCCCAAGATGACGTACACAAATGTCTTGTTCAGTCCACAACTCAACGATATTCAGTTTACTGTCACAGAGGAGAGAAGAAACTAGAAGATATTCACATTTAAGAAGCTGGAACCAGAGCATTTTTATTTTTTTTCCACAAGTAATTACTCAAACTGATTAATAAAATATTTATTTAATAGTTGACAACTGATCTACAAATCTATTAATCTTTGCAGCTCTAGTTTTGTCTCCATATGTTTCTAAAAAATTGTCCAACTTAATAACGTCCTTAATGTATATGGTGGCTGTGAAACGAAGAACACTGAGGCTACACGGGATTACTTTCCGTCTTTCCTTCATATCAAAGACAGACATGTCAGTTTAAAAGAGAGCTGCAGTATGAGAGACAAGGGATTGGAAAGGAGTGGTGGGAGAGTAGAGATGGATATGATGAGACATCAGTGATCAAGCGGCTGGCTCCAGGCACTAAAGCCTCAGACTGTGAACCAGTGCTAGACACCCATTTAAGCAGTCAAGTGCAACAGCATTCAATTGTCTCCGTTTTTCCTTTTGGATTTACAACAAAAGAAAAACAATGACTGTGAGGTTGTCTTTCAGTGGACAATGAAAGACGTTAAAAAATAATGGGGTTGGGTGCTTGGTTTTTGGTTTTTACTCAGAGTAAACCAGTGGTTACCAGGCCCAGTGGCAGTGTGGAATGACGGCATCCCTGACACGTCCTCTCTGCATGGATGGGTCACAAATATTCCTGATATTCACATGGTAACTAGAGTATGATAACATGTTGGCTTGCAGAGACTGTTGGCTGTGGATAAATGTCTAACCTATATTCAGGGTTAAAAAGCCTTGAAGAAGCCCTTGCAACATTGTGCTGGATGCCATTTTTCCTAGAACACATTGATTGTCATTGCATGTATGAACGGTTGCTAATCTTCCTTCTCCAGGTTTGGTTTGGCGAGAAGTTTGACGCCCCACTGCTGAGCCCCAGGAGCCCTCGCAGTCCGTTAGCACAGCGCCACGGCCCCGGCCTCACAGACGTCTTCCAGTATGACCAGTGGCTGGCCGTGCGACATGAAGCCACCCTGGTGCCCATGCAGGAGGATCTAGCCATCTGGCTCACCGGCATGCTGGGTAAGAGCTGCGTGTCAGCTAAGAAGTAGGGCTGCACGATATAAGGAAAATATGTGATATGCGCAGCCTTTTACTGTATTGCACCAGTTCATATCGCAATGGCGATTAAAAAAAAAATTATATATTGTGCAGCCCTAAAGTACTTCTTTTTAAAGGTTTTGTCATACGTTTCCCCAGGTTGTTTTGACATCTCTTAGAGAAAACGGATGTTAATGTTTTTCTCTGTCTGATGTATTTCACTGTAGTGTAGTTGCATGGAGAACAGATGTGTCCAAACTTGACAGTTGCATGCTAACAGTTTCCCCCTCGAGGCTAGGAAAATACTGAAGCACAATTGACATGGGTCTCCCATGTAATTGGATTTGGATGCTGCAAACACAGAAACAGGAGTGGAACAAAATCCCTCCATTGTCCCTTATAATACAATGGAGCAGTGAGGAAACTGAAGCTAACTGGAAACTGACTCCATTCTTCTTCTTTTTTTTTTTTTTTTTTTTTTTAAGAAGCAGACTATTTTTCTCATAAGGAATGTGGGCAGGTACAAAACACTCAACATGAGTTATAGGTACTGTGACCGTGATGACCTGTATGCCAGATTTGTAAACTGTTTGACCGATACTGCAGCAACAGGTTGCGTGCAGCGGATAAGGTTTCAAGCCTCGGAGCTCGGCTGTTGTTGTGCGGAAACTCAACTTTTGTGAAGCAATCTTTTGTCACTTTAGTATTGTGACTATTTTGGATTTTGTGCCCAATGTGAATTTAGTTCCCATGGCCTTTTGTTGAGTTTACTAGGGTGGCAATTTACAATAAGGGGTCATGGGAGTGCCATAAGTTCTTCTTTTGAAAAGCAACTGTTAATGTGCAGTCTTTTGTCTTTTTGTTCTACAACAAAAGACACTGACAAAGAACAAAAAAGCTTGTAGAGCGAAAAAATAATTTTTATTAATTTGTACTAGAGATTAGGGCTTGTTATCTTTTTTAAGGCACCATCAAATTTCCTCTTTTGTATCGACTATCAAAAAAATGCCTCGTCATTCAATACCAAACTTCAATACCTAAAGAGTACATCTTATCAGCATCAGTGAGCCAATAAGCATGCAGCATGCTTGTACCAGGCTCTAATGTTTGTGATTGGCTGTCTAACGTTGTAGAAGCACACAGGAAAAACGCTACATTACACAGAGAGACAGGGCTCACGTAGGAGGAACTGTGAATAAATAAAAAGATTTTTGTCGTAATGTAGTAATTTCTTTTTGTTAAAATGTATTTTATGAAATTGGAATCGTATAGAAAAGTATTGTCGAGGAGCCGATCACAAAATCCCAGTATTGGTATTGGTATCAAAAAAACACCTTACTAGAGATGTGGTTTAGACCCACATTACATGAAATCATGTAAATGGGACAAATCTCTTTTATAAAGTGCTTTTGCAGGTGGAAAAAGTAGCAATTTGTATTGTAATGTACATTTTATTCTGTGTACACTTTTCCAGGCGAGGAGGTGAGAGCCGAGTTTTTCATGGACGAGCTGAATAACGGCGTGAAGCTCTGCCAGCTCATTGGCGTACTGCAGACGAAGATCGCCCAGAGCTGCCCCTCTGCACTCTGCAAGGTGAGTCAGACAGCGGGCGGTGAAAAAAGCTGAGGACATCGTCCAAAGGGCAGCTCTTATGCTCACGCACGGGGGGAGTTTGGGGGCACAGCAGGTCACACAGTATGGACTAATTACTGACTCTGTATCATTTCTTAATTCAGTTAGCACACGTGACATTCCTGTTGTGTCTCATGGTCATTGTGTTCTGGTTTTATCCCCCATGTGTGCACTAGGGCTGGGCAATGTATCGATATTATATTGATATGGTGATGTGAGACTAGATATCTTCTTAGATTTTGGATATTGTTAATGGCTTAAATATGCAGTAGGTAAGACTTATAAAACTAACTTTTTGTCATATTTGCTGAAACTGACCCTATGTTCGAGTAGAACTACATAAGGCAGGTCATTTAAAAATAAAAAAAACACCTGGCTCTGGCACCACCAGATGGCAATTTCCACTGCTCCCTTTAGGACCGGGGGGAGGTGTCTAACTGCATGTCGATCACTGCTCAGGCACACGCATTCATTCTCCCTCATGGATGGAGGGGCTTAGGAGACTGTTTGGGCTTTAGCAGAAAGGGGGGAGGGACTGAGAAGTTGTCGATGTTCAAATTCTTTGGCTAAGTCCTGGAGTTGATTTTGTTAATATTGCCCAGCCGTAGTGTGCACACAGTGACATTGTAAAGCTGTCATATGTTCTCACATTTTATCCTTTATCATGTGGTTTTAAATCCCCTCACTTAACTGCACGTCTGAGGTTGACGATGATTTTTTTTTTTTCCCCGAAAGTTGTTCCCCACCAGGAAGATTGCATGTAAGCGCGACGCCTCTCCAGGTTCCTTCTTTGCTCGAGACAACACTGCCAACTTCCTGGCATGGTGTCGCCACGCTGGTGTGGAGGAGACCTACCTGTTTGAGTCCGAAGGCCTCGGTAAGAGCGGCAGCTGACATCACAGAAACTATACACTGCTTCCATCTATTCTGGCGCAAATGCATAATTTTTTATGTATTTGTTTTATCACTGTAGATCAGGGATGCAACAAATCCACGATTTGGCTTCGGATTGGGCCAAATATTGGGCTTTTTTTGCTGGGAATTTTTCTTCCCACCGAACCCTACACTTGCACTATGCACATTACACTGGTTGCCGTAATGACGCTGCCATTGATTACAGGAAGGTGTTTGCGTAGGTGGAGCGTTCATTGCAGTAGGGTGTGAGAAAGTGAAAATGGAACTCATGAGCAGAATTGGTGTTTGGCAGTACTTTCAGTCAAAAGAAGGCTATTCAAGTCAAGCTACATGTTCAATTTGCAATGCTGATTTGTCTCGTGGTGGCGAAGACCCTAAACAATACACAACATTGCCGCTGTTAAAACGTTTGGTATGAAACATCCAAAAGAATAAGAGTATAAGTATAAGGAATCTACAGAGAGTAGCCAAAATGCAGCAACTTCAGGTACGGACGTTGCTTACTTCATTAATGTGTTTACTGTGTTAATGGCCTGAGGATACAGCAGATTCTTGACCTGTGGAATTGGTTGAACCCCCAAAATCTGGATTCAGTGCATCCCTACTGTAGATGCACACTGCTTCTCTTGTGATGAAAAAAAATTATGAAAAAAATGAAAAATTTAAATCTATATTTGCACTCGCGCTGGGATCGGCTCCAGCGACCCTGCAAAGGATAAGTGGTTACAGATAATGGCCGGATGGAATCTATATTTACAGGAAAAAAAGCCAAATTAGCCTACCATTTCTTTCTTTCCATTCATCCTCTTCTGTTGCTCTCCGCATTTCTGTGTGCAGCAGCCTTAGCGCTGTTACAATCAATCTAAAATGTAAACCTGTATCTGAGTAAATGTGACCTTTTTGAGTTTTTTTGGAAACATTGTTTTAGGCCAATATCACCTGGCAACCCTTTCCTGGTTATGTATATACCTACATTCTAAATATGAATCTGGTTATTGGAAGAACTCACAGTAACTTAATAAAGTGCTACCTTCTGCTACTCTGGCAAAGACTGAGGTAGTTTGTCACAACCTTACCTCTTGAATAACCAGATAAAAATGTCAAAGTCCAAGATTTGTTTGTCCAAGCAAGCAGACATTTTTCAACAGACGGTGCCCTTAATGGTCTGGTAAATCTTTTATTCCCGTGGATCAAAGGGCAAATGTTCAAATAACTTCCTCACACCAGCCAAGTCATACTTTTTGAACTTGGAAACTTTGGGAAATCGTATCATAAGTTTCCCTGCATGTGCTTGGCCATGGTCTACCTATTGGAACGAAAAGAAACTCCCCATATTTTTCCTCTTAAGCTTTTATTTCTTTAGCGAGCACTGATTGAGTCCAAGACCGTTTTTAAAATCAGGCCAAAAGGAAGTTCAGACCAAGTAAGGAAAAAAAACATACACCGGAGTGTTGAGCATGAAGACCATTCAAATCCTTAAGGAGTTCTTTTAACTCTCTAGCATTTTTACATTTCTTCTTGAATTCTCATTTTTAAGTGTATTTACATATAACTGATCCCCATGTGTTTCATATCAAAATGTTCAGACAAAACTCCGATATTGTTACAGAGCAACGTGTAAGGAGACAATTTGGCCCTAAAGTGGAAATATTTCACGACTTGCTTGTGAAAACATACCTACACTTTTGTTTTGCTGATTGAAATGAGTTCACAAAAAGTCTTGGGTTCACAAAAGTAGCCTAATATATGAATAAAGTAATTCAATTCAATTTTATTTATAGTATCAATTCATAACAAGAGTTATCTCGAGACACTTTACAGATAGAGTAGGTCTAGACCACACTCCATAATTTACAAGGACCCAACAGTTCTAGTAGTTCCCTCCAGAGCAAGCAACAGTGCGACAGTGGCGAGGAAAAACTTCCTTTTAGGCAGAAACCTCGGACAGACCCAGGCTCTTGGTAGGCGATGTCTGACGACCGGTTGGGGTTAGAATGAAGAGTGGCAATAACGGTCACAAAAAAGAATATTTTGTAGTAGTTCATGGCATAGCAGGGAATTGTGCGGCATTACAAGGCACAGCAGGACGTAGCAGGGCGTAGCAGGATGAACACGGCATCACAGGACATGTAGCGGGACCATGGCGACAGCTGCTACCATGATTTTGGAGCCTCCCTGATCCAAGGAAACATGCTGGGCGAAAAAGAACATAGGGACTACGGGGAATGACTCCCCAGAGCTAGGTTAGTAACAAGCATTTCTGGGACATGGATGCACACAAATGGAAAGATAGAAAGATAGAGGAGAGAGGAACTCGGTGTGTCAAAGGAAGTTCCAGAGCAGTCTAAAACTATTACAGCATAACTAGGAGAGACAGGGTAGAGAGAGGAGCCTGATCGGGCTAGAACTCTCCCCAACCGGATCGGGCTGTATGCCCTGCCTCCCTCTAGTTTTATTATATTATTGATTATATGATAGATAGATCTAACAACTCTGACGAGAAGCAGGGGGGCCGGGTTAGGCGGACACTGCGACTCCTCACTCCCTAACAATATTCAATTCTATGCCCTAACTAAAAGCTTTATCAAAGAGGAAAGTCTTAAGCCTACTCTTAAATGTGGGGACGGTGTCTGCCTCCCGAACCCAAACTGGAACCTGGTTCCACAGGAGAGGAGTCTGATAGCTGAACGCTCTGGCTCCCGTTCTACTTTTAGAGACTCTAGGAACCACAAGTAACCCTGCATTCTGGGAGCGCAGTTCTCTTGTAGGGTTGTAAGGTACTATGAGCTCTTTAAGATAAGATGGTGCCTGACCATGAAGAGCTTTTTAGGTCAGAAGAAGGATTTTAAATTCTATTCTGGATTTTAAAGGAAGCCAATGCAGAGAAGCTAAAACAGGAGAGATGTGATCTCTTTTCCTGGTTCCTGTCAGAACACGTGCTGCAGCATTCTGGACCAGCTGAAGAGTCTTTATGGACGTTTTCGAGCATCCTGATAATAAAGAATTGCAGTAATCCAGCCTAGAAGTAACAAATGCATGGACTAGTTCTTCTGCATCATTTTTAGACAGGATATTCCTGATTTTTGCAATATTACGTAGGTGAAAAAAGGCGATCCTTGAATATTGTCCTGATCAAAGTTAACTCCAAGATTCCTCACAGTGGTGCTGGAGGCCAGAGTGATGCCATCCAGAGTAACTATCTCTTTGGATAATGCGTCACGGAGGTGCTTGGGCCCCAGAGCAATAACTTCAGTTTTATCTGAGTTTAACATCAGAAAATTACAGCTCATCCAGGTTTTAATATCCTGAAGGCACATTTGAAGTTTAGCTAACTGATTAGTTTCATCCGGCTTGATCGATAGATATAATTGAGTATCATCTGCATAACAATAAAAGTTTCTGGAGTGCTTCCTGATAATATTGCCTAAAGGAAGCATGTATAGAAAGTGAACAGGATTGGACCGAGCACAGATCCTTGTGCGACTCCATGACTTACTTTGGCATGCGCAGAGGATTCATCGTTAACATGAACAAACTGAGATCGATCTGATAAATAAGACTTAAACCAGCTCAGAGCAGTCCCTTTAATGCCAATAAAATGTGCCAATCTCTGTAATAAGATATGGTGGTAAATGGTATCAAATGCAGCACTAAGATCTAATAACACCAGTACAGAGATAAGTCCTTTGTCTGATGCAATTAGGAGGTCATTAGTAATTTTCACAAGTGCTGTCTCTGTGCTATGATGAACTCTAAATCCTGACTTAAAATCCTCAAATAAGCTGTTGCTATGCAGAAAGTCACACAGCTGTTTGGCAACTGCTTTCTCAAGAATTTTAGAGAGAAATGGAAGATTGGATATAGGTCTATAGTTGGCTTTACATCTGGATCAAGGTTGGGCTTTTTCAGAAGAGGTTTAATTACAGCTACTTTAAAGTGCTGTGGTACATAGCTTGTTAATAAAGACAGTAAGTAATAAATAAATGTGAAATGAAATGTAATATTGCTTCTTGAGCCGGTGCGTCTTTTGTCCTTGTATACTTACTAGGATGTAGCTAACAGGAACATCGTTAACGCCACACTGTTGTGTTAATGTTGGGCTTTTTAGAGGAGTTTAACAGGAGCTTACACCCGCAGTCTTGTCTGTTTTATACTAGTAACTTTGCAGAGCTCCGTTGTTTTAAGCCTTGCTTCTTAATGGTTTAATAGGATCTGTTGCGGAGAGCAATTGCCCTGAGTACTCTGTATAGGGGATCACTTCATTACAAGTAATGGCTCTCCAATAAAAGGGATTGGAGCAATTTAGAACCAAAGCCCTGCACCTGCTGTGATTCTCTTCCTTTTCAGTATATATTCTTGTTGAATGTCTGTGTGTGACTTTAAAACTATGCCCTCCACACCCAAAGATCGGTTCTCTTCTGCATGAATCAGCCAACAACCCTCTGGGAATAACTAACTTTATCGTATGTGCTCAGTGTCACGTTTTTGTTGCACCTCATCCCTGCTGTTTGCCATCCTGTTGTGTTCTGTCTAAAGAAAGCTGCTTCTTGACATTGGTTACCTGTGAATTATTGTTTTCTGCCTCAGTGCTGCACAAGGAGCCTCGGCAAGTGTGTCTCTGTCTGCTGGAGATTGGCCGCATCGTCTCCAAGTAAGTCTTTAAACACAAACCAAGAAGAGGAAATTTGAAATGGTTCAAAACCCCCCCAAAAAAGAAACTGTTCAAGATTGGTGAAACGTTTTAGAAAGGTGCAGAGGTAATGTGTGTTGTGCGTTCCTCAGGTATGGTGTGGAACCTCCTGTGCTGGTAAAGCTGGAGAAGGAGATAGAGTTGGAGGAGACTCTGCTGATGACGGAGGAGCCACGGCCAGCCGTCAAAACCTTCAGTGTGTGCTGCCAGCACGGCGGCCTCTACCAGCCGGGGGTGAGTTCTGACTCCCAGACGACGGGACATATGAACCCCTCCACCTGCACGACAATCTCCTTTTTTAACTTTAGGAATGTTAAAGATTGACCGTTAATAAGAATATTGACTGATTTGAATTCTTACGATAAATCAATTAAACTGTTAAAACAATATTATTAAAACAAAAATAAACAAAAGTTATTAAACTGTTTTTGGCATGATCATGAGAAATAGGTCATACAATCTATGAACTGCTATTTATAGTTATATTTATAGCACTAGCAAGATATGTTTTAAGTAGTGTTGTTCCGATACCAGTATGGGGAAAATCTCTGATGCTGCCTAAAATGCTGCTATCTGTATAGGTATTGGAGACTATGCACTGACGTGATACCATGGAAATAAGCCTTGAAAAAAAAGTTTCACCATGATAAATTTGCTCTCTGCTAGTAGACCAAATCAGAAATCCATTTTTCTTTGCCACTCAAAAAACTGTTAAAAAGAGGAAAAAGACCTTTTATAATTTACTGGTATCAGATCAGTACTCTGTATCAGCTGGCACACGAGTTCAGGGATCTCTAGTTAAGCTGCTCCTTTTCTTTGCTAGTGGCTCTCTGCTGGACAGTGCTCACAAAGAAGAGCTACATGTTACATGCCGCTGTAGGGTCGGGACACACAGCTGACAACCTTGCAGGTGGATGTGGTGGAGATGGGCTCAGACATACAGCAAACCACTGTGGATGTGTTGGTCACGCAAGCTGTTCCAGGAAAGTGTCTGCATGTTTCCACGACAATTCATGGAACATTGTAGCCTCCCGGAGGGGTGAGCTGGGAATTGGGATCCCTACACCCTCGGACGGACGGATGGATGGAAATATATCAGTCACACAGCCCAGATGAGAAATACTAGGATACAATATACATACATATAATATACATGAAATAGGATATTTAAAATATATACAAGTTAATATAGAAAATGTGGAATAGAAAATGTGCAACTGCTCTAACTTCAGTCTAGATCAGTGGTTGTCAATTTTTTTTTTCCAATAATGTACCCCATTTGAAATATGTTTTTAGAAGTACCAATATTCTTCTGTACAGTGTAGTACAGAAGAATTTTCGTAGAAAAAAATGCCTATCTTTAAAGACAGGCACTTAAAAAAACACTTAAGTGCTACACTTTAAATGTTTCCAGTGACTAAATTCATTCATTACTATTTTGCAAGACTGATATATATATATATATATATATATATATCTCTCTCTCTCTCTCTCTCTCTCTCTCTCTCTCTCTCTCTCTCTCTCTCTCTCTCACCCCTACAGTTCTCCAAGGTACCCCTAGGGTTACGCGTACCCCGATTTGAGAACCACTGGTCTAGGATGATGCCGTTCACTGTTGGCTGCTCACGACCAAGCAGAAAGGGAACTGCTGTTTGCTCAAACAATACATTTGGCCTACAGCTGATCACGTCGGCATCACATAGGTAGTCCATGTGCGACCCAGTTGAGGCGGCTTCTTCGGCGCCCCACGGGGTATGACACATCCCAGCTGACCACGTGCCACTCTGCCGGCGCCCTGTGACTCACTCTCACACGGTCACACGTACACACAGATGTACACCGTTCACGTCCCAGTGTAAATGCTCCATCTCTCTCCCAGCGATGAGGCTCCTCCATCAACACTAAAGCACGTCTGATGGATGCTGGGATTCACCGCGAACACCGTCACTGTTCGCTGGGTTTACTTCCCATGTCCAGTCCGGCGGGTAAAATGAGGCTCTGACACTCTCAGGGTTGGGGGTTTTATTCCCAGAGGAGGCAGCAGGACTAAAAATAACCACACTCAATGAAGTGGAAGACAGTTGGGATGAAAGCAAATTTGTTCCCAAATGCATTTTTTTCTTTCCATGTTCAAATAAGCAGTTGTTAAGCTGCAGCTTGTGGCAAATGCTGTCTGTTATTTTAGGCCAGTGTGTCTTCGTCCCCTTGTCTTGTCTCATTTTGAGATTTTTAAATACTTTTTTTTAACAAGACATGCCTTGCTTCACTGGGTGTGATTGCATTATTGCTCACTTATGCAGCAGCATACCACAGGTATTTTTAAATGTATTGCTTTGTTTTCCAGACATCTGAGGTGACACTGAGTAATCCTCCAACTGTAAATGTTGGGTTCTGATGTAACTATATTGAATGTTTAAAGAGTCCAATATTTCTGCCAATAAGATCTCCAATATGGGCGCCTTATGATCCTCTATTGTCCCTTGTAGGAGCATGGCATGGACGACCCACCCTGCAACTGTGCAAACAGAGTCTCCATTGAGTACCTGTCTGAGGGACGCTACAGACTGGGAGACAAGACCCTCTTTATTCGGGTGAGTACACACACACACACACACACACACACACACAGCAGTGATGGCAGATGCCTGTGTTGGCTCACTTCACTAATACAGACAATCCAGTCAGTCCTTTGGTTGTCCCATTCAGAAGCTTTTAAAATACACCAATGCATGCGTGTGTGAGCAGAGATTTAGAGCACACAGGACTCTACACTTCATCACTGAGGCTGTGGTTGGACACTGGTAAGCTTATTACCCAGTAGTAGCGGCAATCACCTGATAATTACTGTGCTGTCTGTGGTGTCTGCAGCAGGAAGGAATACGTCACTGTTGCTTTAACTTTTTTTTTTTTTTTTTTTTGGTGTTAAAAAAAAAAAACTATCTTTCCTGAGGAGAAAAATCAATGTAACTACTGATTCATTGCCCTCCACAGATGCTTCATGGGAAACATGTGATGGTGCGTGTCGGCGGTGGCTGGGACACGCTGCGTGGTTTCCTGATGAAATACGACCCTCTGCGAGTGCTGCAGTTCACCACTCTGGAGCAGAAAATCCTGGCCTTCCAGAAAGGCCCCCCAGGCCTGGG
>JABXJD010000174.1:760000-767500 GCA_013375575.1 Percina caprodes | reverse complement strand
GAGAGCTGTATCATCCGCTAGTTGAGTTACTCTAATTTCCTTACCGAAAATTGACAAACCTTTAATAATAGGATTATGTCAAATATGTAATGACAATAATTCAACCACTAGTAGGAACAAGAACGGAGAAATAGGACAGCCTTGGCGAACAGATCTCATTACAGGAAATCTTTTTGTGGTATTTGGATATAATATCACAGAACTGTCAATATTTTTGTAAAACATTTCAACAGCAGATATAAAATTTGGTCCAAAATCGAAGATCTTAAGTGCTTTGATTAAAAAGTAGTGTTCTACCGTATCAAATGCTTTATAGAAATCAAGAAATACTATTAGTGCATCAGTACTGATGTTATCAGAATAGTCCAATAGGTCTAGAACAAGTCTTATATTGGAGCTAATGTGACGATTAGACATAAAACCTTTTTTTAACCGTTTGGCAAAAATCAATGATACAATTTTATAGTCAATATTTAAGAGCGTAATAGGTCTCCAGTTTTCTATCAATAAGTGATCTTTTTCAGGTTTAGGGAGAAGACATATTAAGCCTTGCTTCATACTTGTGGACATTTCCTTTTTTAGAGTGCATTCTTTAAATAGATCAAATAAAGGGTTTTCAATAATTTCCCATAAATAAAATTCAACTGAAAGCCCATCATTACCAGGAGATTTCCCTTTTTTCATTGAACTGACAGCCTCTAAAATTTCCATTTTAGTAATAGGACGTTCGCAATCCATTTTAAATTGTTCAGATATAGTTGGTGTACATGCTTTAATTGACTCAATAAATTCATCACATTCACCAAGTTAAATATTTGACTTATATATATTGCTGTAAAATGTACCAACATATTTTGAAATTTCTAAAGAGTTAGAGGTGATATTATCGTTAATTTTAAGAGTAGTCTAATTATTTCTCATGCGATTTCGCTTCTCTAAAGCAAAAAAATAACTTGAATTCCTTTCCCCTTGTTCCAACCACTTTGCTCGAGACCTTACAAATGCCCCTTTAGCCATTTCAATATACAGTGGTCTGCAAAAGTTTGGGCAACCTTGTTAATTTCAGGATTTTCCTTCATAAATCGTTGGTTCTTAGGATAAAAAAAATCAGTTAAATATATCATATAGGAGACAAACACAGTGATATTTGAGAAGTGAAACGAAGTTTATACCATTTACAGGAAGTGTGCAATAATTGTTTAAACAAAATTAGGCATGTGCATAAATTTGGGCACCACAATCAAAAGAAATAACTCAATATTTAGTAGATCCCCCTTTTGCAGAAATAACAGCTTCTAAACGCTTCCTATAGCTTCCTATGAGAGTCTGGATTCTGGTTGGAGGTATTTTGGACCATTCCTCTCTACAAAACACCTCTAATTCATTCAGGTTTGATGGTTTCCGAGCATGGACAGCTCTCTTTAAGTCACACCACAGATTTTCAATAATATTCAGGTCTGGGGACTGAGATGGCCATTCCAGAACGTTGTACTTGTTCCTCTGCATGAATGCCTTAGTAGATTTTGAGCAGTGTTTAGGGTCATTGTCCTGTTGAAAGATCCAGCCCCGGCGCAGCTTCAGCCTTGTCACTGATTCCTGGACATTGGTCTCCAGAATCTGCTGATATTTGGTGGAATCCATGCGTCCCTCAACTTTAACAAGATTCCCAGTCCCTGCACTGGCCACACAGGCCCACAGCAGGATGGAATCACCACCAAATTTCACTGTAGGCAGCAGGTGTTTTTCTAGGAATGCTGTGTTGTTTTTCCTCCATGCATGACGCCCCTTGTTATGTCCAAATAACTCAATTTTAGTTTCATCAGTCCACAGCACCTTATTCCAAAAGGAAGCCGGCTTGTCCAAATGTGCTTTAGCATACCTCAAGCGGCTTTGTTTGTGATGTGGGCGGAGAAAAGGCTTCCTCCGCATCACTCTTGCGTACAGCATCTCCTTGTGTAAAGTGCGCGCAATAGTTGTACGATGCACAATGACTCCATCTGCAGCAAGATCATGTTGTATGTCTTTGGTGCTGGCCTGTGGGTTGACTTTGACTGTTCTAACCATTCTTCGCTTCTGTTTATCCGTGATTTTCCTTGGTCTGCCACTTCGAGCCTTAACTTGAACTGTGCCTGTGGTCTTCCATTTCCTGACTATGTTCCTAACTGTCGAAACAGACAACTGATATCTCTTAGACAGCTTTCGGTATCCTTCCCCTAATTCATGATGGTGAACAATCTTTGTTTTCAGTTCATGTGACAGTTCTTTTGAGACTCCCATGTCGCTACTCTTCAGAGAAGATTCACAGAGGAGGGAAACTTACAATTGCCCCCCCTTAAATACTCTCTCATAATTGGGTTCACCTGTGTATGTAGGTCAAGGGTCACTGAGCTTCCCAAACCAATTTTGAGTTCCAATAATTGGTTCTAAAGATTTTGAAATCAGTAAAATGACAACAGTGGCCAAATTTATGCACATGCCTAATTTTGTTCAAACAATTATTGTACACTTCCTGTAAATGGTATAAACTTCGTTTCACTTCTCAAATATCACTGTTTGTCTCCTATATGATATATTTAACTGATTTTTTTTATCCTAAGAACCAACGATTTATGAAGGAAAATCATGGAAATTAACAAGGTTGCCCAAACTTTTGCAGACCACTGTACATATGATCCACTCCCTCCTTTAATTTCTTCAATGTTATTTCTTCTTCCTCTGAGAGATTATCCTTAGTCATTAACATGTTTAACATATCCATGAGATGTATTTCTTTGGCTGTGGTATTTGTTTTTATTACTTTACTTCTTTTAATTGCTATTTCTCTGATTTTAAATTTGAAATATTCCCATTTTTGTATGCAATTCCTTTCATTATTACTAAATATACTATTGGCTGCTTTTTTTACTAAATCACAAAACTCATCTTTTAATAAATTATTATTCAGTTTCCAATAACCACGTATAGTCCTGTTACCATTATGTTGTTTTGTTCCTGCTAGATGGATTGAAATTAATTTATGATCAGAGAATGGGGCATAACTATGTGAGGATTCTGATACAAACTGCATACAAGAAGGAGATATGAGCCATAGATCAATTCTAGACTGTAAGGTTCTACTGACGTTGATGTCAGGATTTAAAAACCGCCAAACATCTATAACTGCCAGTTGTTCACAAATATATGCAGTACTTTTGAATCTTGAATGTGGGATTAATTTTACAGGTAGTCTATCTACAAGGTCATCAGGAGCGTCATTATAATCACCTCCAATAATCAAGTGTGCATCTTTATATTTGTTTTTTAAGGTTTCAATTTTCATACAAAGTTGGGAAAACATTGTTTTTGCTAGAGCTGTATTATTATAGTTATATACATTGCAAACTAAAAAGAAAGAATTGTCTAGTTTGAAGACCAAAATTATCCATCTGCCCTCACAGTTAGATTTGTGTCCGACTTGATCCCGACTTGCTCTGACGTCATGCACACATGGGCAACGGAAATCTCACGAGATCAAGGCGGCCGCAGTTCTGAGACACAAGGATCGTGTCGGTACACGATCCGTCCTGCCTGCACGATCCGTTCTGCGCATGTGCAATATGTTTGCGCATACCCAGATGATATCATGATGAACGCGGATTTACGACACTGCACGATCTGTTCCCATAGACAGTTAAAGAAAGTCCGTTTGCCTCCACCGGAAAGCTAACGTTAGTTTAGCTAACAGCTAATTCGGCTAACCACTAGCTGAGACAGCATATAAAAGATCTTTTTATATATATTTATATATCAACCCTCAAAAGTTAAAATAACCGTTTAAATATATAAAAATATGCTAACAGCAGACCGCTACTGTGGAACAGATCGTGCAGTGCCGTAAATCCCTGGTAAATCCTCGTACATCATGATTATCATCTGCGTGTGCGCGAACATATTGTACATGCGCAGAACGGATCGCGCAGGCAGGACGGATCGTGTACCGACAGATCGTTCGAGATGAACTGCGCCTCGCCTGTGAAGTAGACGAGAGCAGGCGGCAGCAGCGGGGGCTGCGGTAAAGTCGGACAGTTTCCATCCGATTCCAGCCGCCTTCAGACTGAACAGGAAGTGACAAAAACACTGTGGTGCGATTCCGATTTAATAAAATATAATCGGACCCACATATCAGTTGGTACACACTCTCTAGTTGTTTTAATTATGACACAGTAGCTCTCAGAATGGTCTGCATGCAATCTGTTGCTGATTTTAATTAACAGATGTAGATGATCAGTGATCTGAACGGATTTAGTCTCTCTGACTTCTAAACGTAACCATCAGCAACATGTGTTCTGTACAGAAGCCAGAGCGTTCAGCTATCAGGCTCCTCTCCTGTGGAACCAGGTTCCAGTTTGGGTTCGGGAGGCAGACACCGTCTCCACATTTAAGAGTAGACTTAAGACTTTCCTTTTTGATAAAGCTTATAGTTAGAGCATAGAGTTGAATATTGTTAGTGAGTGAGGAGTCGCAGCGTCCGCCTAACCCGGCCCACCTGCTTCTCGTCATAGTTGTCAGATCTATCTATCATATAATCAAGAATATAATAAAACTAGAGGGAGGCAGGGCATACAGTCCGATCCGGTTGGGGAGAGTTCTAGCCCGACCAGGCTCCTCTCATTACCTTGTCTCTCTTGGTTATGCTTTGATAAAGCTTTTAGTTAGGGCATAGAATTGAATATTTTTAGGGAGTGATGAGTCGCAGTGTCCGCCTAACCCGGCCCACCTACTTCTCGTCATAGTTGTCAGATCTATCTATCATATAATAGAACTAGAGGAAGACTTGGCATACAGCCCGATCCGGTTGGGGAGAGTTCTAGCCCGACCAGGCTCCTCTCTTTACCTTGTCTCTCCTAGTTATGCTGTAATAGTTTTAGACAGCTGGGGGACTTCCTTTGACACACTGAGCTCTTCTCTCCTCTATCTTTCTATCTTTCCATTTACGTGCATCCATGTCCCAGAAATGCTTGTTACTAACCTAGCTCTGGGGAGTCATTCCCCAGAGTCCTTATGTTCTTTTTCGCCCAGCATGTTCCCTCAGATCAGGGAGGCTCCAAAATCAGGGTAGCAGCTGTCGCCATGGTCCCGCTACACGTCCTGCGATGCCGTGTTCATCCTGCTACGCTCTGCTGTGCCCTGCTACGTCTTGCTGTGCCTTGTAATGCCGCACAGTGCCCTGCTATGCCATGAACTACTACAAAGAACTACTATTTATTCTATTTTTGTTATTGCCACTCTTCATTTTTCCTCGCCACTGTCGCACTGTTGCTTGCTCTGGAGGGAACTACTAGAACTGTTGGGTCCTTGTAAATTCTGGAGTGTAGTCTAGACCTACTCTATCTGGTCTAGACCTACTCTATCTGTAAAGTGTCTCGAGATAACTCTTGTTATGAATTGATACTATAAATAAAATTGAATTGAACTGAATAGAATAAGTCTTTAAATCAGACATATAGCAATTAAAATCCCTCCGATTCAAAAACAATAAAAAGTTTATATAAAACGTCATCATGTTGTAAACCAATCAGGTGTTAAATCAGCTGAGAAGCCGGCATTTCCCAGCATGTTCTGGGTCCGCCTGTCTCTTGCAGTCGGTGAAAAGCAACTGTGCTGCCTGCGTCTCAGAACTGCGGCCGCCTTGCTCTCGTGAGATTTCCGTTGCCCACGTGTGCAAGTCGGGATCAAGTCGGACACAAATCTTACCAGCATGCAACGGGCGCCGATCGCCGGTGATCGATTCTGCGCAGACCTGGCTCATCTTGAACGAGTCTACTGGCAGCGCAGTTGCTTTTACCGACTGCAAGAGCCAGGCGGACCCAGAACATGCTGGGAAATGCCGGCTTCTCAGCTGATTTAACACCTGATTGGTTTACAACATGATGACATTTTATATAAACTTTTTATTGTTTTTGAATCGGAGGGATTTTAACAATTTGTCTGATTTAAAGACTTATTCTGCACAGAACACATGTTGTGTGGCTGATAGTGATGTTAAGAAGTTAGAGAGACTAAATCCTAAATCCACCCTGCTCTCGTCTACTTTACAGGCGAGGCGCAGTTCATCTCGAACGAGCCAGCAGGTAGCGCAGTTGCTTTTCACCGACTGCCACAGCCAGGCGGACCCAGAGCATGCTGGGAAACGCCGGCTTCTCAGCTGATTTAACAGCTGATTGGTTTACAACATGATGACGTTTTATATAAACTTTTTATTGTTTTTGAATCGGAGGGATTTTAATTGCTATTTGTCTGATTTAAAGGATTATTCTGTACAGAACACACGTTGTGTGGCTGATACTGACGTTAAGAAGTCAGAGAGACTAAATCTGTTCAGATCACTGATCATCTACATCCATCCATCTTCATCCGCTTATCCGGTATCGGGTCGCGGGGGGAGCAGCTCCAGTAGGGGACCCCAAACTTCCCTTTCAACCAGCTCCGACTGGGGGATCCCGAGGCGTTCCCAGGCCAGGTTGGAGATATAATCTCTCCAGCTAGTCCTGGGTCTTCCCCGAGGCCTCCTCCCAGCTGGACGTGCCTGGAACACCTCCCTAGGGAGGCGCCCAGAAGTCATCCTTACCAGATGCCCGAACCACCTCAACTGGCTCCTTTCGACGCGAAGGAGCAGCGGCTCTACTCCGAGCTCCTCTCGGATGACTGAGCTTCTCACCCTATCTCTAAGGGAGACGCCAGCCACCCTCTTGAGGAAACCCATTTCGGCCGCTTGTACCCTTGATCTTGTTCTTTCGGTCATGACCCAGCCTTCATGACCATAGGTGAGGGTAGGAACGAAAATTGCTCGGTAGATCGAGAGCTTTGCCTTCTGGCTCAGCTCCCTTTTCGTCACAACGGTGCGATAAACGGAATGTAATACCGCACCAGCTGCTCCAATTCTCCGACCAATCTCACGCTCCATGGTCCCCTCACTCGCGAACAAGACCCCAAGGTACTTAAACTCCTTCACTTGGGGTAAGGACTCACTCCCTACCTGAAGCACTCCATGAGAACCATGGCCTCAGATTTAGAGGCCCAGCCGCTTCACACTCGGCTGCGAACTGATCCAGTGAGTGCTGAAGGTCACAGACCACATCATCTGCAAAAAGCAGCGATGAGATCCCGAGCCCACCAAACTGCAACCCCTCCCCGCCCCGACTACGCCTTGATATCCTGTCCATAAATATTATAAACAGGATTGGTGACAAAGCGCAGCCCTGGCGGAGGCCAACCCTCACCTGGAACGAGTCCGACTTACTTCCGAGAACCCGGGCACAGCTCTCGCTTTGGTCATACAGAGATTGGATGGCCCTGAGAAGGGACCCCCTCACCCTATACTCCCGCAGCACCTCCCACAGTTTCTCCCAGGGGACCCGGGAGAAACTGATCATCTACATCTGTTGTTAATTAAAATCAGCAACAGATCGCATGTAGAACATTCTGAGAGCTACTCTGTCATGATTAAAACAACTAGAGACT
>JABXJD010000174.1:750000-752500 GCA_013375575.1 Percina caprodes | reverse complement strand
TTTCTATATCAGAACTATGACAAAAGAACGTTGAAAAGAGAAAGAGAAAAATGTTGGAAAAACTACGAAAAAAACATTCCTTTTTTAAACATTGAAAAAGTGACAAAACAAAAACAAAATCTGAAAAAGTGACAAAGTGACAAAACATAAAAAGAAAAAAGAAAATCGGAAAAGGTGACAACATAAAAAAAAAAAAATATAGGAATATAATTGACAAAAACGTCAAAGTGTAGAAAAAGAACAAAATTATGAATGAAAAACACAAAGTTGCAGGTCGACGGGAAGACAACACGAGGGTTAAAGAAAACTTGGACCGTTACTGTGTTGTGTTAACACTTCATGTAACATGTGGTAATTTCTTTTGCAGGGCTACAAATGTTCCTCCAAAACAAGTTCCTTCCAGAGACTATTATGCAGAGTTGCTGCGTCCAGGACTTATAGCGCCGCCCAAGGCGATTGTGGTTGGTTGGTTTAAAGAAATGCAAGAACAACAAGAGTGTTTTTTTCTCCTGATCATCATTACTGTGACCGGATGTAAAACGTTCTTGACTAGGTCTCAACCCCTCAAAGTCTTGGTCTTGTATCGGCCCCGATAAACTCTGGTCTTGGTGATGACGTTGTCTTGGTTTGACTTGACACTGATCGCATGACAACACTGATCTCAAGACACTTTGAGGATAGCGTAGGTCTAGACCACACTCTAATTTACAAAGACCCAACAATAAAAACAGCAATTTTTGCCGAAAAGAGACTAGTTTGCAGGTATGGTAATAATTGGTTCAGGAGAAACATAATCTAGCTCAACAGATGTACATTGGTTGGAGAAAGCATGACACCCGGCCCTCCCACCTCGCTATCTCCAGTATGGGGGCTTGGCATCGCACAGGACGGTTGTGACTGGTTTAGAGAAATACAAACGGTTTTGTTGTGGGGATAGGTCTGGCTATGCAAGACAAACTCTTTCAGTTTTGAGTAGAAACAGTCCTGTTGTAGAGAAACTTGGTTTTCTCAGACTTTAAAATAAATAAATTCTTGGACTTCAAATGACTTCCTAATGAATCACATACACAGGCTAATGAACTGGCTGGAACCTTCATTTATAGATTCCACAACCACCTCCATGTTTTACTACACCACAAATAAAGTACGGCTAAAATCACCAAGATTTGAATGAATTATTAATTAACTTGGGTTTAGTATAATGAGGGGACCTCTGTCTGTGTATCGAACTCACTAAGCTGTCCCCCAGAATATGAATGCTTTGCAATGGAATTTTAATAAAACTATAATATACAATATGATAACACAATACTAAAATCACATAAAGCAATGTCAAACTACTCACCACATTTGAAGAATCGATGCCCGAAGAAGCAGACAAACAGGCCAGCCAAGCCAGCAACGGTGAAGAAAAGCTTAGTAGATATCTTTCCTGAAAATGAAATAATAATATTAAATGTGATGCAGTTTTCAACTGCAATACAAGACTGTTCCACTGAAAAATGGGTGTTATCAGTCAAAAATGAAAAAAAAAAAAAGCTGAAAGCAATGAAAGCAAAAAAATAAGAAAAACAGGAGAAGAAATCTAACAAATGCAAGATTACCAGCAATGAAACACTAGACCAGTAACCAGTATGGAGAGAGGGCTGCACAACATATTGTTTTTTATCGTCATGGCAATAAAAACTGGCGCAATAAACATCACGAAACGCTGCGACGTACCGCGAAAGAGACTCAGTTTTTTTGTGTTGTTGAAAGACAGTATCAGTAGAAAACTATACTTTAAAGTGTAAAATATTCAAAGAAATGTTCAATTTGATCAGTAAAAGAATGTTGGAAATGATTTCCTTTCATTTGCTTTAAATTCAACAAACGGTTTGATGTATTTAAGCAGAATACTGAAAGCAACAGAACTGAGTATACTTTAATATCTGTTTATTGCAAGTAATATTGTTATTGTGATATTCAACGTTATTGCATATTTTCCTATTGTGCAGCCCTACCAGAGAGTGACACATTCAGTACGTGAACCACGGCGGAGCTCACCGAGTGTTTGACAGCCGTCCAGGGTGGAGGCGAAGCTGCAGGCGTAGGTGTGGGCGGAGACGTAAGAGGCCGAGGTGTTCAGCAGCGGGTCTCTGACCACCACTGAGAAGATGACGCCCTGACCGGGGATGGAGTTGAACACGGCCATGCTCATATCTGATGATAACAGCGTCAAGACCTGTCGCAAAACGGGGGGAGTTAAACAAGCAGCGCCTCAGTTGTTGTACTTCTGAGATTTGTCAATAACCATCGTTAATCATGTTCTTATTAAAGGGCCCATGTCATACTCATTCTTTCATAATTGTATTTTGGGTTTCTACTAGAACACGTTTACATGCTTTGTTGTATGTTAAAAAAAAAAACATTATTTTTCTCATACCGTCTGTATATACCTGAGGTCACCCTCTGTCTAAAACGCTCCATTTTCTTTAAGCCCAGTCTGCTCTGATTGGTC
>JABXJD010000174.1:740000-745000 GCA_013375575.1 Percina caprodes | reverse complement strand
CACACACACACACACACACAGTATAACAGTATATACCCACTACCATACATCAGACTACACCACTGCTCCACCACTTAAATGTATTTGGTCAGACACAAACCAAACTCTGATCTGATGATGGCGCTTAAGGAAAGATTTAGGGATCAATAAAGATGTTACTATTCATCCTGAGGGGGAACATAAATGTTTATAACAAAATCTCATGGCAATCCATCCATGGTTGAGATATTGCAGTCTAGACAAAAATGGCGAGACAGAAAGATCTTCTGCCAGCCCGCGATAACTTGAAATATTTTATCTTCTGAAAACATCCCAACACAGTTCTTTGCTTCATGGACGACTGTGTTATTAACACATGACTCGACGAGGATTATAACTATTTTAAACAACTGCAACATGGCATTAAATTGACTAAAGAGAATTACAACAAAAATGTAATTGTTTGAAAAATGATTGTGTTACAATTTAAAACCGTACTTAAATAATGTTAAGCAATTCAACAAAATGTGTCTTGTTGACAGAAGAATGAGTCACAGTCCATGGGATTTGTGCCATGGAACAACTGTTACATTGAATTGTTACAAAATTACACTCAGCATCAAAGACCAAACCAGCACATGTCAAGACCAGTGTTGCCAAGTCTGCTTATTCTAAGCAACTTTGGGCTTTTCTTTTCTGTAAAGTCGAATACAAATATTGGTAGTCGTGGGTTGCGGTTTTCTTGGGCTTGTTACTAAAGTGTAGTTGCTTATTTGGGCTTGCTACCAGCTCCATAATAAGTTGTCAAGCAGATATTTTCTATGTTATTTAAACGTAGGAGTTTGTCTTGCCTGTTCCCTCGGTCCCTCCCCTTTCCCCATACACACTGGAGACAGCAGAGTTTTTTCCGCCCACCTCCTGCTTCTAATTGGCTCTGACCAAGGTGGCAACAAGTACCAGCCAATCAGAGGCAGAGCAGTGCAATCGTTTTTTTCTGGTTAGGAAAAAGCGCTAGTAGCGACTGATGGTGACTGGACTGTTGGAGAGTTTTTGGAGGAATAAATGCCCGGAATAAAGTGGGTGAAATACGGGAAGAAATATAACAAAAACTGGGAGAAAGAGAAAGGAGTAAAAGAATTGATTCAACCCGTTGTGGGGAACAACTCAAAATCACTGTGAAAAACTGTGTATTTGATATCGCATCAGTTTTCTAATGTTAAATAATGTTAAAATGTGGTTTAACTCCCTCCTGTGGTCATTGTCCTGAAGCTCAGGGGGAGAAAATAAAACGGTTCGGTTTACCAATCTGTCCACATGGATGGAAATTGACAATCCGTCCCCACGGATTGTAAAACCGTGCTCACCGTTTATTTATTTTTATTTTCCAGGATCTTAGGGGGGCTCAGTAGAAAAAGTTGCTTGTTTTGGGCTTGTTTTCACAGGCCTGGTTGCTTATTTGTCTCGCAAGATCTGGCAACACTGGTCAAGACCCGTCTTAAGTTTGCCAGTGACCACTTGGATGATCCAGAGGAGTCATGGGAGAAAGTCATGTGGTCAGATGAGACCAAAATAGAACTTTTTGGTCATAATTCCACTAACCGTGTTTGGAGGAAGAAGAATGATGAATACCATCCCAAAAACACCATCCCTACTGTGAAGCATCATGCTTTGGGGGTGTTTTTCTGCACATGGGACAGGGCGACTGCACTGTATTAAGGAGAGGATGACCGGGGCCATGTAATGCGAGATTTTGGGGAACAACCTCCTTCCCTCAGTTAGAGCATTGAAGATGGGTCGAGGCTGGGTCTTTCAACATGACAATGACCCAAAGCACACAGCCAGGATAACCAAGGAGTGGCTCTGTAAGAAGCATATCAAGTTTCTGGTGTGGCCTAGGCAGTCTCCAGACCTAAACCCAATAGAGAATCTTTGGAGGGAGCTCAAACTCTGTGTTTCTCAGCGACAGCCCAGAAACCTGACTGATCTAGAGAAGATCTGTGTGGAGGAGTGGGCCAAAATCCCTTCTACAGTGTGTGCAAACCTGGTGAAAAACTACAGGAAACGTTGTAATTGCAAACAAAGGCTACTGTACCAAATATTAACATTGATTTTCTCAGGTGTTCAAATACTTATTTGCAGCTGTATCATACAAATAAATAGTTAAAAAATCATACATTGTGATTTCTGGATTTTTTTTAAGATTATGTCTCTCACAGTGGACATGCACCTACGATGACAATTTCAGACCTGACATGATTTCTAAGTGGGAGAACTTACAAAATAGCAGGGTGTTCAAATACTTATTTTCCTCACTGTATATATATATTTAGCCACAAGTTTTTCAGTGAGCAAATGCCGAATAGGTGTCGTGTGACAAGCCTGGCAGCATCTTAGCACTGTGCCCCCAAAGTGCGAGTCTCAGTCCAACTGCTCATACAATCCCCCCACATTGTACGACACTCGTCTTATTGAGAAACAGTGCTAGAGTGGGTAGAGATAGAGATTCAATGTGGTTTTTTTAACAAATTGATCTAATACTTCACGGACGTAGAGCAACTTCAAACCATGTAATTGCAAGTGTGTAAATGATTAACAGCTTAATATGACTTAATATAATTTCTCCTCTGGTATAGATAAACTAAAGATGAAATGGACAGCGATAACCACACTGGCTGATAAAACAAACATTTAAAAAATAAGGATCTTGTGGTTTACTAGCAGTGAGTGAGTGATAGAAAGAAAGGAAAAAGGAAATGAGTGCAAAATAGATAACAGTATAAAAGGAAGTGTGTAGTGTGCATGTTTACTCTATATTTAACGCTGTCTGTTTGTGTTTGAATAACAAACTCCCTCTTTTTCTCATCTTGGTGGCTGTTCATTTGCGTCAACGGGAGACATTTTATGCCACAGAGTACCTCGTAGATTTGTTTTCTTTCTTTTTCCATCACCACGGACAAATAAAGCTAAAGTAAATGTGGCTCTGCAGCGTGGAGCCGATCCCCCGGAGACTTCTGGGAGCGAGGCCAGAAGGTTTTCCCTCAGGGCCGCCTTGTCTGCCACTTATGACCAGCAGACTGTACGTCAGCTGACTGGCTCTCAGCGGGTCAGACAACCTCGCTTACAAAGCCCCATTCATTAATCAGAGGTAGAACTAACTGCCTGCTCAAACAGCATGAAGCAAACTTTTAATGTCACAGATTGAAGATTAAGGGTGTGGAGAGAAACTCGAGGAAAAACAAACACGATTGGGCATTTGATTAGCTGATTTAACAGAAAATGTTACATCTTTAAACTCAACATCACTGAGTTTTCATCCTGCTAACTGCCTTTACTGCCTCTACAGCTTGCAATCAGGGTCCAAAATGAACTTTTTCCTCCACCAGCCAAATGGCTAGTGAATGTTCAAATTGTACCAGCCACTCAATAGATTACCATTATTTCTTTGGGCTGGTGAGTAAAGCAAAACTACTAGCCATTTAGGACTCCTCCCTTAAGACAATGTTTAAGATTTTCAATAAAAATAATAAAAATGTCACATCATTTTGAACCATTATTGGTACCATATCTGTGTCTAAAACGTTAAAGCCAATAAAGGTTCAAGACAAAATTTGCTAACAAAGTCCACTGGGGACCAACTACAACCATTACATCTCAGAAAAGTTGTTTAGTTACATTAATTTGGCTTAGGGCGGGGGGGGGGGCAAAACAGCCTGGGTGTTGTGCCCAAGCCTTTTAAAGGGGTAATAGGCGGGTAATTAAATAGTTGACAACTAATGGTTGAATCGACAAATCTTTGCAGTTCAGTCTGTGTCCGGTCTAGATAAGTGGGGGAGAGATATGACAGATATGTCTGTCAGTTGTCAAGCTGAAAAGTGTACATGGCGGCCCTTTCTCACCTGGGTGTAGGAGAGGGTGGCGTTGCGGTGCTGCGTGTGGAACTGCACAGTGATGAAAGCAACCTCCGGGGGGATTCGGGCCACCACTGCCTGCACCGTCTCATTCTGGGAGACGCTCACGTTCTGGAACGCTCCTGGCAAGAAAACCACCCGGTCTGGGACAGACGAGGAAAAAGTCTGATTAATCACACATGATTTTATTGGTGTAGATTAATTGTGGTGTGCTGCCTATAAACCACTCTGCTATAGTGTCCCCATGTACCCTGAGGCTACGGGAGCATAACGGTACTGTGCAGCTTTGTATAATGGTTGTAATTCTTTAAATCACAAATATTACAAGCAAGTAAGTAAGTTTACGCATTTTTGTGCCAACAATCAATCTCCCATGATTCCTTCCACGTTTACAAGAGCACTGCCATACCATTACTCAGCTTATGTATGTAGTTATAGACATTAATAGGGCTGGGTATCACCAATGACTTCCCAAATCGATTTTCAAGGTCTCAACTCCATTCAAACATTTCAAATTAATTAAATATCAATTACGAAATTCTAGTTACAATATTTGGTTGGATATGAAAAGAGATCCTACGTGCCTGGGTAGCTCACCTAGTAGAGCATTCGCCCATATACAGTTGTGGTCAAAAGTGTACATACACTTGTAGAAAATCACAATGTTATGGCTGTCTTGAGTCTTCAATAAGTTCTACAACTCTTATTTTTCTGTGATAGAGTGATCGGAACACATACATGTTTGTCACAAAAAACAGTCATAAAGTTTGGTTCTTTCATAAATTTATTATGGGTCTGCTGAAAATGTCACCAAATCTGCTGGGTCAAAAATATACATACAGCAACAAAATATGTCAATTTTGGTGATGTAGCGAGTTGTGTCAATCAAATTAGCTTCATGTCATGGCCTCTTCACTTCTTCTAAGTGATTCTGATTGACTACAGCTGTTGACTTCTCATGAGCCCATTTAAATAGGGCTCATTTGACCCAGTGATTAGACTCAGCTACAAAAGCTACAATGGGAAAGTCAAAGGAACTCAGTGTGGATCTGAAAAAGCGAATTATTGACTTGAACAAGTCAGGGAAGTCACTTGGAGCCATTTCAAAGCAGC
>JABXJD010000174.1:732500-735000 GCA_013375575.1 Percina caprodes | reverse complement strand
ACAGAAAAGCGACATGCTTGACTGAACTGAGAGGTTCAGCTGAGCGGTACTGCCAGCCTTCTCCCTCTGCCGCTCTGACGGATGAACAAACCTTCCGCGAGAATCACGCCCACGGTCCCGCGATAACAGCTTCCCTTCACACTCCTAACCTTTTTGTATTTTTTATATCGTTGATTAAAATTAAGAGCGTTTTACTCTTACTTTGTTTATATCTCTGTTGTTGGTGTCCATTCCTAACAGAACTGTTGTCTTTTGTAATGGCATGACATCGGTGGCAAACTCCAATACAAACTTGACAAAGATTGTTTGTGGATTGTGGATCTTGGAAATAGTGACTCTTTGATAACATCTACTCAAAGTAGTAAAAAAAGGGCTGCTTTTCTTAATTTATGACATTTACAGCTGTATTATTCAGCTATTAAAATGAACATGTGGGAGGAATGATTTCCAACATTACTTTTCTGGCTTGTTGCATTTCCGCGGCAGAAGGGGTATGTTGCAGCAGATCCTGTGTGTTGGATAATGTTTCTATTCTTGCCTCTAAGCTGCTATACTATATACACACAGTACTGTGCAAAAGTCTTATGCAGGTGTGGGAAAATGCTGTAAAAAATATAAATAGTGATTGTGTCTTTTTATCAATTTACAAATTGCAAAGTGAGCGAACAAAAGAAAATTCTAAATCCCATCAATATTTGGTGTTACTACCCTTTGCCTTCAAACCAGCATCAATTCTTATAGGTACACTTGCAAAAAGTTGGGCAACGTTGAGGATCATTGACGCAGTGGTCGGCCAAGGAGACTTAGTGCAGCAGATAAAAAAAGATCAAGCTTATTTCCCTTTGAAATGGAAAGATGTCCAGCAGTGACATCAGCTCAGAACTGGCAAAAACCAGTGGGACCCAGGTACACCCATCTACTGTCTGGAGAAGTCTGGCCAGAAGTGGTCATGGAAGAGATGCAGCCAAAAAGGCCGACCTCAGACATGGAAACAAGGCCAAGCGACTCAACTATGCACAAAAACATAGGAACTGGGGTTCAGAAAAATGGCAGCAGGTGCTCTGGACTGATGATGAAATATTTGGCTGTAGCAGAAATTTGTTCTCAGGAGGGCTGGGGAGCGCTACAATAATAAGCGTCTGCAGGCAACAGTGAAGCATGGTTGGGTTCCTTACAAGTTTAGGGCTGCATTTCTGTAAATGTAGTTGGAGATTTGGTCAGGATTAATGGAGTCCTCAATGCTGAGAAATATAGATACTTATCCGTCATCAATACCATCAGGGAAGCATATGATTGGCCTAAAATTTATTCTGTAGCAGGACAACCACCCCAAACATACAGCCAAGGTAATTAATAACCATCTTCTGTGTAAAGAACAAGAAATCTTGGAAGTGATGGCATGGCCCCCACAGAGCCCTGATCTCAACATCATGGAGTGTGCCTGGGATTACATGAAGAGACAGAAGGATTTGAGGAAGCCTACACCCACAGAAGATCTGTGGTTAGTTCGCAAAGATGTATACTCACACACACACACATATATATATATATATATATACACATACATATACACACACACACACACACACACACATATATACACAGTGGGGGAAATAAGTATTTGACCCCTTGCTGATTTTGCAGGTTTGACCACTTACAAAGAATGCAACGATCTATAATTTTAATCATATGTACATTCTAACAGTGAAAGACAGAATCCCAAAGAAAATTCCAGAAAATCACATCATATGAATTTATTAAGATTGATAACCATCTGATGAGGAAAAACAAGTATTTGACCACCTGGACAAACAGCATGTTAATAATATTTTGTAGAAAAGCCATTATTGGCCAGCACAGATGTCAAACGGTTTTTATAACCTACTTTTATATATAGTAGGTTTGTGCACATTTCGGCAGGGATGTTGGCCCACTCCTCCCTGCAGACAGCCTCCAAATCATTCAGGTTCTGAGGTTGTCGCCTGGCAACTCGAATTTTAAGCTCCCTCCAAAGATTTTCAATTGGATTCAGGTCTGGAGACTGGCTAGGCCACTCCAGAATCTTGATGTGCTTCTTCTTCAGCCACTCTTTTGTTGCTTTGGCGGTGTGCTTAGGGTCGTTGTCGTGCTGAAACACCCATCCTCGACCCATCTTCAGCTCTCTCACTGAGAGAAGGAGATGTTGGTCCAGAATTCCACGATACATGGCCCCGTCCATCCTCCCCTCAATACGATGGAGTTGTCCCGTCCCCTTGGCTGAAAAGCACCCCCAAAGCATGATGTTGCCACCACCATGCTTGACGGTGGGGATGGTGTTCTTTGGGTTGTACTCGTACTTGTTCTTTGCCCTCCAAACACGACGAGTTGAGTTGAGGCCAAAAAGTTCTATTTTGGTCTCATCTGACCACATCACCTACTTCCAGGCCTCTTCTGAGTTGTCCAGGTGGTGAATGACGAACTTCATGCGGGCCTGTACATGTTTCTTCTTGAGCAGGGGGAC
>JABXJD010000174.1:690000-720000 GCA_013375575.1 Percina caprodes | reverse complement strand
TGCTCCCTCTATAACAAGGCGCTTAAAGAAACAAGTAGGCCTCACTGACCGTGGTGTGCTGCGCCTTCAGCTGGGTCACGATGGTGGGGTCGTCCCTCTTGCTGGTCATGAGGAGCCTGAACACCTGCTCCCTGTATTTGGTCATGATGAGCTCTAATGCAGACTGGTGTTCCTCTAACGACGTCCGTAGCTCTGCAAGAAGAGGGAACAACACAGGAGTGAACACAGGCAACGCTGCATTGCATGATAAATAAAAAAAAAAAGAAAAAGAAATCCTTTGCCATGTTTATCTCCAGCAATAATAATAGCATTACAAATCACCTGCCTACCTTTGTTTTCCTGCTGAAGCTCTCTGATCTGACGGTTTTCCTGTTGGATTCCCAGGACCAGACTAGAACGAGGACGATGTCGCGCTACCTGGTTCAATGAGTCAATCTCCTCTTGGTACTGCAAACAGGAGATCACCAAACCAACTCCCATTAAAACAACTGGAAAATGTCAGTATAACATGTTAGAACAATTTTTATGGTTGCTAGTATTTCAAACTAAAAATGTCTCTTAAAGTGCTCATATTATGCTTTTCCCCCCCCTTTCCTTTATCGTGTTGTATTTTTTTTTTTTTAGGCATGTTTACAAAGTAAAAAAGCCCAAAGTCCCCCAAAGGGACTTACCATCTCCAACAGAAAACATCATTCACCAACTGCTCCAAACAGCTCTATTGTAGTCCAGCCTTTACTTCCATGACAAACGTGCGTTACTTTGTAACACACGTTATAATGCTCACCTACCTGCTAGCGTGGCATGCCCTCATACTACTGGCTAGTAGCCCAACTCCCAACAAAGATGGAATAGAAGTGAGATGCCTCACTCTGTAGCTAAAACAGAGAGCTCAACACACAGGGTGAAAAGAGGAGCTGCAGCAATGTTCAGTACAACAAAAATGTGGTGTTTTATGAAAATTAAACCATGTAAACCTATTTTGGTACAACCTCCAAATACAATTATGAACCTGAAAATAAGCACAATATGAGCACTTTAAAAGTGATTTATATCACTGCCACACTTATTTTCGTTAATAGGTCAAAGTCTGCTTTTAGTAAGTTTAGTATTAAATTTTATATGAAATCGTATTTTATTAGTACCAATATAATGTGACACCATACCTGTTGCATGGACTCCACTCGCTTATTGAGCGATGTTGTTTGTTCGATCAACATCTCAGCTGCATTGTCATGGTTACGAAGCCTCTCCACTAATGATTTGGCATCTGCCAGGACCTTCTCTAATGTACCGTTCATGCCTGAGGAAATGCAAGTCATCATTACTAGGAACTATGAAGGGTTAATGACTACAACATTGTAGTTTTGATAGAAAAGAGTGGGTTCTTTATAATTAACCATGTCGCCATTAAGGGATTATATATATTTCAGTGCAATCAATACCAGGTAAGCCCATAGACTAATCCATTTAATGGTTCACATCTGTGTTGTAAAGCTGGGCTAATTGGTTGTCTTTTCTTTTTTCTTAATCAATGCCTCTACCTGATGATTGTTTCAAAATTATTCCATTGTAAACATATCTTGTGAAGGAAACAATACTTTGAAGTCTGTACTTTTATCTCAGGTAATACATTGGGCCAGATAAAGCACATTATGCCTCATCAAGCTATTCATTACATCACTTACTTACTGTCAAATGTCACACTAACAGAAACTAAAGCGCCCTATGTGTACATCTTTATATTACGTCAAATGTGAGTCACTAAAGTACATAAAAGTAGCATTAGTTGCTCAGGACAATGACCAGAATAAAAGTAAAAAGCCATGACTTCAGAGAACTAAAAAAAAAACACCATGTAATTAGCTAGCTCGTTGCTAACCCTACCCTACCTTCCTTGTTCTCGTCACACCTTGGATAACAACCACCTTAATGTAAGTGATATATTTAGTTACTGGTACGTCAAATTTATCAACAACAGTAAGCGTAAAGGTAATAACACATTCAATATTTCAGCTTCAGTTCACAGAGTAATATAGCTAGCTAATATTACCGGCAGCACAAACAGAAGTCTTTGCCAACTTATTAACGTTAGCTAACTTAGTACCCACACTTAGCGTTAAGCTGTTATGCAAATCAACATCATGTATCGTTCTAATTGGTCGACTAACATTACAAGTAGTTTATTATTAAAGTTAGAAAATAGCTGAGGTGAAACTGTCGTACCTGGAGAACTCAAAGTGCACGACATTGGAGTATAGCTAACTTAGTCCGTTAATGTTACTTCCTGTTGATGTTTAGTAGCTAATTTTACCTACAGGTTAACATTAGTCTCATTAAGGAGTAACACGTAAAGGTTCTGATGCAGTGGACATAAACTATGAACTTGATCTAGCCAAACACTTTAACGTTACTCGTTTAGCTGTAAAGTCAGTCTTGAGAAGACTTAAATGGCTACAGCTGATCTAAAGGATAGTATGCTAACCAAAGCTTCCATAACACCACAAATACCGCGAGATTATTATGTCAGGACACTCTCGCGACAATGACAGCGAGATTTAGTTAAATTACAGAAAAAATGGCGGACCGGCTAACTCAACTCCAAGACGCTGTCAATTCGGTAAGACTAATTTTGAAGTTTTTATACGTCAACCAACAAAAAATAATTATATTTTGGCGGGTTATTTCACCTGAATGCCTAGCTAGTGCGAAGCAGTATTCATATTTATTCCAGTAACTTGTTAACATGGCTACATCACTGTGTGGCAAACGACCAGGGGCCTATACCACTAACAAGTCTAGCTTCATGTTGTATTGTACACAGAAACATTTGCTACAGTCCTGCAGTGTTAAACACTGGAACCTCAAAGTGACTCATTTACTAAGTCGCAGATGGGAAACTATATAGCGTATACATAGCTCCTTGCTTGAAAGAAAGTGTAATCCAAATGGTGTTGGTTTGTGTGCCCAGCTTGCAGATCAATTTTGTAATGCCATCGGCGTCCTGCAACAGTGTGCGCCTCCTGCCTCTTTCAGTAACATCCAGACGGCTATCAACAGAGACCAGCCAGCAAACCCAACGGAAGGTGATCTGTTTGTTTTAGTTCCTTATCTCTATTCACTTCTCTTGTCTTCTCATTTAATATACCTTTCCTTACAATACTTTCTGATTTACATTTTCGATGTACCAATCCAATATTGTGATTAGTCCATAACCAGTGGTGGAATGTAACTGTGCATTTACTTGAGTATTGTACTTAAGTACAAATTAAAGGTATTTGTACTTTGCCTGAGTCTTTTCTTTTCATGCCACTTTCTGCTTCTACTACTTGTACTTTTTATTCCACCATATACATTTGACTGCTTCAGTTACTAGTTACTTTACATATTGAGATTTTGTAAAGTAACTAGTAACATACAAAACACATGTAGTTTATAAAATTTGATGGTTTATTAAAAATTAAACTGTGCCCTACATGTACAGCTGATTAAACACTTAGTTGTTTGACAGACTGTTTGGATCATTTCCAGTTTCTAAAATTGGAGTTTTTCTGCATTGAGTACTTCTACTTTTCATACTTTAAGTAAATTGTTCTGATGATACTTTTACTCAAGTAATATTTTCAATGCAGGACTTTTACTTGAAAAAGAGTATTTTTCAGTTTGGTATGAGTAGTTAAGTAAAGGATCTGGATACTTCTTCCACCACTGTCCATAACACATAATATACTACTGCCCAGTCACTGGCATCATTTGCTATAACACATTTGAGTCAGCACTCTTGTCTTCCCACATACCTCTCTTAATTTTGTCTGTTTTACTGGTATGCTAGGGACTTTCTACAAGATAGAGAAACATGATTTGTGTAACAATAGGGTTACATCTTTTTTTTTATTTATTTATTTATTTTTTTAAACCTCTACCTAGAGTATGCCCAGCTGTTTGCAGCTCTGATCGCCAGAACAGCCAAAGACGTGGATGTACTCATCGACTCTCTACCCAGTGAGGAGTCCACAGCAGCTCTGCAGGTCAGCGCATTCCCAAGTTCCTTTTAAGGCATGCATTTCAGTTACAGATAGGGCTGCACAATTAAACACAGTTTTATCGCAATATAGATTAGCACAATATCCAAATCGCAGAGGGGTGCAAAAATCACATCATCATTTTAATTTCTTAAGGATTAATATTAGTCAATGAAAATGAGAATAATTATACAAAGATGATTCCCTTCAATATTGTGAATCATATTGAAATCGCCATATTAGTCAAAATAATCACAGTTAGATATATTGTGCAGCCCTACTTACAGATTCCACAGTAAAAACATACAAAAGCCCAGTTAGTATTTCTAATTTTCAGTCAGCAGAGGGAGCCAGTTGGACACTTGCACAGCTGCTTTCTACATTGGCAGATCAAGACTGACCATGAAAATGATGTCTGCAAAATGATAATAGTCCGTTTTCAGGTCGCTCTTCTGGTTATTAATTGTATAAAGCCTAGAAGATGATAATAATATACTCTTGAATAAAAAAATTTTATGTACTGACACGTACACACCGATAACACAGTAGGGTTGGGCATCGTTTTGATTTTTAATAATTTTGATCCCGATTCTTTTTTTTCTGTAAGTACGATTGCCGCTACGGAAACTAAAACTTAAAAAAATTAATCCATTGGAATCGTGATTTCTGAACCAGTTCCAATGCCGAATCCTATCAATTGTATTTATATAATGTAATTATTGTATACCAAATATTAGGCTGGGCAATACGGAGAAAATGGCATATCAAAATATATTTTTGACCAAATATGTCAATGTCGTGTTGCAACAATATTGTAGGTTTGACAATTGCTGCTTTAACAAAATGTCTTCACAATTCGATTTTAGATAAATAATCATCAGTAATGCAGATATGACTGAATTCAATTTATTTATGTTTATTTAAATTGACATGTATTTGTATACACTCAAAATGTGAATGTGCTAGAGTTAGCAAAAACTAATTTTCATCTGTAGTCCCTTGGGAGGTCAACACATCATCATATTACATTAATAAAAAGAATGCAAGAAAGAAAAGAGAGGTGGACAAAAAAAATAAATTAATAAAAGAAGTACTACACAAAGAACCTAGGGTGAGGTAAACCAACTTTTGATGATTGCAGTTTTGATTGTTTTTAATCTGTCTCTTGAGTGTGATTTAAAATTATAGATAGCTGGCGCTTTCTCTGAATTCAGTAGGAAGGCAGAAACTTAAATGAGTGCGTAACCAATGTACATCTGCAATGACTATTAGGACAGCTGAATACAATTCAGCTGAGCATCCCTTCCCATGTATTTTGAAGCACTGATGTTTTTCACTAGGTTCAAAGTTAAACCAGCTGGAGTCTTCATCAGCTGAAATCCACAGACTCCAAAATGTGTAATAAAAATATCAGGACACATGTATGTTTCCTCATTTTAGGTTTGTTCATTTTACACCACTCAAAAGTTTAGAATGGGAAGTTTTCAACGCTGAGTGCTGCTCGTTTTCCAACACAAACATCGTTCAGTGTTGCATTTTTGTTGAACTTTTGTAATAACAATTTTACCCAAAAAATGCTCTCCCTTCGTGTTTCTGTTTCACTGTAGACAAAAGTAACTTAAATGTGTTTGATTCTGGCATCAACACCATTACTGCTGGTTTTCTTGAAATGTTAGGACATATGAGAATACTGCCCGTGGATATCCTCAAGTTACTCTTTCTGAAAAAACGTGAACATGGAAAGAAAGTGCTTCATTAATCCTAGTTAGAGTTTGCAGCCAAGTCACACTTGAATTACAAACAAACTTCAATGGAAATAGAACGGCGCTTCATTGGAATTGCTTACATGAGTGCTGGAAATAACGGTACAGTGCATCTCTGTATAAAGAGGTTTTATAGTTGATATGTGACCTGTGGCATGAAAGTGTGACACCGTACACCATGACTGTGGCGTATCAATCCATTGGGACATTTAGACTCGTCATAGTATGTTACTAATGACATAATGGGACTATTCTGGGGAAAAAAAGGGCTATGAGCGCTTCTGGGGTCCTTTTTTTTATTTATTTATTTATTATATCCACTGGTGCTCATGGAAGGGAATAATGTACACAGAAGGGAGGAAGAATTATGACTAATGTCACAAAAACAACCATGTCCAGGCACTTGAGATGGATTACAAAAAGCCATTTTAAAAGGCTGTTAATTAACAGGGCAAGACATTAAAAATACAGACTCATATCGCCGAGAGCCTTCCTCAGGGTGTAGTGACACAAAATGATTATCAGTTGCAGGTGTGCACATGTGAGAGCATGATTATTTTTTATTTTTATTAACCTGGCCTCTAGGGACATACCACCACAAATATAACCCAATACACATGGGTGCAAATTTAGCATCTAGGGGTCTACCAATACTGGTGAAATTAAACCGCAACACTAAACAATACACAGTGAAAAAATAATAATAATAATTTATAGAAAGTTTTCTGAAGTCTAAACATGCTAACAGTTTATTTATTATAACAAGTGTTGCAGATGGCTTACAGAGCTGTAGCAGAGCCAAAGTAGTGCACTTTTTAATAATTAACTTTATCAGGTATTGGTAAAATGAAACACTGATACAGATAATCTGCAAATTGCCAAATTTCGGGCACGATGACCGACCAGGCCCATCATTGGCCGATCCCTAGCAGTAGGCCATCATTAGTCAATAAATCAAAAATCATAATCACATGAAATGGCAAAATATACTTGAGTGTTTACACATTTCAAATGTCACAGTAATCCGTGACAGTGAGCCAGCATGCACGATACCAGGACTCAAACTGTAGCAGCTAAAGGGAATGTAGCCACCATTGTTTTTATTATCTACACCTTTTGCTTTTTATTACTGGGACATGTTGAAATGTCTTTAGTTAAAAATGCCCATATGATTTTTAACAGTCTTACAAGCTTGGATACTTTAATATCTCATCCTAATTGTCTGAGGTGCTGTAAAGTCACATAATTAAAAAAATAAAAGGGTTGCATACTGTATATGTAAAGCTTAATAAAGATATACTGATTTTGCAATATTGCACAATGGGTATGTATCAGTTTAGGCGAATGTAAATGACCTGCACCAACATCTCCACATTAATGAAGCTCATAAGCACGATTGACAAAACTGTAGCGGTCCAGTGCAAAATCCCATGTTAGATGCATGTAGTACATACATACATACATACATACATGCATACAGTACATACTTACATTCATACTGCCAGTCATCAATGACCGAGGGAGCAAAATAAAAAGGCATAGGGGAAAGTGTGAGATCTAGAAGTATACAACAAGAAAACCATTTGAAATAAGAACTGAATAAAGACAAAATGATAAAATTGCAGAGTGTATTGCACATAACGAATTACACTCCACCAGTTGGATTAGTAAAAGGGCTGAAGCTCTGTTTGCACTACAAATGTATTTGCATAAATAAAATTGTGTTTCCGTCTGTGCCCTCTCGCCAGGCGGCCAGTCTGCGGCAGCTGGAGGAGGAGAACCACGATGCTGCCGCCCGTCTAGAGGAGGTGGTTTACCGCGGCGATATGCTGCTGGAGAAGATCCAGAGCGCCCTGGCTGACATTGCCCAGTCTCAGCTCCGCACCCGCAACGGAACACCTCACCAGCCCTCACCAGCTGAATCCTGACCGGCAGTGTGCAAAACGCAGTTCTGCACAATTTTCAGCCATTTCCCTTCTCCCCATTCTGACTCTTCGTTTTTAATCATCAGACATCAGCTGCAAGCCTCAAAACACTTGCAAAGCTGAAATTGTCTGTGAAGGGGTGCGAGGTGCCATACAGTTAGCAAAACATCATTTGGTTGCTTAACTGCAATGTTCTTTTTCTTTTACACAACAGCCACTGGTCTCCAGGCAAACACAGAAACGTGTAAAACACTAGATGCCTGTTGATGACATCTTATGTTTTGTTTTTGTCTACGTTGTATATCTGTATAGTCTGTTTTTGTAGATATTTATGAAAGAAGTAATTGAAATTCTCATTTTGGAGCATCTTTACTGAAAAACCTCAACAACATAGAAATAAGTCTAACAGTCTTTAGACTGGTTAATAAACCCACTCAGCTCTGAAGTCTATTTTTAATAAAGCTTGAACAAACACTTGTCATTTGTTCAAACCAGTTGTATCTTTACAACAGAGTTTTAGATTGAAAGAATAGTTGTAATAGCTTTTTCTTGGGAAAATCAGTAAAAGAAGCATTTTATCTCCAGAACATGAAAGATGCTTATTGTTGCCCTTAGCGCGCTCAACCTTTTTTTTTTTTTTTTTTTTTTATTTTATAAAACTGCCAATTGATTTTAAAAATGAATGCAACTTTTGTATTATAAAGTCCTTGTCATTAATCCTAAACAGCTCTGGTGCCTTATGGCTCAATAACTTTCCTAAATTGAAGTTAGTTTATGCTGTAATAGCTTCACATAATTCATCAAAGAATCACAGATAAAATCATGCAGAAAATCTGAAGTCTACAAAGGGATGTGATGAATGATGTGCTCATTTGCTTTTTAAAAATTGTGTCAGAGGTCATTTTCAGTATGACCACACTCTTCAAATTGTCAAAAATGTTTTGAGGAACTAAGCTCTCATATAAGTATAGTTCATGACGTTTAAGAGGAATTCAGATACAAATAGCATGGTTGGGGATAATAGGGAAGAGAGCTGCAGATGACATATACCTATGAGATATACCTATTTCGGAACTTTTAGACAGAAAAAAATATATATAATTCTTTGGTTGAACTGTTAATATCTGAAAATCACCATAATTACACTTACAAAGTTTTCACACAACTGCAGTCATGTGGCACATGGTCATGATTACATTCACATCAAAATGTGGCTCAGTGGTCTGAGTCCTTTGGGAAGCTTTGGCTACAGGCCAGAGAGTTTATAGCCCAAATCTAAATATAGGTGCTGTGTCACAGCTCAGTGGGCCCCATTGATGCAAGAAATATAAAAACAGCCTTGTCTGCCGGACACCACACCCAGACATGTTAGCAAGGTATACCCACCTATGTGCATGTTGACATTATGGCTCGTCCAGTCATCCCGTCCAAATAAGGACAATTATGGCAGAGAAACAAGCCTGGGCTGCTTTTCACTGTCAACAAAAGTGTGTTGTTGGTGTTAAAGTTTGATCTGCTTTTTGTTTTTTGTTTTTTTTCCTTTTACTGCATTCACCTGTTCTCTGTACTACAGACCTTTTAGCTTATATACACAAGTGAACAATGACATGAAAGAGCCCAGATAGGGTGAATAAGCGGCCTCGCTGAGATGACTGGAGAAAACGAGCTGTGGAATATCAAGATTGTGAAGTGTGAAAAGATAATCCGCAGTGGTTTAAAATATCAATGTGTTTTACGTATTTTTGGGCCAAACAAGCTGCAGTCATGTTGAAATGTTCCACCAAAAGTTTTGGATTTTGAATATCTCTGAAAATATTCCCAGAATATAGCTGTGGTCTGTATTTGTGGCACTCTATCACAATTTTATATTTGTGTGGTGTCTTATCTCCTATATTGTCAGTGGGCAAAAGTAATTCCATAACATGTTTATGGTTATAGGTTACAGTTTTATATTTTTATAATAGTTATCGTTTAATGTAAATCATTCCTATGCTTTTTTTCTTCTGTAAATGTCTCTCAACTTAAGCAAATAAAACCCACAATTTTTTGTTTTGATCACAATGTGACCTTTTATCAACCCTCTTGTAGTTTTTATGGCATTTGCTATTTATGCATGAAGGAAATAATTATTTTACAGTGTTTGTGTAATAGGATTATAATAATCAAAGTAATATTAGTTTTCTTTTAGTAAGGGTTAGAACTAAGCATTACCAATAACATTATGTAACTAAGCTACAACTAGATTATAGCTAGAATCCAGTCTTTCATAGCTGCAAATGCTTGCTAGCAAAATGAACCTGCGTCCTGGAACCGTTCCTTATTATACATCCTTGCCTCGAACAAAACCCTTGCGGGGCCGTTTAGATCTTCTCATTGGCTGACGCACATGTCCTTCTCATGTGTATTGCACATATGATTGGCAGTTAGAAACCACAGGTTCTTTTCTTCATCGGTGATTGGTTCATGCCAACGTCAGTCAAACACTAATGCCGTTGCGTGGCCGGAGCGTTTGATGAGGCCGACGGTGCGAAGGAGCAGCGCTGCTTATTTTGCGTTTTTATAGCGATAAAGACGGGGGGAGCGCTGAATTTCGAGGTCAGGGGGGTACAAATGAAGAAAGTAAAATAATGTCAAATAATTTCAGGTTAGCTTGCTATCAACGTCAGAGCGCTTTTGTTATGATTTGGCGTTGATATCGGCGATGTTTACTGTGCAGCCCATTAAGTTCCTCTGAAGGGTGGCCAGTAACGTTAACTGGAGCCTTCGACTGCCTAAATATTAGGCAGAAAATTCACATTATTTGTCATATATCGTGCGGTGGCGCCAAGCCAGTAATTAACTCTGGAGCAGGACACGGAGGTAGGTGAAAATATTTCCCACATAATACTCTTTATTTTTGTGCTGTCAGGAGACCCTGCTAGACAGAGACGCAAAAGGGAATACAACGTAGCTAGCTAACGCAACACAGCAGCAAACTATGCCAATGTTTGTATTGTATAAATAGCTAACCTTACATTATTAAAGCTTATTTGTATCTAAAAAAAAAGAGAATGTTATCAAGTATCGACATCATGTGCCGGGCAGCAATAGTAGATAGTAGGAAGGTTTGACAGGGTGGCACAAAAAGTTGAAAAAAAGTTGTGTGTGTAATGTTAACGTTATGGAGCTTGTTAAATAGCTTTCACGTTACTCCATGCAGGGACACGCGATCTCTGCAGGTGGATGAAGGAAGTATTACGTTAAAAGCATGACGATACGATTACGGTTAGGTATCGTTTCAACTAATCGATTCCGGTTTTTGTTAATTGTTGATTCCGATTCTTTGAGGGGTAGGTTGGAAACAGATCACATGCTAATACAGAGAAAAAAATATTTTTAAAAACTAACACCATTCACAATTTACGTCATGGAACCTGTAAATAAATGTTACAGTTTAATTTGGTTGCTGTTATTAAATAATGTGATTCAATAATAATCAGTTATTGATATTCTTTTTTCATTCAAATGACACAGGGACCCATAGTCAGGGAACACACAATCAGTCAGTTGACCGAAAAACTTTACTACGTCTACACTTATCTCCGAGACTTGGCTTTACTCTGCCCTTGTCTCTTTGCACAGACACATGCAAACTTTTTAACTTTATACATGAAATAGCAGCCAATATAAACAACATACAAGTTAATACAAGAACATACATTGCGTCTCGGAGAAAAACATACCCATGGGTTGAGAATATGGGCATATTGTTTGTAGCGAGTGTGTTGCTGTTGCAAAATAGAGGAAATGTGGAAACCGTAGCGGAAATGATCGCTGCAGCGCGCGCCGGCGATCTGCTCCTAATGCAGTCGATCTGAACAGTAGGCTTGGCAAACCCGGTTCCTTTTTAAAGATTCGGGTTATTCTGAGCCACTCACTAAACTGAATGGGGTTGTGCGAGTCAATTGATCACTTGAGTCAGTATTGCTAAATCGCCAAGAAACTCAGTCCAACTACACACACCCACGTGCCACCTCATGTAGCTGCTCACAAGAGAGCCATTTCGTCACGGAAAAGAAAGCATTTTGAGCCAGACTATTTATTAATGTAGCCTGAGCAGATATAGAAACAGACATAGAAAACATAGAAACAGGAACGGAGAAGTGCCCGTAGTGAATACATTATTTTTTTTAAATCAATTGTGTGCTCGACCTAATTGCATTTTACATATTTATTACATGTATACACCAAACCTACAGTAGGCTTAGCTAGGTTACGTGCAGAACATTGTATGTTATTTCAGAAGTGAAAGAATGGCTTTTGTTCTTGATCTGCTTTACTCTGAGCTCGCTCACTCGCTTGTCTGCTACAGATCCACTCATAGCCTGCTGATTTACGAGATTGACTGACTCATGCAAGAGCTCAGGAGTTGTCTGTGAGCCGAGGCGAGCTTGCAAAGTTTTGGACTGTCTGCATGACCTATTGCATTATGACATACTACATGTATACACCAAACCTACAGTAGGCCTAGCTAAGCTACGTGAAGAACCTTTTATGTTATTTCAGAAGTGAAAAAATGGCTTTTGTTGTTGATCTGCTCTAACCTGAGCTTGAGGAGAGACTTCACTGACTCGTCTGCTACAGATCCACTCATGACAACGTAGCTGGTGGGATGGACTGACTCGTACGAGCATCAGCAACTCACAAGTCACCGAGGGCTGGTGAGTCATCGAGGATTCACGAGTCATCGAGGGCTCGTGAGTTCTCGAGAGAATCCCATGGTCTGTGAGCTTCCTGCTCTGAGTCTGCACGTCGGTCTGTCTCTCTGCTAATTCAGTCGCTTGGGTTGACTTGTGGAGTTGTTGTTGTTGCCTATGAAATTGTAAGTTATAAAGCTTTTTGCAAGATGGCTAGGGTTATTAGTAGCTAATGTTGCAAGAGGTTTGTGTGTGGCATTGTTATTTTAGATTGAATTGTAGTAGGACTCAACTGATCCGAGTAAGTGATTCTAGAGACTCGCGAGTCAATTCAAAGACTCGGGTTAAAGATCCGAGTGAATCATGCCTCAAACAGGTTTAGTGACTAGACAGATTGGACAACATGGGTGCTGGAATGATAATGGCTCCGCTTTGCAGCGCTTGCGAGGCCAGTGTGTTCCTGCCTTGATTCCTCGTTCTCCATACTAAATAGGGGTTGAACGGTACACTGAAGTCACGGTTCAGTTCATACCTCGGATCAGACATCACGGTTTGGTTCAGTACAATGGAGGGAAAAGAGAAACAAAAATGCAAGGCATTTTTATTTATTTTTTATTTCTCAGGTTGGACCGCCTAGTGTCATATAGTCTCTCCCTGAGTGTGAAAGATCATCTCCAGACTCAATCTGGAACTCAGCTATAAAACTGAAAATTAGGGCTGTAATCAACCAAAAAAAATCTTGGTCGACTAAAGTCCTGAAATTGCGACTAAAAATCAACTGGGGGGAGGGAGACGCGGAGGGGCAAAAATAACGTTAGTTTAATTAGCTGCACAGTACTTGGTAGCCTTGTCCGCCTACATTAATTATAAACATAAAAACTAGTAGGCTATTTCCAATATATTAAATCGTTTTTGACCTAATTATTTTGCACTGAAATGACACTCGTCTGTCGGCTCTGACAGCGTTGCATCACGTGCACCTGTGCAGTATCATAGCCTTTGATTTCCGAAAATAGTACTATGTCAACTTGTGTTATCAGCACAAGAACTGTTGAGGAATATGCAACATAATATAATGACAATTGTTTTTGTCATATGTTATAATAACTGACAGACACTATCATTTCAGCCGCTCTGTGCATGTCCTTCGCGGCTGAGACACAAATGGACTATTAACTAACTTAAAGTGTTTACTCCTAAACACAAAAGGCACGTCCACTTTAATGGAAATATGACAATTCTGATATGTTAATATAGCTTACTCAAAACAGACAGGGCAACCTAACGCAGACAAGTTGTAGTCAATATGCAAACTGTTGCTTGCAAACTTTGCATTCAACCTTTTTTCCGTTATCTATTTTTGTAAAATGCTGCCACACTGCCGATATCTTCGATATGGTCGAGGACTGACAGTAAATGAAACACTCACAATTAAATAAATATTCAGTCACCAGACCAAGGCTTTCTAGTACTTTCTTCAATCTGTCTCCGGTGGGTTGGGCTAATCTAAAAAAGGTAAAAACAAGGGGGGTGTTCTGAAGACAGACAATTACCTGTGAAACAGGGGTGCTCTAAGCAATTAGTGCTTTCCACCTGATCAAATTAACACGGCAAAAAAATCGACCAATCAGAATTTTGGTCGAGCCAGAACGACTAGTCGATTGGGAGATTACAGTCCTACTGAAACATCTCTTATTTATGAAAGTACAAATTACATAGAATAATGATAACAACAACAACAAAAATTCTACTTAGGCGAGACCTTCCCCCACAAAAGATAAAAAACTGTATTCTTGCTATTAAGTGTGACAGGCATAACTTTCTAGTTTCCACTCTGTCACAAACTCCTGTAGCTTCTCAGCTAGGTGAGTGCTTGTGTGCTACTAATACAGGGGCCGTGTCTGTACAACTGACACTTTCATTTCCCACTCAGAGTCAATTAAATGAGCAGTCACTGTGAGATAGCTTTCCATAGCATGAGGAGAAGTCCAACCATCAGTCGTTAGTGAAATGGACAGTTTTTTTTGTCTCGTTCCAGTGATTGGCAGATCTGGGTGATGGTGTCGGATATGCGTTAGCATGTTAGATGTATTTCCACTCACATACCTGACAACTGCTGACCAACGCTGACACACAGGCCTCGTATTATCCACCACTCTCTCGCCTGTACTACTGTAAGTTTTCCCAACCTTGCGATCATAAAGAGGCCGGCGGGTCCTCTAACTCTTGTGGGTTGCCACCACTCACCATAGGCCGGGCTACTCGTCCATATTAGTGTGCTGCTAGCTCTAACTCACTCACTGGAAGAGGCGTAGCTCGGCTAGCGGCTACATAACTTCAGAGCTAAGGCGGGGCTACAGATTAGGTGTCCCTAAGAAACCTGTATCTAACAGTAGTTCTGCATTACATTAAGTAATTTGCATGCAAGTTTTATTTATTTTTATACCGTGTATTCTCTGTGACACCTGTACCGTTTCGGTTCAGTGCGAATACGTACCGTTCCACCCCTACTACCTAAACAAAAAAAATGTATTGCTTTGCGCCGAGTCATCCCGTCCAGTAAGTGCTCCTTGTGTAGTTGAGGAACCAATAAGCAGAACCAAAACTTACCTGGTTCTTGGCATTTTGGAATCTAATTTGAAACCCGGTTTCAGTTCCCAACTGTACAATGCACATTAAACATAAAAAATGGTTATACATTTGACATTTATTTAGTCCATTTTTTATTTGAAATACATTGACAAACCACGTGCTATTTCTTTTTAGCATTTCTTTTCAATTTTAATTCATATTCTATAGTATATATTATTACTGGAAAAAAAAAGACTTAATGAATTAGTAGGGTTGCAACCAACGGTTATTTTCATTATTGATTATTTTCTAGATTAATCGTTTGTCGATAAAATGTCAGAAAATAGTGAAAGAAGTCTGTCCCAGGTTCTCAATGTCTAAAGATGATGTCTTTTAAATGTCTTGTTTTGTCACTCCAAAACAGTTTAATATGATTATAAAACAGAGAAAAGCAGGACATCTCCATATTTGAGAGGCGGAAACAGCATTTTCGGCCATTTCTGCATGAAAAATTACTTAATCAATTGTCTATCAAAATACTTGTCAATTTAGCTTTTGATTTGTCGATCGACTAATGGGTTAGTTGACTAATCGTTGTAGCTCTAGAATAAGGATATGTAATGCATATGTTGCCATATGACAATGAAACTGCACAATGTACTGTAAAGGATATTACCGAATAATTTATACATTCCATTGAGTTTCCATTATTAGAATGTTATGGTGATTTGAAGCTTAAAATACCAGGAAAAAGTAGTTTTTTGGGTGTTTTTTGAGCGCTCTATTGCTTTCTCTGGCGTCATGACTGAGCCCTTTCATTCAGGACGGAAAGGGCTTCCTGTCCAGTCACTTGAAGGGTGGAGTGTGTCACACACACACACACACACACACACACACGCACGCACGCACGCACGCACGCACGCACACACACACACACACACATTTTTACACAATGTGGTGGACTGATTCTTAAGTTTTAGTGTGATGAGGCAACATCATCTGAGGGGGTGGTAACAATGATATTGCAAGCTTGGATTAAATGGCTTTCCAAGATGTCATTCAGAGTCAATAGCCTTTAAATGACAATAGATCTGCACATAACACTGAACCCATTCTGTGACAAATCTGTAACAATTTGTAGTTATATGAAAGTCAGCGCTAATATTGACTAACCCAGAGAATGACCAGGACTGCTCTTTCTGACCTAAATGAATTTACTGACGTGTTTACTTCAAAATAGCCAAACTCTCTCTTTAAAGTTGTATGAGACACCACGTTTCTATCATTCTCCATATTGTTCCCCCGCTCTAGTGTCATTGTCAGTTTCAGTAATCAACAGAGAAAACACAACTATCTTCTGCTACCTCAGCACAGCGGTTCGTTGCTCTCACATATTGTCCACCAAGCATCCCCCAACTGAGTGCAGGGTTTCCTCCTGTGTATTGCAAGCCCACCGGGCCTAAGTTGCCCCCCAGCAGGTCTAAGCCATTGGGGGTTAGAAAAAAGTAAATGTATTTTTAAGTTTTTAAAACTACAGTTACAGTGGGGCTGCTCGTTTGAAAACGTAGGCGTAATCATATTTTCATATCTCCAGTTAGCTTTTAGCACTGACTTAATGTAGGGCCCCATGGAGTCTGTTTTCAGTTATTAATTTTGCCATTGCCAGCCCTTATTTGGTATCACTGAAAAGATTGGGATTTACATTAATGCAGCCATCAGTCTGCAACTGGCCCCCAGACGGGCCCTTATTGTAAAAAAGACACTTGCCACTTTTTTGGGGGAAACCCTGAAGTGACCTAAATTTGCACTTTGTTTACCATAAAGAACACCCGTCTCAGACCACAGATGAATTGTTCATCTGTGGTCTGAGCTACAGTATGTTCGCTGGCTTCAAAGGTACTGTACATAGCTTATGTTCTTTTTCTCAGAAAATGTAATATCACACAGAGAGGGACATGGGTAAGATCACAGAGAACTGTTGTTAGTCTGCTTTATGTTTGTCATTTTATTGCCGATCATCAGTGATGTCTCCCTATTTACGCTGAGCTTCCTACTAGTTTAGGGCTCATGTAAATCTGTGCAGTCATCAGTAACTCTCCACCCTTATTTTTCAGTGTGGCTGTTTTCCACTTAATAGAAACCTCCCAAACCAAGCGGGTTGCACCAATGATTCATTCAGGAAGTGTCTTGTTGTTGTGTGATTGTTGAGACTTGGATGGAAAAGGGCCAGTGGCGAGACGAAACATAGGTCCTATCTCTGGGCTGCAAGGCTGTTTTATCTCTGTGTGGGCTAATCAAGTCATAATTGTCTCATTGCGTACTGCTGAAATAGTGTGATGACGTACACATCCACGTACATGCATACTGAGAAAGATTGGCTGAGGTTTCCCTGATTAGTTCCTGGAATGAAACCCTGCAGACGAGCAGAGGATTCCAGTCACAGGAATGTTTTAGAATTAAGAATGCGACTCCCGTTAGTCTGTGGTCAAGGGATCTGTTTGAGAGCTGCACTTGTTGAAATGTAAAAACGGATAGCACTTGGGTACCTGGTTATCTTGTACACTGAAGGGGAAAAGTAAAGCAAGTAGATAGTCCTTTGGAGTCTTAAAGGGATATTTCACCGTTGGAAAGATAAATATGTATTAAATTGGGACATTATGTAGTAGAAATCTGATTTCTTTCCTTGTTTGAAAGCCATGATGTCTCTCTTATGGGTGGGCCAAATTCTCTGGGTGGACAAAGCAGAGAAAGGGGGGGTAACCTTGCTCCTTATGACCTCATAAGCAGCAATATTCCAGATTGGCCCATCTGAGCTTTCATTTTTTATTTTCAAAGGCAGGGCAGGATAACCAGGGCTCGGTTCACACCTATCGCCATTTCTAGCCACTGGGGGACCATAGTCAGGCTGGGGCAATGCATATTAATGTTACAAAACCATTTCCATGCCATGGGACCTTTTTAAAGGGGCACTGGGGCATTCAACCAATTTTACACATTAAGATCAGTTAATTCATCATACATAGCACTACTCAGCTTAAACTCAAATTTGTACTAATGTTTCTGGACAGCACTTTCTAAAATATGAAAAAATAACAATAATAATATGATGTCATCACAGTTTGAAAGACATGGATATCTGCCAGGAATTGAGGGTCTAGTGAAAGATTTGTGTAGCCTTTATTAACTGTCTACTGTATAGGTTATCTATCTACACTAGGTTTCAGAAGATTTAGATAAGTAGGAGGAACAACAACAGTAACGAGACACGTATCAAAGGTTGAGTATATATATATATATATATATATATATATATATATATATATATATATATATATATATAAAGCCTTAGGGTGCACCCTCTAAGTAGCCCAAGATTTGTTTATATGGTGTATTCAATAAAATACAATGTTCAAAAGTGTTCCTTCTCAAGAGTCTTGCTCTTGTCTTTAGTCCATGGCCTAAAATAAAATAAAATACCGTCCTTTAAGATTTCGTTGTCCTAGTTGGGTGGCTCGCCATCAAACTTGAAATCTTTCCAAGGGACCAAAAAAACCTGACCTGTGTAAACAAGGTCAGAATAACATTAAGAACTAAATGGTAACATATTATACATAAGTGTACAGTGTATTAAACATATGTTCAATTCAATTTTATTTATAGTATCAATTCATAACAAGAGTTATCTCGAGACACTTTACAGATAGAGTAGGTTTAGACCACACTCTATAATTTACAAGGACCCAACAGTTCTAGTAGTTTCCTCCAGAGCATGCAACAGTGCGACAGTGGCGAGGAAAAACTTCCTTTTAGGCAGAAACCTCGGACAGACCCAGGCTCTTGGTAGGCGGTGTCTGACGACCGGTTGGGGTTAGAATGAAGAGTGGCAATAACAGTCACAAAATATAATAGTTTGTAGTAGTTCTTTGTAGTAGTTCATGGCATAGCAGGGCACTGTGCAGCATTACAAGGCACAGCAGGATGTAGCAGGGCACCGCAGAGCGTAGCAGGATGTAACATGGCATCGCAGGACGTGTAGCGGGACCATGGCGACAGCTGCTACCATGATTTTGGAGCCTCCCTGATCCAAGGAAACATGCTGGGCGAAAAAGAACATAAGGACTCCGGGGAATGACTCCCCAGAACTAGGTTAGTAACAAGCATTTCTGGGACATGGATGCACACAAATGGAAAGATAGAAAGATAGAAGAGAGAGGAGCCCAGTGTGTCAAAGGAAGTCCCCCAGCTGTCTAAAACCATTACAGCATAACTAGGAGAGACAGGGTAAAGAGAGGAGCCTGGTCAGGCTAGAACTCTCCCCAACCGTTACACCAACAGTACTCATGTCTTGTACAAGTCTGCAATAAAATAAATTTCACATTTTAGCCATATGGCTTGATCTCTTTTTCATCATGTATACCATCAGTGTTAACCAAAACTGAAGCTAGATGCACGTGTTGAACCCATGCACTCAAAATACAGGAATATAGTTTACATACATACTGCAAATTACTTTCTTTATAACCCAGATGTATATTGTGAATGAGCTTAGATAGACTATCTTTAATATAAAATTAAGATTGACACACCGACATGCATTAATATGGTAACAAACTGAAATCCATGACATGCTGCGCAGCGTCTGCGTTAGCTGATTGTAGCAATGCACTCAATACTTCAATCATTTTGGCTAGCTAACTCACCAAGTTTCACTTCGTATCGGTGGCTAACAGGCTGGCTGTGTGCTGTCTGTGTGCCAAAAAAACACCCGCTGTCACCCAGTCAATCAAGGTGGGATCAACTCTTGAACCAATGTTTTAATTGGTTCTTAATTCCATATGCATTTATAATAGATTAAATTGTTTTATTTTATTATAGTAATAATATAATATATTCATTTATTTCCATCATTTTTCTAGCGGGCTACATTTGCATTATGGGAAGTGTAGTATTTAGTGTTTTTAGAACTTGACACATACATACACACTGTAATAAAAGTCAGAATATCTTGAATATCCTGCTTCAGTTTTGGCCATTATTGTTTTTAACCTTTGCTTGTCCTTGCTGGTACTCCTTTAATAGGACATTATATCATGTTGGACATGATAATGTGTTGATTCCTGTGATTATTGATACTCTTTAGAGATTGTAGAGGTACACAGGTATAGCTGTCTGTGTTGGTGGGTGGTTCTTGCACCACAGATTATAATAATACTCCTCTGGCTGGTTAAAATATTTTATAGTAGACTGAATTGATGGTAAAATCATTGACCAATGGACACTGAAAACACTACTAGAAGCAGAGAACTGGACTGATGTCCACAACCTGTTTTTGATGTCTTCCAGGATAGTATGGCCATGACGGTGGAGACTGCAGCTGCCCTTCCCATGAGCAATCACACCCGAGAGAGGGTGACTGTGGCCAAGCTGACACTTGAGAACTTCTACAGCACTCTACTCACCCAGCACGAGGAGCGGGAGATGAGGTGAAACTGCCACAGTGGTTTTATACCCTACAGTATACCAATTGATATGAGGCCAGCAGCCTTTTCTTCACACAAATGTACAGAAAACACACCTGTCATGTTGCATCTGTTGCTCTTCATCAGTAATATTCTAGGCCATGTTGGTTTTGCTATGTAACAAAAGTTTTTTTACCTTTTACTTACCAGATGTCTTACTTTTAACAGTTGCATCATGCATGCCTTATACAACCTTTAACCTTGTGCATGAGTTAGTTACCTCAGTTACTCTCTGTGTGTAAATGTAGCTGTTGTTTAAAGCATCAAGTGTTACTCCATCTGCTGAGAAAGAAAACAACCCAGCGGTGTTTCGTCTCAGATGTGAGCACAACAAAGCACAACATTGTGTTCTCACATTACCTGAGAGCTGATCTGAAGTCCGGTTAACGTGGTTTGGTTTGGCAGCTGGCTCACTGTTTACACGCCAGCATAAACTGATACAGGATTCACGGGACTGACCAGTTTTGGGTGATCTAATGCCTCCGTGTCACTTGTGTATTGGGAAGTCACTAGGAGTACAACATTTTTGCTTTTTGCAACCCTTATTCAGATTTGTATGCATTTTTCAAAGCACAATATTTTCATTGTATGTAATACATTGTATTGTTCCTAGGCAGAAGAAGCTGGAGAAGGCCATGGACGAAGAGGGTTTGCCAGATGAGGAGGTAAAGTAGGCTTTGTCTTCTGGTTTACAGACCTCAACATATTGCAAGAAAAAGGTGTTTTTCTCTTTAATCTTTCTCCGACTTCTTCAGATGTGTTATTGTCTGTCCGTGTTTTGCAGAAAGTAATGCGCCGCTCGCAGCATGCCCGCAAGGAGACTGAGTTTCTGCGACTGAAGAGGACGCGACTTGGCTTGGATGACTTTGAGTCCCTTAAAGTTATCGGACGGGGTGCTTTTGGAGAGGTACATACAAAGAAAGGCTGAAGCTCTTGCACATTTTAATTGAGAATGTGTGTATTGACCATACATTGACACAATTGTTACATTTTCATTCGCACTGCTTCTGAATTGAACAGTGATGTTCTCTCCTTCAGGTCCGCTTGGTGCAGAAAAAAGACACGGGACACATTTACGCCATGAAGATTTTGAGAAAAGCAGACATGCTGGAGAAAGAACAGGTAGAGTATTTGTCTGCACCACAGTTCTCACGGATGTCAAGACATCCTGTAAGAGCTGCTGTTGTTGCTCCCATGCTTTTGTATTGTAAGTGTCTCACATGTACATTGCCTCACTGCAGGTGGCTCATATCCGGGCAGAGAGGGATATTCTGGTGGAGGCGGATGGCGCCTGGGTGGTCAAGATGTTCTACAGCTTCCAGGACAAGAGGAACCTGTACCTCATCATGGAGTTCCTTCCTGGAGGTTTGCACTGACAACTTAAGATGGATTTGCATTTGAGATCATCTGTTCGTAGTGTGTTTACTCTTCTATGTTGAGTGTTTTTTGCAGATATTAAGTGTTTGAAACAGAGATTTATTGAACTGGATACAGGATGAATCGGCATTCTGTGACATCCTAGATGTGTGCAAGACAGACCGATGTGTTGAACCTGTTGTGTATTATGTTTTTGTTCTGACTTTTTTGCCAGGCGACATGATGACCCTGCTGATGAAGAAAGACACCCTGTCTGAGGAGGATACCCAGTTCTACATCGCAGAAACAGTTCTGGCCATTGACTCCATCCACCAGCTGGGCTTCATCCACAGAGACATTAAACCAGACAACCTGCTGCTGGACTCCAGGGTGAGACTCACAGACTGAAACTGTCCAGACTGTCAGTAAAAGCATACAGCGTGGTGTGCGTGTGCATGCCGGCTCTCTGCGGATGTCTTATCAAATGTGTATTTGATCACAGGGACATGTGAAGCTGTCGGATTTTGGCCTGTGTACAGGACTGAAGAAGGCTCATCGCACAGAGTTTTACAGGAACCTGACGCACAACCCCCCCAGTGATTTCTGTGAGTTAAAAATCTGATTCACACTCAAATGCACAATAAAGGTAGCCTGGCTCCGCCCTCCTATGTACTTCTGCTCAATTGTCATATTCCTTCAGTACGTTGTCTGGGTTTGCACTATATCCGCGGTCAAATCTTTACCGGTCCAATCAGCAAACAGAGGGAGTGGCAGAGAACGATGATGTTGAGGTTGTGTGCTAGTTTGAGTTATACGTAATTGTGGCGGAGAAAGATGTGATCGAAGCCATTCGGTTCGTTGTGGCAATGCTGCCGAATATCCAGAAGTTAAAGCCCGAGCAAGAACAGTCTTTGCTGAGTTTTGTTGGTGGCTATGATGTTGTGGCCCTCCTCCCCGCAGGGTTCAGGAAAAGTTCGATTTTCCAGCTCGCTCCGTTAGTGGCGAAGGAGTTGGCTAAGGTGAACGCTAGTGATGCTAAGAGGATGTTGCGACCACACGTTAGCGATTTGGTTTTGGCAGATCCAGAGTGACGGGTGCTTTTAGACAGAGGGTGAATACAGCTATATTCAGACAGACAATTTTTACATTAAAGCATATAAACATGTTCTAGTAGGTAGCCAAAATACAAGTATGAACCTGAAGATGAGCCTTCAATGTGCAATGTTCAGAAGTGGTAACTTTCACCAAAATAAATTTGTGCATGTAGACCCTGCTTTAGTCATACATACACACACACACACACACACACACATTCTTATTCTAACTGTTTACCTAATCACTTGCTTTTCCTCTCTCTCGCTTTTACTTTCCTGCATTTTGCAGCCTTTCAAAATATGAACTCCAAGAGGAAAGCAGAAACCTGGAAGAAGAACCGGAGGCAGCTGGTAAGGCAAAGCAGCTTTGCATTTCACTAAAGGAGTGTTTAAGAGTAAGAAAGATGGAATTGTACTGGCTGCAATCCTGGCTAACGTAACTTTATGTAAATGATCAATCTGCGTGTTTGACTAGTCAGTTTTAATTATTTTGAATATATATTGCAACCCAGAGCCCTTAACATTTTATTTCTCTGGCCCTCGCCTCTTATCTTTCTGTGTGACTCGCAGGCTTATTCTACTGTTGGAACGCCAGACTACATTGCTCCTGAAGTCTTCATGCAGACGGGCTACAACAAGCTGTGTGACTGGTGGTCTCTGGGGGTCATCATGTATGAAATGCTCATCGGTGAGCATGCAATTTGTCTTTGTGTAAGACAGACACAGAGTTGAATGAAATACATTTGGAAAGTGGATTTTTTTGCAGGTAGTATTGCTGTTTACTATCAGCTGTTTGTTTAAATGCTTGTTGGCTGTGTTCAGGTTACCCACCCTTCTGCTCTGAGACGCCACAGGAGACTTACAGGAAGGTGATGAACTGGAAGGAAACCCTCGTCTTCCCACCTGAAGTCCCAATCTCAGAGAGGGCCAAAGACTTGATATTGAAGTATGTAAAGAAGCATTTTTATTTATATATATATGAATAAGTGTGTGTGTGTGTGTGTGTGTGTGTGTGCGTGTGTGCGCGTGTGTGCGCGCTGTATCATCCATCTGCTGTTTGTGTGATTTAGGTATTGCACTGATGCTGAGAACAGGGTTGGAGCTGTGAGTGTGGACGAGATCAAGAATCACCAGTTTTTTGAGTCGGTGGACTGGGAGCACATCAGGTACATGAACACGAAGCCCCTTTTAGACATAAATGTGTTGGCCTCTTGTTTGAATAATACTTTTACTTTACTTCAAGACTTGGAGTATACCTCATTTCCGCTGTGTGCGTGCGTGTTGGAGCTCCGCTCTCTGTCAGTATGCAGAAAGGACAGTTGTGCAACTATGAGTATCTTCAGAATTCCTTCACGTAGCGGTGGTGTCTCTTTCACATGACGTGTTTTAGGCTTACATGCAAGTATGCTAAATGATTTTTGGCTCATAGATGCTTTTGGAACCAAAACATTTTTCGTTACTCATAGGAATCTGAGTATTTCGGTCGCTGGCATAAAAGTATCGACGTTCGGAACCCAGCCCTAACAACCAGAGGAACGTCTGAACTTTGTACTTCGCACAGTAGGCAGGCTGACATTTTTTAATTGCTAAATTAAAACTATTGCGGTCACTGTTGCCAGTAGCTTGGCCGTTAAACTAACAGGGGTATGTGCAGGACGTCCCATGTTGTAATAGCGACGGTCAGTGACCAAGCTGCTACCAAAAAAGTACCAGGCGCTAATTGAAAACCAAAAAAAGAACAGTTCCAAGTGAGTTGAGTTGAGCCATGCTGTGCCGTACCATGCAGTGGAAATGCTTACAGTTCATCACCTTCCTGTAAGTCTCCTGTGACGTCTCAGAGCAGAAGGGTGGGTAACCTGAACACAGCCAACAAGCATTTAAACAAACAGCTGATAGTAAACGGCAATACTTCCTGCAAAAAAATCCACTTTCCAAATGTATTTCATTCAACTCTGTGTCTGTCTTATATATTACATATTCCATGTCTGAAAAGGGTTCCTCTCACATTAAAGGTAACCCTGCTTATGCACATAGCAGTTAGATGAAAATGTCATTATTTAGCTTAAATGGACAGGTGCAAATGCCTCATTTTATACTTCTTATTTCTGTGTTCTTATGTCCTTCTCAACCCTCCATGTTTCTTTCCGTCTTGCCTCCACAGGGAGCGGCCAGCAGCCATCTCCATTGAAATCAAGAGTATCGACGACACCTCAAACTTTGACGACTTCCCCGAATCAGACATCCTTCAGCCAGGTTTGTCTCATGGAATATTTTGCCTGCCGCGTTGCAGGGAACCTCAGCTCCAATTCAGACAGAAGATAAGAAAACCTTTATTTGTCCCACAGTGGGGAAATTGCTGTAGAGCATGACCATAGATGCAGAGTTGAAACAATGCTAATGATTAATAATATAATGGCTTTCAATGGGCCAAATTTGTGTTATATGATCTGCAGTGCCTGCAAGTAGCTAAATAATAACACCTCCTTTGGGTATGTGTGTTTGTGTTTATTAACAGCCAATGCAACGGAGCCAGACTTCAAATCCAAGGATTGGGTGTTCCTCAACTACACGTACAAGCGCTTTGAGGGTCTAACTCAGCGGGGCACCATCCCCACATACATGAAGGCAGGGAAGGCCTGACACGGGGAGACAGGGTTGTGCAGACAAAAACAGACGTTTACGGACACAGGGTCGGGCAGTGGAGCCCCGCTAGCGCTAAAGGCTGCGCTGTCAGCCTCTCAGTATAAATGTAACCCTCATCACAAGTTATTTAGGTCTGCTCAGCTGCCGCAAGAACGCCAAGAGCTTGGAAAATTAAGGAGCAGTTACCGCATTACCTCGGTTGTTCATATCATATACACGTGATGTCTTTAGCCATAGCTCTCAGGCCAGCTCATTAACTAAGGCACTAAATCAGCATACCTGCATGTTCAACAGCATATTGCTTCTGGAGAGAACTTTCTACTGCCCAAAGGCTGTGGGAGTGAGGATTAAGTACAAATCCCTGCTTGAACATCTTTACAGCGATTAGTTTCTACAGTACCCTAAATTAGCTTTAATACAAACATGATTTCTAATACTGAAGACAAGTTCTATACACTGTAGTCAGAAAGATTAGTGAGTAAGAACAGGTATCCCTCACTTGTTCTCGCCCATACTGTTATACGCTGTTTGTGGATTTTAAAGGAAAGTTCCAACATGATTTCTAGGGTTTTGGCTCACCTTCTGCTTTGTATTCAAGAGTTGCTACCGCTAACAAAAATAGTATCCATTCATTTGATTTCAATTTCTTTCTGGCCCTGAGAAGCATCTTGTTAGGGCAGTAGAGCCCGTTGAAACCTCAGCATCAGCTTTTTTTCCAAGATGATTGTTTTGGGCATTTTAGGCCTTTTTATAGGACAGCTGAAGACATGAAAGGGGAGAAAGAGAGATGGGGGTGAATGACATGCAGCAAAGGGCCACAGGTTGAAGTCAAACCTGCGGCCGCTGCGTCAAGGAGTAAACCTCTGTACATTGGCACGCCCTCCACCAGGTGAGCTACCCAGGCGCCCAGCATCAGCTTTTCTTTATGTGAAAAGAAACTACTGGGGATTGTGGTGGTGCTAGTTAGCAAACTCAAAATGGAAGCTCAATTAGCGTCAAATTTGTAGAGAAAATGTTGAGAAAGTGAAGGGTGACAGCCTTGTACTTCTATGCTTTAAGTTTAAACACTAGGCTTGTAGACCAATGTTTAGCCATGCTAGCAGCATAGCCATTAATATTGGATGGATTGACAAGGCGTTTGGGACACACATTCCTGTACCTGCCAAGATGAAGTGTACTTTGGTGATCCTCTAGCACCACCATTTCGTCATAATGTTTGTCCAATACTTTGGTTTATGACCAAATATATTTAAAACTAATGACATTCCCACCAGTGATAGCTCTACTAGCAGCAAATGTTAGCATGCTAACATGCTAAACTAACATGGTAAAGATTAAACCTGGTTAAAATCAACATATTAGCCGTGACTGTGGATGTTAGTACGCTATGTTAGCATTTAGCTTAAAGCACGCTGTGTTTTACAGGTCCATTTCTATAAAAAAAAAAGTGTAAAAGTCTTCCTAATATTAGCATAATTATTTCTTCCCTCTTATTCACAGTGTTGGGAGATTGAGTTGAACATGTCTAGTTTTTTTTCAGTAACAGCATTGAAAAGGATAGAAAATATATGAAAACAAGTGAGCAAAACTTGAAATCGTGCAGGAACTGTCCTTTTACCGCCATGTGGGTGACTTTGTGTCAGCTCTGTGGGACAACTCTTCCTGTGGCCTTGCCTCAGCACCACTGCTTTTCTCACAGAGGAACAACTTGTTGCCAGGAAACTGTGAATTCAGTTTGCCCTGTGCTTGGTATCCGTTACTGTGGCGTGTTGCCCATTTGCCAAACAGACTGCAGAGTGTGTCACTTCCCTTCAGAGCCAGTTGTTGTTTTCAGATCAGTGCTACAGTAAATGGATAATTCCCCTGATTTGAATTCTAATGAGCCAGTGGGCCAATCACTTCCTTCTTTACAGTAGATGGATAACACATGCAAAGTGCCTTTTTAAAATAGCTGATAGACATTAAAGCATATATTTTAGAGATGTGAGTCAAAGGGTAATAATAAAGGAAACACAAAGGGAAGGGAAAAATGTTACGCTTCTAACTTGTAAAGAAGCAACACTTTTCTCCTTAATGAAATAGAAAGCCGTGGTATGTTTAGTGTGTCTGCAGAGTGATAAAACAATGCCAAAACAAAGGCAGTATAAACAAATGGCAGTTTTTTATAGATTTAATAAGTAAACAAGGGTCTCATAAAAGTAATGGGTCAAGGCAAGCTCAATGAACTCTTGGTTTGTCAAGTAAAAGATTCAAATAGAAAGTAAGTGAGAATAGGTTAACATGGTGGGTATCCTAGACATGTATGCTTTGTTCTTGAGGGTCTTAAAATGTAAAATGTCTTTGTTCGTTTTGAGTTAAGTAACCATGTTTATTTTATATTTTTCGCCGACCCTAAAAAGCTAATGCCATGCCTGTCTTACTCAACAAAACAAACCATTTAACCATCATGTCTGCTCAGAGTTGTGACTACACACAGTGCTAAACATAGTTACCAAAGAACTCTGATAATCACATGTCATGATCTGAACACATTCAGATGTAGCTGTTGCTCACTGCACTTAACTTCTAACTACCTTTTTAAAAAAAAAAAAAAAAAAAAGATTATCACCTTTCCAACAGAGAAACTTGGTTATGGAATGACTTGCCATTTCTATTTCTACACTTGTCAAGACAATGAGTGTTTGTCAGTTAGCACATCTGTTAAGTGTCAAAATGCAAGCTATAAAAGTACATACAGGGAAAGGAAATATACTGAGGAGTTTCCCATATCGGACTAGTTTAGCTGTAGCCATCCCAGGAATCCCATGTTAAACTGATGTTGGTGCTATTGCTGAGGAATTGATAGAGAAAGTAAGGGTCTTACTTAGTGTGTTCAATTAGAGCGGTGTATTATAATAGACCTGTACCAGTCTCTTCTTATTTTTGATCTGTTTAACTGTATTTCATCCATGTAGTCCTGTTACAATTGGCCTAGAACGCACCTGTAAGACTAAGAGCAACTATAAGCAATGTCCAAATGATGGTTGACTGATGTGTATAGTTCTGCATTATTTATTATTTACCATGTTTGTTAATAGATTAGATTTTATTTTCACTATATTTAAATTGGATGTTTTTTTTTTTTTTTTTTTGCATCAATTGGTTTCCCTAGAATTTAAAGGGGCACTCCAGTGATTTAGTATTGCACCTCTGTAAAGCTAGATACAAATGATGAATGTTGTTGCAGCAGAGTCTGAGATATCAGATTAACTTTTCCTTACCATGGCCAAAGTTCCAAAAACGTGAATCCTACATTTCCCATAATGCAACTCGAAAGCGGCTTTTTATGATAGAGAGGCAAAGTCCCTTCTCTTCCGGTGTCCACCATGGGAGGTTATTTAGAAGAAAACATGTATAGGGAACAGCATGTCACACATCCACTTTTGCTAGCAAGCTAGGTAACTTTTCTAAATGTAACGTTATCTTACTGATGTGTTTTATCCAGCGTCTTTTTATCAGCCGGGAAGCAAAAGAGTTAACCCTTATTACATCACTAGGACATTCAGGGTCATTTTATTTTTTTTAGAACTCCCTTCAGAGCCACAGAAGAAGCCATTCAACTATTTTCACGGGCTGAGTTGTACTCCCCATAATGTGTTGGCATGACATAAGGAGTGAACTGATTGCGCTGTAAAAAAACAGTGGAGTGCCCCTTTGGTTACAAACAGAAAATGTCTGGAAACAATAATAGTCAGTCAAATCCATCAGGATGGACAATCCTGTATTTTCCCCATAATGAAAATACAAATGTGTAATTGTAACCCAAATACAAACGTCATCAAAGTTAAGACCAGCCTGCAAGAAGATCTTACTTCCTGCTTGCTACTGCTAGGACAGTAGCAGGACAGATGCACGATGGGGAGATTTTTGTTTATGATTACTGCTGCAGATTGCCAGTTGTGTGTAATCACTGGAACACAAACTGACACAACCTGAGAAAAGCCAAACTGCTGTATTCACACAGTTTCACAGCCAAATAGTTAAGCTTGTTCATGAGAAAGTAGTGAGCGAGTGCCACTGCTAAGGACAAAAACAGGAAGTAGATACTCAGTGGTTTTTCTTGTGAGGTGATGTCAAACTCATGTTCTGTAATGTAATAGAGAAATGATTACACTTTAGTAGGTGCAAAGGAGATAAAAAGTAGGGTTAATTCTGTATTTGGCATCCATACAATTCTATAATTCTATATATGTCCAAGACTTGAAATCCATTACTGTGTCACTTTATCTGAAAGTAGCTAAATGATTGTGACTTCATTTCTGTGTGAGGTTGGGAGGAATGCAGCAAATGTTTCACATGCATCACGAGTTAAAATAGATTATATATTTCTGATGGACCAAACAAGCTTACTCACTCACCCTTTGTGTTAATTGGATCAGTGTCACATAATATTTC
>JABXJD010000174.1:680000-682500 GCA_013375575.1 Percina caprodes | reverse complement strand
AGACTGGAAAAATGTTGCCTGGTCTGATGAGTCTTGATTTCTGTTGAGACATTCAGATGGTAGAGTCAGAATTTGGCGTAAACAGAATAAGAACATGGATCCATCATGCCTTGTTACCACTGTGCAGGCTTGTGGTGGTAGTGTAATGTTGTGGGGAATGTTTTCTTGGCACACTTTAGGCCCCTTAGTGCCAATTGGGCATCGTTTAAATGCCACTGCCTACCTGAGCATTGTTTCTGACCATGTCCATCCCTTTATGGCCACCATGTACCCATCCTCTGATGGCTACTTCCAGCAGGATAATGCACCATGTCACAAAGCTCGAATCATTTCAAATTGGTTTCTTGAACATGACAATGAGTTCACTGTGCTAAAATGGCCCCCACAGTCACCAGATCTCAACCCAGTTGAGCATCTTTGGGATGTGGTGGAAACGGGAGCTTCGTGCCCTGGATGTGCATCCCACAAATCTCCATCAACTGAAAGATGCTATCCTATCAATATGGGCCAACATTTCTAAAGAATGCTTTCAGCACCTTGTTGAATCAATGCCATGTAGAATTAAGGCAGTTCTGAAGGCGAAAGGGGGTTAAACACAGTATTAGTATGGTGTTCCTAATAATCCTATAGGTGTGTGTATGTTGTCATGTGAAAACCTTTCATCCCCAAGGGTGGTTGATAATGTACAATAAAAGATGAAAAGCGAAATTAAATTGAGTGTAAAAAATATTTTTTTTATTTTGAAGATGAGAAATATAACAGTATATCCATTGTAAGCATATTGGTAAATAGTACTTGCCTACATGCAAAAAACAATTTAAATGTTTTTTTTAAGTGAATACGAATTTAATAAGACTCAAACATACTAAAAAAACTTTGTAAGCCTGTATAAGAATAATGTATGTTGTTTTATATCATAGAGTATTATTTATCCACGCCATTTTTTATTAACACTACTTTTAATTATTTGAGTCATGTTCTTCATTCTCTCGGTCATTTGAGGCTATATTTGAAGGCTGTAAAGGCAAGAGCCTACAAAAGCTCCACATGCTTGGGGGGTTCCACTCTGAGGAAGTTAACATAATGAATGTAAAGGAATATATTAATATATTTAACCTAAACTGGTTGTCAAACTTTACACTAAATAATAACAAACTCCTACCTGTGTATGCTATGACACTAAAGAGCTGCATTTGGGCTAAACAAAATCCCCATACACATGTATCTGTAAGAGCTATACATAGATATATGTTCTATATCTATGGACCTATAAAACTTAATGGTAGTTTCTCAGTCTATGATATGATAGATCACTGTTGCTTTAAATATCTGTTTGTAATAATGTGATGTGTTTCGTGGTTGTTGTCTATTGTTGTCCACTTAGAACGTTTCCGGGTTGGTAAAGAGCTCGGGAACTTTCTCCGCAGACGGGCTTCCACCATAGACAGTTAAAGAAATGGACCAACAGACCTCGTTGTTCTGGACGGAAACCAGTGAAGTCTATTAGAAGCACGTTTCCTGTGATGGCTGAGCGTTACTGCGCAGCCTCCAACTGAGCTTGACGACGTAGATGTGACGTGAACAACCTGTCTGAAAGTTGGAAGTCTTCTGCTTCAAATGGGTTAACGAACCAAACGTTGTCACGTGACCGTCGAGTTATGAAATATATAGGTCAACACGTTTCTCTTTGGCACGTGCAGCCTTCTGTCTTACGTAAAGTTTCACGCAAAGGTCTCGAATTACACTATGTAGGTAAGGTCTCGTCAAAATTAGAGGTGACTTATTACTTTGTCGGTTTTTAGGTGAGGGCAAGGACAGCATTGGAATAATTACCAACTGCATTGCGTAGTCTACTTTTTTACTCGTTTTTCACATAGATTGCTGTTGTGTTTGAGAATGATATAGCCTAGCTATTAAAAAATATATGACACTTTTTAGTGTTGCCACCCTTAACCTCCTTATCAGAGTCGAGTAGTATTTGTAGATATTCAAATAGAATCACATTAGTGTCGTCATATGAAAATCACAGTGTGTTTATTTCCAAATGGTTATTGCAATGGATTTGTGATTGTCCCGATCATATATGTCCTCCTTTGAAAATGACAACAGTGACCTTGCTTTCCTCCCTATAGCCATGTGTTTTGTGTTTCACGACACTTTAGGACATCAATACGTCCACTGTCATGAGAATGGACGGTCTAACAGGAAACAGAAAATTACGATAATAATTGTCTGCAGACAATGCCCAATAGGCTACAGTTTTTTCACTGCAGCTAAAATGCGAGTCACTAACATTTGCATATGCTCTATGTCTTATGACGTCCAATAAAATAATACAGGCCAAATTAATTACATTTTAACAGATGCCAACTCTGAAACACATAAAATACCGGGTAATTTCCACACCATACATTGATTTAATAGCATTCTGTGTGTCTTTTTTGTAAGTTTAATGCAGACCCACGCAAGTTAGATGCTTTTTATTTCAAATCATAGTGCT
>JABXJD010000174.1:592500-672500 GCA_013375575.1 Percina caprodes | reverse complement strand
GTATGTATATATATATATATATATATATATATATATGTGTGCATGTATGTATATATGTGTGTGTGTGTGTATATGTGTGTGTGTGTGTGTGTGTGTGTGTGTGTGTGTGTGTAATATATACTGTATTAAAAGTACAAGTGCTAATAAAAGTACAAGTGCTAAATTTAAAGTTACCCTTAGTATCATAAGAAAAACATAGTCATAAGTTACTTTCTATACTCATCTGTATTTATTTCTGTTTCTGTTGTACTGCTGCAACGACCAAATTTCCCCACTGGGGAACAAGGTTTATCTTAAGGTCTATCTATTCCAAATGCTGTTGGCTTTTAAAGCTTTAACCTGGCCATCATGTTTATGGAATGTTTTCCACGTAAAATCCTGCAAGTGAACTATTAACAGGCAACATCTGCAGTTTATTTATTTTAAAGCATGGAGAGGAACTTAGAGAAATAACTTTTTAAGGGTCATCTACATTACAATATATTTGTGCTTGTTTTTTATTTTTTATTTTAAGGCTATTTATTTATCCATATGGTTTAAGTGTTGAAATGTGGTTCCTCCTTTGAGCTGCTGGACATCTGAATTTACCTGTGGGGATGAATAAAGTATTCTATTCTATTTAATGGAGCAAGAGCAAGCTAGTCACTGCTTACATCCAGAGGTACACATTAGTAGTCTGAACATGGAGCACTGACAGATGAATACAACTGCAAAGGGCAGTGATCCCGGCGCTGTAGATGGAGTTTGAAACAACATCTAGTGTTGAATATTAACAAAAGAAAGTGCTCTTGTCTGCTTGAGTTGGATGTTTTTGCAAAAAAGCTGTATCCATCCTTTAAAAAAAAAAAATTCCTTACAAAGGTTTTGTTGCAATTTTTTTTTAATTGAAAACTAGTCCTACATTTGCACACGAGAAGTCAACCCTTAAACGCAGCTTGTATCCACTATTTGCTCTGGCTGTTTAACACAAACTGTCTGCCCATTGTAATTCATGTGTGTGTTTTTTTTTCTGTTATGACTCGGCTCCGTGTTGGAGGAAACATAGCAGCAGTTGCTTGGCTTTTTGCTTGAGCAAAGCACTGAAATGTCTGCATGAATATATTCAGTATGTTCTATTGTCTTAACATCCTAACAATGTGTCAAAAGCCAAGAGATTGACGGATTGTTTTTGCTTTCCACTGTGATAGTTGTTAGGCACTTGTTGCTCTGTATGCCATTAATTGGCCATTTTACTGCCCTTGCTTTTTGTTGCTGTACTGATATCTGGCTTTTTACTGCTGGATTAGCTGGCTATGTCTTGGTTTATATTGTGCATCAAATTAGGGTATTGAATTCACTGGTGTTCTATTTGACTTTTCCCTGGCTATATATCATGTTGAATTCAAATCAGGTCATCTACTTCCCACTACCAAATACCTTAAAGTTATTATAGTGGGATAAAATGCACACTTGTTGGAAAATGTACAGCCGTAAAGAAATGCATATAGGTCATATAGTGCGTACCATTGGGCATACTGAGTTTTCTCCACTCTTGTGCATCTCCCCTGAGATTGGTGGTCTATTTTTCTGTGTTTCAGTAATATGGTATTTGGGGGGGGGCAGAGCTTGCACATGTACCTGGGGGGGAAATGTTCCTGACTAATAATGGAGCAAGAAAAACTGTGATGTTGGAGGCGGCGTGTTGTGCAGCATCAGTGGTGAAGAGGTGTGATTGCCGTAAGGGAGCGCTGGAAAGTGTTCACTCCCACGTTCCACTTTAGCGTCAGCGATGACCCATTAAACTTCACTCCACTGCTGATTGAGTTGTGGAAGTTACAGTTAACAACAGTCACGTTGAAAAGCTTTCTTCATTTTATTTATACTCCCCCTAAATGTCACAATTTAAAGTATATAGTCCTGAGAGAGAAGTAGGTCATTGTTACAGCATTATATAAGCGTTGGGTAAGATAACGGCCCAAACCCCATTTACTCTTGGTGCCTTTTAAACTGACACACTGTGAACCTAGCTGGATGTTTGGCGCCACCTGGCAACCTTCGGCCAGGGGAGGGAGGGAGAGAGGGAGAGAGAGAGAGAGAGAGAGAGATTCACAATTAGGTATTTGCAATATCATGCACAAAGGCAGAGATGTCAGAGTCAGTGGGCAGCCAGTGGTGGTCCAGCACTCTAAGCGGTTGGGGGGGGGGTGCCCAGGAGGTGAAGTGGCATCTCTCCAGCTACCAATCCACACTCTGTACTTTGGTCCATACGGGGGGCTATAAACCACACGACCCTCCGGTTCCCAACCCAACTCCCCACTGAGCTATCAATATTCATTTTATGTCTTTTCATTTACTTTTTTTCCCCCAGCATTTTCACCTTTTATTCGATAGATGACATGATGGGGATAACATGCAACAAAGGACCTGGGCCGCGGCAGTAATGTGGCGTGCGCTGTAAACACTTGGCTACCGAGGCGCACCCACATCTGCATTTGTAAGACCGGCCATTAAAGTATTTGATGTCAACCAATCAAAATTAAACTAAAAACTTCAAGTCATTTGATCTTACTGGCTTAGAACCAGAGTCCAGTGTTTTCCCTAGCTTTGTGGAAGACTTAGGTGCGGGTATTTGGCGGGGGTTTAGGTGTCCTTCCTCAAGAAAATGTGACGTTTTTCAATAAAAAAAAAAAAGAATGCTATTCCCCCACAAATTTCGCGTCTCTTTGTTGTTGGTTTGTGTCCCTTTGTGGTAGTTATGCGTCTTCTTTTTATTACATCATTTTGTATTATTATTATCACCATATCTGTGTCCAAAACGTTGGAAAAACTAAAGCAGGTAATAACACTCCAAAAAGCTTAAAGACTAAACTTGCTAAAGAAGTCCAAGTACAATCATTAGACCTGAGAAAAGTTTTAGCTACATTCATTTACTGGGTGCTGCCCACAATGGCTTGGAGTGCTGCACCTAAACATTATAATAGGTAGAATAACTAGAGGAGCCTGTTCAGTGGAAGGCTGCTCCTTCCCAATTGTCAGACCAACAGACTCAAGGACTCCTTTGTCCCTCATGCCATCAGACTATACAACTTCTCAGGAAATAGGGCAGAGAGGACAATACATACATACGCACCTGGACTCACGTTACCTGGACACTTTAACACTTGACTCAACACTGACACTTTTGATGATTCATGGTAAATGCCTTTTTATTTCTTTTTATAGACAAATGTTCTTATTGTTATAGTTCTTATTATTATGATTATTATTACTATTATTATTATTACTATTTTCATTACTGTTATTTTTATATTGTCTTCTATACTGTATTCTGTCTATAACTGATACTGGACATTTTAATTTCCTTGCGGGAGTTAATAAAGAGAAGTCTAAGTCTAATGGAGTCAAATCAGCTTTGATGTTCTTGATTGTTTTTATTCGCTGCTGTGCAAATGAGCCACAACAAACCCAACACCCTAGTGGCAGGGCATCTGACAAGGCAGCATGACAGAGCTCTCAAGGGTTTTACGTTCTCATTTGCAGTCTTGTTTCCATATATCAGATCTCGTTGCAGAAGGGGAATGCCCGAAGCAAGCAGGCTCCTTGCCACCAGCTGTCGAGTTGCTGAGAAAACGAAAGGGAGATGTGGAGGAGAGGTCAGGCACCCATGGACAGTAAGGAGTGCTATGTCAATTATATGAAACCATTGTACTGTACGATGCATATATTCTCATAGGGCTGGGCAATCATTCTATATGATCATTTATTGTGAAGAAATCACATATCAAGATTTTTTTTTTTTACTATGACGTCTAAATTGATAATGACAAGCACATACTAACTCAATTTTCTCTCATTTTGAGGGAATGTCATTTGAAGAATTGCAGATTAGTTTTAACGTCACACTATTTTCGTGCATGCATTGAAATAATTTGTAGAATTTCACGTGAAACAGTTTACCACGTTATTAGTGATTATTTATCTTAAATCTCATTGGAAAACTATTTTGTGAAAGCACCAATTGTCAACCCTACAATATCGACAGCCATGTATTTGGTCAGAAATATCTATTTTTCTCCATATTGCCTAGCCCCATATTCTCATTTTCTAGTAAAGGACACGCAATATGTCCATTCGATCTTACAGGCAAAGTGTTGACTTTCAAATGGACGATGACCTCAGCAGGTACACAGACTTCTTGGCTTTGTTCACGCACATTTTATAGAAGAATACTGGCAAAGAATTTAATTTGTTGATCCCTTTATTTGCAGATCTGAAGGAGAGGATCAGCAAGTCAAAATGAAATGCTTCAGGTGAACCTTTTTTTTTTTTTCCATATCAAATTACAATGGAGTAATCTGTGTCTTGTAAAGCCTTTTGTGGCTTTGATTTGTCTCATTTACTGTGTAATGTCACCCACTTTTTAAAATTACTTTTATGAGTTTTCTTTTTTTTTTTTTAAATCATTACATTATGAACTCCAAGTAATGGCCTCTACCCAAAACAAAATACTATAGAAAAAGATGTCTTTCTGATTTCATTCGGACTGCGTCTGCAGGGAGCCTCACCGACAGATTGAGAAGCGGCGGAGGGATAAGATGAACACCCTCATTGACGAGCTGGCGGCCATGATCCCTGCCTGTCAGCCCATGGCACGAAAACTCGACAAGCTCACTGTGCTGCGGAAGGCTGTGCAACACCTGAAAGCCCTCAAAGGTAACTTTGAAACCAGGTGGAATGTAACTAAGTACATTTACTCAAGTGCTCTTTTTAACTACACATTTCAGGTACTTTTACTTCACTTGAGTGTCTTCTTTTAATGCCACTTTCTACTTCTACTCCGCTACATTTCAGAGAGAAATATTGTACTTTTTACACAACTACAATAATCTGATGGCTTTAGATACTAGTTACCTTGCAAATGAAGATATTTGCACACAAAACACATGTAGTTTATAAAATACAATATTTTTTTATAAATCAATCAACTACCCAGCAACATATAGACCTACAAGTACAGCTGAAATCATTTGCTCTTAAACACTTAATTGTTTGACAGAATTGTTTTGATGGTTTTTGTTTTCTAATATGTGAGGGTTTTTCTGCATTGAGTACGTTTAATTTTAATACTTTAAGTAAATTTCCCTGATGAAACGTACATACTTTTACTTAAGTAACATTTTCAGTGCCAGACTTTTACTCGTAACAGTGTGTGTTCAGTGTGGTATGAATACTTTTAGTTAAGTAAAGGATTTGGCTACTTCTTCCACCACTGTTCATAACATATAATATACTACTGCCCAGTCGCTGGCATCATTTGCAACAACACATTTGAGTCAACACTCAACATTGTCTTCCCACATATCTCTCTCTTAATCTTGTTGGTAGTGACTTTCTACAAGATAGAGAAACATGATTTGTGTAACAATAGGGTTACATCATTTTTATAGTGTGGTATTAGTACTTTGACTTAATAAAAGGATCTAAATACTTCTTCCACCGCTGCTCTGAACCCACGTGGTAACTTAGAATGCCAGCAACGCCTATTCCGTTCCATTTAAAAAAGGTGTCTCCTGTGTTTCCAGCTGGGACAGGCAGCGCCTTTACAGACATCCCCTCCAAGCCTTCAATCCTGTCTCAGGATGACCTCAAGCACCTTCTGCTCAGGGTAGGTACTCATGTAAGACCCCAACCAGTTCCTATTTCATTATTCTACCTATCCATCCATCCATCCAGCCATCCATCAACAATTTTTATCTTTTTCTACCAGGCTGTGGACGGTTTCCTGTTAGTTGTAAGTTGTGACCGGGCCAAAATCCTGTTCATCTCCGAGTCCGTCTCTAAGATTCTCAACCTTAGCCGGGTGGGTATGGCACGTCTACACCACTCACTCATTTTGTTGTAGTCATCAGCTTTAAATATTAAAAGTTGCAGGTCATTCTGTAGGTTCAGCTGGCTTAGATGACCAACATTTAAAGGATCTTTTTGCTTTTTTTATGTTGCAATGAGGAAAAATAGCATAGAATTACGGAGCCACAAAAGTGATAAAATGTAATAACTTTTTACCAGAGTAGTCAACAATCTAACTGTAAATATCAAATAACATTAAGCAAAATAATTCAGTGTAAAAAGTGAACAATAATTATAACTTTATATTTAAACCATTTATGTTTTTATATGTTAAAGTTCCCCTCCAAAAAAACTCTAAAAAGGGTCTGGAAGCACATTTACTCTTTCTCCCTCATTGAGAAACAATGGATCTGGCCTCACCCCACCCACCGCTGTTGCTCGTGCCCACACTATGTTGAGATCTTAACCGCTGAATGTCTCAACTTCATTTACTCTGCTCGCTCTACTCTATGCTAGTTTTGTGCTGGTGGCACATATTCCTCATATGGTGGAGGAACCGGATCTTTACAACTCAAGTCTGCAACACAAAATTGTGTTTCTGCAGATTTTATGAGCAATCAAAACACACAAGTTAAACTTCATAATTGAGGCAAAATCTAGTATTTTTTTCTGCAGGGCAGACAATCTCTGAACTTTATAAAAAAAAAAAAAAACATGAAAGCCTGATTATTGGGCTTGGCATCCAGAGTGACAACCACACCTACTCTACGTTCTTGACCACATTTTCAGCTTTGACACGGACTGTAGGCAAGCAGAAAGGAATGGAGGTTAGGAGGGGTGTAAAAGAAAAGCTTCTAAAGTAATCCGATACCACGTCTGCAGGGCAGCATGTGTTATTTTCAGGATAACCAGTAAACCATGACTATATGCATGCCGCAGCAATTCTCCTTTAGCCAAGTTACATTGACTGTATGTAGAGCTGCAACCAGTGAGCTGAAATCTTCCTATACAAGTTTTGATACAATGAGCTGGATTATCAGGGCACACAACACACAACAATTAAGCATCAGGTTGAATAAAACAAAGATAGTAAAGTTGAATAAATGAATGCATGTCATATGGGTTCATAGTTGGAGCTGACTGGGCAGAGCTTGTTCGATTTCATCCATCCGAAAGACATCAGCAAGGTGAAGGAACAGCTGTCGTCTTCGGAGTATCCTCGCCAATGCCTCATTGATGCTGCAAGTAAGTCTGTTGCCATGTTCGTTCAATCATTTATTCATTCATTCATTCAACCTTTATTTATACTCAAGAGATTATTTAGGGGCGACCCTCATTTACAATAATATTGAGTAAAATTGCAAAGACAAAAACCAAACAACAATAAATAAATCAGGATAATAAGGATGCAAAAGCAAGTACAAATATGTAAAGCAATTACAAGTAGAAGTTTGTAGGTTTATAAACAGGCCACGTTCCGCCACAGCCCCCCACAGTGTAGCAACACGTTTTTTTTTAACTGAACACACTGTTGTGTGCGCATACGCTCTGCCTTTTTATTATGAGTTTACAGACATGTCTCTGCTGATTGGGTATCACCTGTGACACAGCCAATAAATGGCAGACACACACACCAAACAAGAGAAAAAAAAGCCGTTCCACACCGTTCCGAGGAAAGATGTCGGAACTGTAGCAAAACAGTGCACTCTGTCTTTAATATTGAACGTGCCCCTGATTTCTAAATTCTCCAAAAGGCACAAGTGAGTTGATTTTGAGTAAGTGTTGGAATTTGTTCCAGGAGTCAGGTGCACTAAAGTTCAAAAGCAGTTTTTCCAAGTTCAAAGCAAGCTCGTGGAACATGAAGCAAAAGCCCATCAGCAGAGGGAGACTGATAATGTTACTCTGAGTAACAGACAAGTTCTGTAAGGTAGTGTGGTAGTTTTCCAATAAGAACCTTATAGATAAAATCATACCAGTGAGTATCTTGTCTCTCTTGGAGAGAAGACCAATCAACGCTTTCATATAAAATACAATGATGCGTAACATAGACATCACCAGTTATAAATCTCAAGGCGGAGTGGTAGACTTACTGACGAAATCGCATCACCGTAGTCCAGAATCCACGTAAACACTTCCTCAACAACCCTTTTCCTACCAAACATTGGAGAGACTTCAATTCTAACTTAATGTGTAAGTTGAAAACAACTGATCCACATTGTAGCTAGAGCTTATAACAATTCCAAATTTTGCTGCACAATTGATTGTCTCAGAAAATTGTGATCAATAATTGTCTCTTTCAGTCAAATTTATAAAAAAAAAGAATTATTTTTCCAAAAAAAAAAAAAGTTTGAATGATTCCTGGGTTACATCTTTTGGTTTTATGACTGTCATGTGACCCAGATGATAATAACACAAGTATACAGCTTATGAAGTAAACAACGCCTCTTTTAAAAAAAAAAATCATAAAACATTGTATATTTTTTCTGAAATTAACATACATTTGATAATTAACCATCACCAGTCATACCCCTTAAGACCTTAGCTAATGTTAGCAATTAATTGAGGTTGTACAAAGAAACAGCGATTACTTCACAAAGATTGCGATTAGACAATTATTAAATAATTCTTACAGGCCTAATTGTAGCTAGACCTGAAGTGAAAATTAAGCAAGCTGACAATTAACAGTATATGTAAACGCCACCAATGCTGTCTTTCTGTGTGCAGCCGGGGTTCAGGTACAGGTGGACTCCCCCACCAGGCTGCCCCTCTTGTCCACCGGAGCCCGAAGGTCCTTCTTCTGCCGGTTGAAGCACAGTCGGGTGGCAGGGAAGCAGGAGGACAAACACTTTCTGCCCTGTACTTCCAAAAAGAAAGGTCAGTACAGACCTGAGTCCAGGCTATGCGGGTTGCCCAACCCCTCTCCTAGCAGCTGTGCCTTCCCATTTTATGATGTGACAACAACAAGGCAGGTCACGTCACGTCGGCCACTAGCCAAAAAGCTAAACAAAGGATGGCAAATGACAGCAAGAAGTATTGTAAAGGCTGTAAAGGTATAAATACACTGAGAAACACACTGATTTTTAAATCTGCTGCTCCTGTGGATCAGATTTATTTTGTATCATTTAATTTCTGTTACCTCCCTCTCTCTCACTTGAGGTGATTCAGCTCAGAGGAACGTCCTGAGTTATTTCTTAAAGATTGGAACTATTCAGCTTTGTTTATACAGTCATGCTCAGTCCACTTTGTCCCAAACAGAGGAGGAGCAATGCTTTTTAGCTCCCATAATACTCTCTTTTAGTTACTTTGTGTATCATTAACTATATAAGAAAAACACCAATTTAATGACATTATTAAATCAAATAAATACATGAAGTCATATATTTGTTCTTTTGCTCCCATAAAGGTAAGAAGTTATGTGGGTACGTCAGATAAAGAATGTTGGGATCCACTGATCTGCCGCTGGAAATTATCTCCTATAAACACATTTACTCCTGTTTGAGTCACGTTGGCGTAAAACGTAAATTCTTAACAAAATATTTGACAAATCTTTGTCAAAGATTTCCATCTTCAGTGGGAATGAATTGGCTTGGTACTGATTAATTCTGGGGAAGATGAAAAGTATTGAAATCCCAGATTCACATATTTGTGTCACTTTGGAATGGACTGACTGCTCGGCTTGTGGTATTGCTTGTAGCATTCTCCAGAACCAATGTGTACCCCAAAATTACTTATAGAAAGATTCCAAAGCTCTTAATATGCAACCAACCTACTACTGACTTACAGTGTACTTCTACATTGTAGGCTACTACTACATGTAGGCTACTACTACATTTACCTGATAGAGAGAGTGTGCGGGAATTCAGAATTTAATCACAAAATATCCCAATTAAAATGTGTAGTAATCAGACATTTGCCTCATGGACTGATTGGCAGTGCATCATCCCTCCAGGCTGTTATGAGAGCCAATTAGCAAAAAGCTTTATTAATAATCAATATCAAATGCTGTCCAAACTTCTCCAAACCTGAAGTTTATTGGGTACTCAACCAAAGGTGAAATAGATTGGCTGAACAGCACACACACACACACACACACACATTTAAATAATCTCTTTAATAAATTGGGAAACCTCTGTGTGTGTATAACAAACTACTTTTTGTGCCCGCAGACGCTTCCAGATACTGTACCCTCCACTGCACTGGATACATGCGCAGTTGTCCGAGCAGCCAGCTGGACTCAGAGGGCGACGGCGAGATGGAGGGCTCCGACCTAAGCTGCCTGGTGACGGTGTGCCGCCTGCTCACTCCCGTGTCCCACCAGCCTCCCAAAGAGCTCACCATCAGGCCCTCTGAGTTTGTGACCCGCTGGGCCATCGACGGCAAGTTCACTTTTGTAGAACAGCAGTGAGTTTCCTAATTTTAACTCTGTCTGCAGGACACTGAAACATTATTTTGCACATTACGTTTTGCAATAAACTCTTATTTTGTCCTGCGTTCCGAATGTGGGGGGAAAAAGTCCAAATGGGAAAAGCATTCAGGGAAATTTCACAATTCAAGGAGTTTTCACTGTTGGTTTATTTAATTGTTTCACTGTTTTTTTAAGTTCATTAAATGCAACATCTTGCAACATTTTAGCATATTATTTAAGTAGTTGCACATTTTGTTTCCCCATCCTTTATATATTCAAATATTTGTTTCTATATTTTATTATTATTATTATTATTATTATTATTATTATTATTATTTCATGTATATGGTATGTATGTATATTGTATCCTAGTATTTCATTTATATTAATATTCTGTGCTGTGTGACTGATGTACCCGTGCTGCTTTAACACTATAATTTCCCTTTTTTTGTGTTCAATATCTATCTATCTATCTATCTATCTATCTATCTATCTATCTATCTATCTATCTATCTATCTATCTATCTATCTATCTATCTATCTATCTATCTATCTATCTATCTATCTATCTATCTATCTATCTATCTACTTTGCGTACTTTTATTCTTTTCCCCAGAAAAATAGTTTAGCCCGGTGCCAAGTGTTTTTTTTTGTTTTTTTTGTCATAGACAGATGGCAGCATTAATTCAGAGCCCAAAAGTTTCTGTGAAGCAGAATCATGGATAGAATCAAGAAATTGAGAATTAAAAAACTGCAAGACAGATTTCAGAGGGCTCTACATTAAGTCAGTGCTAAAAGCTAACTGGAGATTTCGTAAATAAGTTCAAACCGAGCCTCCCCACTGAAACTAGTTCCATAAACGTCTTGGAAATACATTCAAATAATTAAGGGGCAAGGGTAATTTAGGCCCAGTGGGCCACCAGTCTTGCAATGCACAGGGGGGAATCTGTAATACCACAAGTAGTCTATAGTGAATCATTTAATCCAATTTCCCATATGTGTAACTGCTGAATGTTCCATGGGGAGAGGCTCATTTATACAGCATTCACTTCCATTTCCACTCATCACTTGTTTTTGAAGCGGCACAATTGACAAAGACCCTAGAGTCCCTAAACTCCTTTTGCATCCTCTCTCTTTTCCCAGAGCCACTACAGTAATCGGTTACTTGCCACAGGAAGTTCTCGGCACGTCGTGCTATGAGTACTTCCACCAGGACGACCTACTGCACCTCGCAGACAAACACAGGCAAGGTGATGGAGCAAAGCAACAACAGATGGAAACGTTAACCCCAAATCTGATTAAATCAACTGAGACATTTTAACTCCAAATCAAGATATCCGTTTCCAAAAATCAGCGTGTTGAGTAGAAGTTCAAGAAATTGGACTTTTCAAATGAGCTCTGTGATAACACTGGTTTCCAATCTCTCTGCAGTTCTGCGAAGCAAAGAGAAGATCGAGACACAGTGCTATAAGTTCAAGACAAAATACGGCTCCTACGTTTCACTCCAAAGTCAGTGGTTTAGTTTCACAAATCCATGGACCAAAGAAGTCGAGTTTATCGTGTCTTCAAACCAGGTTATCTTGTAAGTATCGATTCATTTATGAAGATTGTGCATATTAAGTGTTCCTGTGTCGGATACAATGTTGCCATCAGTAGGTGTTACAACCCATACGTTCATGCTCTACTCATGTTTTACCGCACAAAAAACTGATCCAAATGTTTCTGTTTGTGTGTTGATTTCATATTGTGCCATAACACCGCTTTAAAAATACAGTTTATCCATGAATATAGAAGCATAAATACTCCTTTGCACCAGCAGGGGGTCTGGTCACACAAAAGATGAGGAGGCAGGCAGCTCAAAAGCACTTAAAAATCAGGGTAAGAAAAACACGCTCTGTATTCATATAGGCAATTATCGCCTGTGTGTGATTTTTTTATTTTTATTTTTTATTTAAATGTTGATTTTACTGTACTCTGCTTTCACAGAAGACACAAAGCAAATACCCATAATTCCCGGCCTTTCCAGTGGTGTGGGCACAATGATCTACGCAGGCAGCATAGGGACCCAGATTGCAAACGAGCTCATGGACTCCTACAGGTGTGTGTGTGTGTGTGTGTGTGTGTGTGTGTGTGTGTGTGTGTGTGTGTCAAGCTAAGTGTAACACTATTATGTTTACATAAACAGCACTCCATCCTCCCTGTTCAGGGAATGTCTGTTAAGTAAACTTCCCTTGACAAAGTTCCTCCATTCGGAACACCCTGCGATGTCACCAACACACACACACACATCACTTTCTCTATGCGTTACCCTGTTAACACCTTGGATACATTGCTGCTTCTGTCGATATGTTAAACTACTGAATTAAAATATTGAAACAAAAACTGATACCAATATAATACTGAAATGTCTAACTTGTGAATAAATGTGATTTAATTATTTTAGAAGCTAGTAGTCATTCCAGCAAGGCACAATGACTGATGGGTAATCTTGGTTGTCCACTTCCAACAAAGTGATGAACCCTTGTTCAGTTCTTCCCTGCACAGTTCACAGTTCCCTTTTGAACTGAATATTTTTGCTTCTTAAGCGGCCTATGATCCCCGGCAAAACCATGAGGTCTGGCGCAGAGCTGAGAGGCATAGCGCATCTAGAATTAGCTCTGTGTCTAGAAAGGTCAGCGGCAACAAGATCAAAGTTGAAATAATTTGAACTCAGCGGCCAAGGGTAGCACTCCACCTAGGTGGGCGGCATCGCTCCCCATAGGAAAACAATGGAACGGCCAGCACAGAGTGGTTTTACCACGGATCGTGTGTAGGTACATTTACAGTTTGGATGCTGTTTGCAGTCTACTTGGCATGGAAGTACTAGGCGATCGGAAAGCATCCTTTGATTATATAGACCCTCGGGAGAAATGGGTAAAGTGCCATGTGTAAATGCAGTGCCATGTGGGGGTAGGGCACATCAAATAGGATACAAACATTTATAACAAGCCTAGAAGAATATTTAATGATGATTCAAATTTTTTCAAGTAATTTTAATGCTTGCTGTGTTCTTTTTTTAAGCAGGATGAACTCTTCTCCATCCAGTGGGGCTTGCAGTCCGTTTGGCCCGGCCCAGGAGAAGTGTCCACGGGTGTCCCCACTAACCAGCACCAGTGTGGGTGACCTCTTCATTACTTATCATTATCTACTTGGAGGCAAATTCAATTATTTTTCTTAGCATTTATGAAATCAAGGCATAATCAGTTGACCTTCTGATCAAGGTATATATAACATTTTTTTGAGATTTCGAAACTTTTACCTGGGTACACTTGTGTTTTTGCTTTTTCATGTTTTTTTTTAAATTATACCGCAAATGAAGGTTTAATTCTAATGCATGTCTAGGGAGTTTATATGGAAATGTATCTCGCCAAATGTCAAATGCATATATGCAAATGAAAGCGTGTCTTTAATCTGCACATACTGTACATAGCACACAGCACATTTTCAAGCAACTGAATGGTGACGTGGGAAGTTGTGGTGATGTAGACACACTATTTGGGAGCAGCTTGTACAGGTCATGACCAGACAATTCATTGCAAAACTTTGCACAGAAAAATGTGTATATTACACTTCAGTGGAGGAAACATGGAACAGGAGACCCTGTGTGGTGTTTTAACATTTACCATGACTTGTTGCAGGCGTCCAGCAGAGAGGAGGCATCAGGCAGTTCATCCCAGTCCCAGTGTGACTTGAGGACAGCAGAGGGCGCGAGCAGTTCAACTTCTGAAAGCTCGGCTGCTGTCAGCAGGATAGTCCTTAACCCAATCCAAGGTATTATCAGTTTTTCTTCTCTGCAAAAGAAGAGAAAATGGACCAAACTCACAAAACCCTGTCCAAAGGCTTCAAAAAAAGCTTTTGGCAAATTACATTGACAAAGAACTCAGCAGACTGTTAGCTGTGTTGGAATCCGTTCCCTCATTCACTCACTCACTATTCCTTACTGTATATAGTGTTTATTACATAGCGAAGTATATAAAGAACGATTTTAGACACCACACTGAAAACATCGTTGTGTCTGTAGATGCGCCGGTTTGTGTTAGGGAGGCAGGCGCGCACAGTATTATCATCTTCATCAACAGAAATACTTCTAATACGTCCCTGAAACAATACGAGCACTCAGGAGAATAGTAAAATGTTTTACTGTATATGTGTTACATTTCCAATGATTAAAAACTGTATTTTTCCTCTTTCAGTTTTCAACCGCGTTGCATTGTGGTATAAATGTCCCAAATAGTTTTTTTTTTTAAATAGTTTTTTATTTTTTATTTATGTCAACAATCAACACATTTTAAAAGAGAAATAAATAAAAAAAAATCTAAGTACATTTTCCTGATATGAATACTTACATACTTTTACTTTTAAGTAACATTTTCAGTGCAGGACTTTGCTTCTGTCATAAGTACTATGGGCACTAGAGATCGCCTATAAACTATGAACATAAATATGGGTCCTAATAACATGTACAAACAACCTATGGGGTTGTTTTACTTCAGACCAAAAGAAGTAATACCGCAAGGTTGCGCGGTGGGGGTCAAAGAAACAGCTCATTTGTGTGACGTTCTTTACACAAACTCCCAGGCAGTTCAGTGCTTTTTTACCCTTAAAGTGTTAGTGTTTTAAAACCTACTTGTGGCAGCGATAGAGGCCGTGATGCTTCCTGTTTACTGTATGATCTCAAACCACCTCAAAGCATAGCTCAAAACACTCTGACCTGAGGTTAAAAACGTTGTGGCCCCAAGGCTTTGGAATGAATTTCCTCTCCATGTCAGACTGGCCCCCAGCCTTTCATATTTCTAAATCACGACTTAAAACTCACTTTTGTTCATCGGCCATTAAACCTGATTGAGAGTTGTATTCTGCATTTTATTTTTCTAGTCTGTTATTTGTTTTAAATGTTTGTTTTGTTACTCACGTGTTTATAATCATGTTAATGTCCAGCACTTTGTAAATGTGCTTTACAAATAAGTTGTATTAAATTGGAAGGCCAATATGAAAATGCAGCCTTATGGGCAAGGACACACCCGATATTCCACAACGTCACTTTTTTTCTCCCTAAAGGTCAGACTTCTTGGGGTGGGAGTAGATCAGTACGTAGGTAGTCAAATTGGGAACCAGAGGTTTGCTGGTCCCGGTATGTGTGGAATAGTAGCTAAAGAGAGCCAGTTCACCTCCTTGAGCAAGTGCTCAGTGCGCTTGTCCAGCCCACTCACTCTGACATCTTTCCATTTATGCATGTATCGGACCTGGGCATGTGTGTGTAAATCAGGCCTGTATGTGTATGTTCTACCACAACAGAGTGAAAGAATTGTAATTTACCCCACTGGGGATCAATAAAAAGTATACAACTTCATAAAAAACATTGTTTGCTGTGTGTCACCCAGGCGAGCCGCCCCAGCTGGACTTGGACTTGGTGCCGGGCCTGAGCAGCTTCAGCAGCGACGAGGCAGCCATGGCGGTCATCATGAGCTTGCTGGAGTCGGATGTGAACATGAGTGAATCGGGAGACTTTGAAGGCTTACACTGGCCTTTCTAGAGGGCGCACAGACACTAAGCTCTCACATGCTCTCACGCAGAGAACACATTAAGTGGTTGGCTCTGTGGACAGCTGAGTGGCCTTGCACATTTGAACCCACTGAACATGTCTTACTTGAGGAAGCTGGACAAATAGAAAAAGTTAATAGAAATAGTTGTTACTACCCGGCTCTTGTCTGAATGATTCTGAGGTTCAAGTTTTTTAGGCCTTTATTTCAACGTTTTTATTTGTGACAGTACAGCTTAAAGATTAAAGGGGATAGAGAGGGGGAATGACATGCAGCGAAGGGCCGCAGGTCGGAAACAAACCGCGGCTGCTGCGTCCAGGAATGAGCCGCTGCATTTTGGCGCAAGCCCTACCAGGTGAGCTACCCAGGCGCCCGAATGTGAGGTTCAAGTGTCCATCTGAGCCTGTGGAGATTCAGTGTCTTCCTCTGTGACACTGCAGAACGATTGAGCTGTTCGCTCTGCTCTGTCCCCCAGTGAGTGACCGAGGCCCCTGGGGGGAATCAGACTCTTGCCATGTGCAGTGCTGCTAGAGAGACTCCTAAAACCTTTGAACATTTGCAAAAAACCTTCAGTACCTGGTGATGACGTACATGTTTTTTTTTTTTTTTTGGGGGGATGGACGGACGTACAAACTAAATATTTTGTGAAAAAGCAAGATTACCGGCAAAACGCCATGGACCAAACATTCTACTCCTCAATGTCGAGGAAGAATTATAATGAACTGTAAACTTAAATCTCATATCAAATATTCGTGGACATATGGCGGTATCATCTTTTCTACAATCCCTGTAAAGAAAGGAGTCAAATATGTAGAACAACAAATGTGTTCTAATTAAACAAAGGATAGAAGGTTAAATATCCTGTAAACAATATTTAATAAACAAAAATATTTACTCAAATGTGGATGTAAAAGATCTCCTGCATGTAAAACATTTAAAAGCCAGTTGGTCATCTTTCTAAAGACACAGTAATAATACAGTAGTAAAAAAAGCAATTCAATATTTTATATTCTTATTATTGTATTGTATTTTTATATTATATTTCCCCTTTCTGGTCTACATATCCCTGCCTCTGCTGAATTATTTTTATCCCTGGTGGGGACAAAATATGTGCCCCCTCAAAGTGATCAATGCTACTTCATCAATAGACCATATATGATATAAAATATAAGTATTTTAAATTAAGTAAAGCACTGTAACGTGTCTATAGTGTGATAGAACGGCAGTTGCTGGTTGTATTTAGCCGCTGTAGAGCTCCGGGACGCCGGCTACCAGCGGCAGTTGTTTAGCCACCAATAGGTAACCGTGAGCCGGGTACAGGCACCGCCAGATGACCCTCCTTTCAGGGACCGTGGTTGTGAAGTTAAGTCAGAAAAAGTGAGCGTCATGCAGCGCTGACAGTAAGGTTTAGACACCAAAACGACTAGTTAAGTTTAGGAAAAAGATTGTGCTTGAAACACTCCCGAGGAACGAACAAGCGTTTCCTGGGTGAAATTATTTTGTTTTCCCCGCAAAGTGAACTCCGCTCTCCGGCTTGAAAGCGCTGTGTTTTATGTTGACACCACATTGTGCTATTTCATTCAGAGATTATATTCCACTGGATATTGAAGTACATTAATAAGTGTTAGGGCATGCCTGGCCGAGTGGCTCTATATCCATGGTAATGAAAGGGGGATTTAATTCTTGCATGTTCAACAAATCGCACCCTGGGTACCACTACAACTCTCATACACCATTGGGTGACGTAGAATTATCATATGATCTGAGCACATAAACCCAACTGAGTCTAATGTGCACGCTCAGAATGGATTATGAAAGAATTATTAGACTTTAAAAATTAGAAAATGATGTGGGCAAATGCATTTACAACTAAATTACAAGAGACCAACATCTGGCACCACCAACACACAATGTCCAATTTTACCAGCTAGCTCTTAAAAATTATTGTGTTTCATGGCAAAGCTTTCTATTGGGACTGTCTTTTTAAGAAAACTGGCTCTGCATTGAACTTATTTTTTTAATTTTTTAAATCAAAAACAAATTCTACAACCAAATTCTGTCCCCGAAGTTCCTCGGAAAATAGAATGAATGAAGCTAAAATTGAACAATACATCTCTAGTTTCAAAAGTTTAACCACTCGATGCAACCTTCAATGAAAAGTCATTTTTTGTGTATACTGTATATCGAAGAGTTCTTTGTTCCCACTTTGCACTTCCCACTGGCTACCAGTTGTGATGTCACAAATCATGCTATCAGTATCCAATCTAAAGTGTCTGTTTTCATATTGAATGTGTACTCACGAACTAAGCCCCAGTATGCCTATACTGTGTCTGCTGTGCCTACACAGGCCGTATTTTGTTGGACTCCAGAGAGTTCTGTGAAGGTACTCCACTGAACTCTTGGGACAATATGGAAGGCCCACCGTGGATGGGAGAATGTTTTCCAGTGTTAACAAGGGACAAGCCAACATGTATTTAGGCCAGAGTTTATTACTGTTGTGTCATATCCTACATACCTCTTCTTCTTATCCTTGCTTTTGCCCCAAAATAGTACTTGAACAGCCTAAAGGGTGATTTATGGTCCTGCGGAGGCTCTACGCAGAGCTTTCACCGTAGGCTACGTAAGTTAATACTCTTGCGTTGGTGTGTGCTTCGATCTTTTTAAGAGAATAACAGGGCCACCATGTGTGTGTATTTGGAGAGTGTGTGGTAGAGCAAGTGACAGTGACTAGGGGGATTAGTTTCAACTCTTGAGTCATAGTGGGAGAAACAAAGTGTCTCCACTGTTCTTTCTGACCACGGTGGGAAACATGTAGCAGGAAAAGTTAACCCTCTCCTTGATTTTACATTGTTTATGGAGAAGGAGAACCAGGAAATGAGTTGGGAGGAATGTGATGCTACCAAGCCACGGCTAAGCGACGTGCATTGCCGTGACTTGTAGTTAAATTTTTCAAGAGTGCACGTCAGGCTACGACGTAGGGTCTGGCATATGTTGGTATCTTCACGTACCTACTTACATAGCCAAGGTGTTGATTTAATGCAGAAGCATAAATCATGCTTTACCCTGCACAGAAACAGAAAAATTGTATGTGGCTTGGTAGGGAGACAATACTTTTGCAGTTTATCTATTTCTGATTGTCCCATTACCACAGCAGCCTCTTAAAAATGGAAAAAAAATAACCTTGAAGCACCTCTGCAGCTATTCTGAATCAATTTAGTTTTTTAGTGTCTGTTTACATTTTGCGTCATTCCAAAATCAAAGCGCCTAGATTAAAACTCATCAGTGGAGAGGCAAATTGAGAGACCAATTTTAACACCCTAATTGGCCAAAAAATAAAAATGCAATGCAGCCACAAGATAGTTCTGAGCTTGTGTGGCCACAATTGTGAATGACCACATTCTTTATTTTTTGACCAAATGAACTTCTGGGGTTGGCAGGCTGAGAGGAAAGTGAGTTCATTAAAAAAGTAAAATACATTTTACTCCAGAATAAGCCCTGACGTGTACTGAAGTGTGACTTTTAAACTCAGTGACGGGCCTTCGTACTGCACCTGTAAACTCTGGTTATATCACTGGTTCCTATAATCTTGAAAGCACAATGTGTTGCCTTGAACACATGCTGTTTCTGAACAGGTTCAACTGTAAATCAACCGTTGTGTGCTCTCGCTTTATGAGCAAAACTGTTGGACAATATTTGTTGCCATCAGTGCCATTTAATATGGACACTAAAGCTTACTGAACTTGTCTTGCTATCGAAAGACAAAATGTCTGATATTTGTATGTCATTGGTGTATATGCTGTAAAAAATTTTTTTTTATAAATGGTCTGAATTCTATTTTGTCTAATTTCAATTTTTTTGTCATATCCTTGTGAGTAGCTGTTAAATTTGCCAGAGGTAGGAATATCATGCAGAACTCCATATTTGCTAATCAACTAAATACATAAAGTAACTTAAATGTTTTTGGAACAGTTTAATTTTTCATCTGATGATTATGAATGACCGGTAACAGGAAACGAGACTAACAGTGAAAAGAATATTAGTTTTATATTGTTTTTATTAATGCCTTTGCCCAGCTCTAATATTTCCCGAGACAAAATGATTTTCGGCAGGTAGACGGCGCTGTAGAGGACACAGTCCAAAGGGTCACAGAGACACCGGAAAAGGTTTTATTACATCCAGCCAGTTAAAGGGTAGCAGGATATTTCTTTATGTAGGCCTGTTTGTTAAATTAAACAAAGGACATTTAAAGGCTACGATGCATCTGCAACTTCTTATTTTAATATAAATAAATGATTTTCTGTCTGAGCAAAACATTCTTCACAACTAAATGCCCTCCTGGGAACACTTACTCAGTAATCTATAGTGGGTAATACAGCACCGTAAAGAAAACACCTTTATGACTGCAGGTGTGCTTTTGTCCAAAATGGCCGCTAGAATCAACGAAAACTAAAAGTCAAATGTTAAATCACATATTTAAAACTTGTAACAAACTGTACTGTTATATGGTATATTTTATTAAATGTTTCCTCACTAAAACAATGCTAAAACAAAGAAAGACAAATGAGCACAAATAATGTATTTTTTAAATATTTGAGAGAATTGTTAGACTTTACACAATGCAGAACAAGTCAAACATGCAGGTAAAAGGAATTACTTTCATGATCATAAAATGTTAGATACTCATAAAGTCCAGATTTTTAATAAACACGGCTGTCCATCCATATTGGTTTCACGTGTGTTAAATCCTGGAATAAATGCAAAGTCATTCAGTCATGCAGTCATTCTTTATTTCTTATACAAACTGACAGAAATGGAGACAACAAAGCAGGATCAGAACATGTAAGAAATATCTTTTCAACAATATAAAACCATAGACATTAGGAATAATCTAAATTGGTAAAAATACCAGTTTTTGAGTTGAAGATTTTACATTACGCTGAGGATATTCTACTAATTCCCTCAGATGTAAAATGCTCCATACTTCTAATACCTAAAATAACCTCATTGGTTTCAAAACCTCTTGCTAAAGGACTTGTATTGAAAAGGAGACAGCTGGGCAAGTTTACAGAAATAGTGAATGAAATGAAAAATTGATTAAACCACATCTACTAACGTTCTCCGAAAGGTTGAAACCATTTGTACTCACAATATGTAATAAATGAAAAACATATACAGTAGGTGTAAAGACACAAAACAGAAGAACATGGTGCTCTCACGTGCTCACACATCTATCCTGCAACCATCAATTTGTGGGTGGAAAGATTTCTTATTCAGTTTTTATATTCTTACATTATTTCATCAACATAAATCGTGTTTGTCAGGTAAGACACAGAGGAGTGGGCAGTGTTAAAATCAAACTGGAAGGACTACAACAAGTTAAAGGGGACCTGTAATGCTCATTTTCAGGTTCTTGCTTGTGTTTCTAATGGATCATGTTAACACGCTTTAATGTTACAAAGAAATTGCTCGAGTTGACGTAAGCTTGAGCAGTGAGTAGAAAAAAAACAGTGTTCCGAATAATAGAAATCTAAGGTTTTTGCTGACATTGATTACTTTTCAGAGGCATAGCACAACATTTGGGGCCCTGTAGAAATGCCGCTGTTAATTCTACATACAATAATCTCATTATTTGAAACGTTGCCCTGATAACTGATGAAATTGGACACTGATTGTAAATTTGGATTTCCTTATTTAATGCATGTTTGTTATAAAAGAGCTCGCAAAAAAAGATAGTCTTGATATACTGGATCATTTCCAGCATTATTGGCGCCGGGTGTTTCAGCAATGTGTGTTGCCATTGTCTAACTCTTGTTTCGGGTAACAACAACAAACTTTGAGCTAGCAAACTACACGGTAAATAATGGCAAGTTTTGAAGAAAATTTAGATTGTGCAACCATTGTGTGGCTCTTTCAGGGAATGATTTTAAAGTTTTAAAAACATGTTTACGGCAATTTACTCTGTAACTGGGACGTTTTGGGACCGACTAGCATGGAGTCGCACACACGGTGATACACTGGTAAGAGCAAATGAGGTTTAACCATGTATTGTATCCAGCTAATTTAAATAGCTCAAGTTACTGCAATGTGTAAACCGTTAACTTCATTTAATATTGTATATGGCGTCTTCTTTGCCAAAGACGATTGTGATTAATTAAAAGAAATGCAAACAACCTATAGCATTTGTTTTTCTCCTATGTGTGTAGGGACACTACTCCGCAGCCCTGTGTAGATTGGTCTGGCAATGCAAGACTACCAAAAAGATACACTAAGTCACACATTCACTGTTTACTGATATTGGAGCTAATATCACAATGATGATATTAGCACCATGGTCTCTAATCATTAAGTGTCTTTCCTGTATCACTTAGGCAGCACATTTGACGTGCCTTAGAGAGATAGAACAGAGGACCTATGTATACACCAAACCTAGGGAATAACGAAGATAATTCAAGAACATAACAAATGATCATACCCAAATTCATTTTGCCCCAGAGTAGGCATAAGATTATGGGAAGCATCAGGAGGACTGGGAGGTAAGCGATCACTGCAGGCACCACCACAGCCAACACATTAGCCACTGCGCGTCTCTTTAAGGGTGATGCAGAGGGGGCTTGGTTACCACATGTGGTGTGGGCAGGACTTTGCTGCTGCAGTGACCACACCACACTCCCAAGGCAGGCAAGCATTAGGAGGAAGAGGCAGGAGATGATGGTAGAAACAGGCATCAGAATAATAAGTTTATTATTCATTATACCTGTAAAACACAAGGAAATTAAAATGTCATCTTAAAACATTAAAAAGCCCCTATAATGCTTTTTATTTTATGTTTACCCATATTTTAGTGTATTTAGTTTTAGTGTATGTAATAGATATATACACTACAAAAAAAAAAACATTTAACTCCAAACAGACCTTTTTCTCCTTCAGAGAGCACTTTTTCTGCCTGAAACGCCTTGCCCCCATTCCTTTTTGAATTTCCTCAACTAGTGATGTCACTGATTAAGCATGCCAGCCCAGTGTGCTGCCCATAGCTGCTGCCTGAGCACACATAGCACACCCAGTGGCTAGTTTGATATTGGTTGACCAATCACAACAGTTGGCCAGCTGACCAATTACAGCAGACTGAGACAGAGCAGGCTCGTTCGAGATGAACTGCGCCTCGCCTGTAAAGTAGATGTCGGTACACGATCCGTCCTGCCTGCACGATCCGTTCTGCGCATGCGCATAAATACGTAGCTGAAAACCCTACACTATTGGTACCACGCATGCGTCGGAACACATGACGGCCAAGCATCACAACGGACAGCTTTTATTTTTTTTTTTTTCATTTTATTAACAAAGAACAATTATATCGCCAGCATGTACATATACAAAAAGTCAATACCAGAGGTGCATATACAGAATATATATTTATATATATATATATATATATATATATATATATATATATATATATATATATATATATATATATATATATATATATATATATATATATATATATATAAGAAATTATATATTAGCATTTTTGTAGGCTAGACTTTTTGTAGTTCACAAGTGCTCAACATGTAATCTACACTTGTTAGTAGTTCACATATATATATATATATATATATATATATATATATTTTTTTTTTTTTATATATATATATTTATATATATATATTTTTTAATAAATATATTTAAATTAAGACTGGTCACTGATCCAAAACTGTGTACTGACATCTGTGTACCAGGCATAGGCGACATTATTATTAAGTGATCAACATGTAATCTGGGGATTTTTTGTTTTTAATTATCGTTTACGCCAGGCTATGAATTACGAGGTGTTTACGTGGTGGCCAATCCAAAAATATAAAGGAGTTGTTGTATAAAGGAGTTGTTACATTAACATACACCCTTTTGATTGGAATTATTTTTGACCGAGGAAAAGTCAAAGCATTTAAAAAAAGAAAAAAAAACATTTGCAAGACAAATATTTGTCTTGCAAATGTTTTAAAGAATATTCCAGCACCACATTAACAAGCCTCAAATCATGTTTTATTTTATTGTTACATTAACATACACTCATTTGAAATCAGCCAAAGTCCGCATTTTTACGCTGGGGGCAATTTCTTTTGCTGCATAAATTGCAGATTTCCATGCAAAATAATGCAGTGCTTGCATGATTTCATAACCCCCTGATTTTTGTTGCAAAAAGTCACAAATATCTTAGCTCCTTTATATTTTTGGATTGGCCACCACGTAAACACCTCGTAATTTATAGCCTGGCGTAAACGATAATTAAAAAAAAAAAAAAAACAGATTACATGTTGATCACTTAATAATAATGTTGCCTATGCCCGGTAAAAAAAAAAATATATATATATATATATATATATATATATATATATATATATGAACTACTAACAAGTGTAGATTACATGTTGAGCACTTGTGAACTACAAAAAAGTCTAGCATACAAAAAATGCTAATATATAATTTTTTATATATATACTGTATATGCACCTCTGGTATTGACTTTTTGTATATGTACATACTGGCGATATAATTGTTCTTTGTTAATAAAATGACAAAAAAAAAAAAAAAAGCTGTCCGTTGTGATGCTTGGCCGTCAAGTGTTCCGACGCATGCGTGGTACCAATAGTGTAGGGTTTTCAGCTACGTATTTATGCGCATGCGCAGAGACGGATCGTTCAGGCAGGACGGATCGACAAAATTCTGCGGTAAAGTCGGACAGTTTCCAGATGATTCCAGCCGCCTTCAGACTGAACAGGAAGTAACAAAAACACTGTGGTGCGATTCCGATTTAATAAAATATAATCAGACCTCCATATCTGCTTGACCCCCATATGAGCTTGTCTCTAGTTGTTTTAATTATGACAGACTAACTCTCAAAATGTTCTACATACGATCTGTTGCTGGTGTTAATTAACAACAGACTGTACATGGTCCGTGATCTGAACAGATTTAGTCTCTCTGACTTCTAAACGTAACTATCAGCCACACAACATGTGTTCTGTACAGAATAAGCCTTTACATCAGACAAATAGAAATTAAAATCCCTTCGATTCAAAATCAATAAAAAGTTTACATAAAACGTCATCATGTTGAGTCGATTGTGAACCAATCAGCTGTTAAATCAGCTGAGAGGCCGGCGTTTCCCAGCAAGCCCTGGGTCCGCCTGGGTCTTGCAGTCGGTGAAAAGCAACTGCGCTGCCTGCATCTCAGAACTGCGGCCGCCTTGCTCTCGTGAGATTTCCGTTGCCCACGTGTGCATGACGGCAGAGCAAGTCGGGATCAAGTCGGACACAAATCTTACCGGCATGCAACGGGCGCCGATCGCCGGTGATCGATTCTGCGCAGAACTGGCTCATCTCGAACGAGCCTAAAGTCCAACATTACCGCAGATTTTTGTCCCCGCCCCTGGATGCTGCCGCCTGCTCTCGTCTACTTTACAGGCGAGGCGCAGTTCATCTCGAACGAGCCAGCAGGTAGCGCAGTTGCTTTTCACCGACTGCCACAGCCAGGCGGACCCAGAGCATGCTGGGAAACGCCGGCTTCTCAGCTGATTTAACAGCTGATTGGTTTACAACATGATGACGTTTTATATAAACTTTTTATTGTTTTTGAATCGGAGGGATTTTAATTGCTATTTGTCTGATTTAAAGGATTATTCTGTACAGAACACACGTTGTGTGGCTGATACTGACGTTAAGAAGTCAGAGAGACTAAATCTGTTCAGATCACTGATCATCTACATCCATCCATCTTCATCCGCTTATCCGGTATCGGGTCGCGGGGGGAGCAGCTCCAGTAGGGGACCCCAAACTTCCCTTTCCCGAGCCACATCAACCAGCTCCGACTGGGGGATCTCGAGGCGTTCCCAGGCCAGGTTGGAGATATAATCTCTCCAGCTAGTCCTGGGTCTTCCCCGAGGCCTCCTCCCAGCTGGACGTGCCTGGAACACCTCCCTAGGGAGGCGCCCAGAAGTCATCCTTACCAGATGCCCGAACCACCTCAACTGGCTCCTTTCGACGCGAAGGAGCAGCGGCTCTACTCCGAGCTCCTCTCGGATGACTGAGCTTCTCACCCTATCTCTAAGGGAGACGCCAGCCACCCTCTTGAGGAAACCCATTTCGGCCGCTTGTACCCTTGATCTTGTTCTTTCGGTCATGACCCAGCCTTCATGACCATAGGTGAGGGTAGGAACGAAAATTGCTCGGTAGATCGAGAGCTTTGCCTTCTGGCTCAGCTCCCTTTTCGTCAACGGTGCGATAAACGGAATGTAATACCGCACCAGCTGCTCCAATTCTCCGACCAATCTCACGCTCCATGGTCCCCTCACTCGCGAACAAGACCCCAAGGTACTTAAACTCCTTCACTTGGGGTAAGGACTCACTCCCTACCTGAAGCACTCCATGAGAACCATGCCCTCAGATTTAGAGGCCCAGCCGCTTCACACTCGGCTGCGAACTGATCCAGTGAGTGCTGAAGGTCACAGACCACATCATCTGCAAAAGCAGCGATGAGATCCCGAGCCCACCAAACTGCAACCCTCCCGCCCGACTACGCCTTGATATCCTGTCCATAAATATTATAAACAGGATTGGTGACAAAGCGCAGCCCTGGCGGAGGCCAACCCTCACCTGGAACGAGTCCGACTTACTTCCGAGAACCCGGGCACAGCTCTCGCTTTGGTCATACAGAGATTGGATGGCCCTGAGAAGGGACCCCCTCACCCTATACTCCCGCAGCACCTCCCACAGTTTCTCCCAGGGGACCCGGGAGAAACTGATCATCTACATCTGTTGTTAATTAAAATCAGCAACAGATCGCATGTAGAACATTCTGAGAGCTACTCTGTCATGATTAAAACAACTAGAGACTGTGTAACAGCTGATATGTGGGTCTGATTATATTTTAGTAAATCGGAATTGTACCACAGTGTTTTTGTCACTTCCTGTTCAGTCTGAAGGCGGCTGGAATCGTCTGGAAACGGTCCGACTTTACCGCAGCTTTTCGTCACCGCCCCCTGCTGCTGCCGCCTGCTCTCGTCTACTTTACAGTCGAGGCGCAGTTCATCTCGAACGAGCCTATCAAGTCGCACAAATCAACGGGCGCCGATCGCCGGTGATCGATTCTGCGCTGATCTGGCTCATCTCGAACGAGCCTATCGTTTCAGGCAGAGGCACTGCAATACACTGGGCAGTGTGAGAAACACGTTCATGTAATTAACAAAGCATGTAAACCTACAGGTAAAAGCCAGTAAATTAGAATATTTTGAAAAACTTGATTTATTTCAGTAATTGCATTCAAAAGGTGTAACTTGTACATTATATTTATTCATTGCACACAGACTGATGCATTCAAATGTTTATTTCATTTAATTTTGATGATTTGAAGTGGCAACAAATGAAAATCCAAAATTCCGTGTGTCACAAAATTAGAATATTGTGTAAGGGTTAAATTTTGAAGACACCTGGTGCCACAAAGTAATCAGCTGATTAACTCAAAACACCTGCAAAGGGCTTTAAATGGTCTCTCAGTCCAGTTCTGAAGCCTACACAAACATGGGGAAGACTTCAGATTTGACAGCTGTCCAAAAGGCGACCATCGACACATTGCACAAGGAGGGAAAGACACAAAAGGTTATTGCTGAAGAGGCTGGCTGTTCTCAGAGCTCTGTGTCCAAGCACATTAATAGAGAGGCAAAGGGAAGGAAAAACTGTGGTCAGAAAAAGTGTACAAGCGATAGGGATCACCGCGCCCTAGTCAAGATTGTGAAAAAAAAGATTCACAAGGAGTGGACAGCTGCTGGAGTCAGTGCTTCAAGATCCACCACCAAGAGACGCTTGAAAGACATGGGTTTCAACTGCCGCATACCTCGTGTCAAGCCACTGCTGACCAAGAAACAGCGAAAAGCGTCTCACCTGGGCTAAGGAAAAAAGAGCTGGACTGCTGCTGAGTGGTCCAAAGTCATGTTTTCTGACGAAAGCAAATTTTGCATTTCCTTTGGAAATCGAGGTCCCAGAGTCTGGAGGAAGACAGGAGAGGCACAGGATCCACGTTGCCTGAAGTCTAGTGTAAAGTTTCCACCATCAGTGATGGTTTGGGGTGCCATGTCATCTGCTGGTGTCGGTCCACTCTGTTTCCTGAGATCCAGGGTCAACGCAGCCGTCTACCAGCAAGTTTTAGAGCACTTCATGCTTCCTGCTGCTGACCTGCTCTATGGAGATGGAGATTTCAGGTTCCAACAGGACTTGGCGCCTGCACACAGCGCAAAATCTACCCGTGCCTGGTTTACGGACCATGGTATTTCTGTTCTAAATTGGCCAGCCAACTCCCTGACCTTAGCCCCATAGAAAATCTGTGGGGTATTGTGAAAAGGAAGATGCAGAATGCCAGACCCAAAACGCAGAAGAGTTGAAGGCCACTATCAGAGCAACCTGGGCTCTCATAACACCTGAGCAGTGCCAGAAACTCATCGACTCCATGCCACGCCGCATTAATGCAGTAATTGAGGCAAAAGGAGCTCCAACCAAGTATTGAGTATTGTACATGCTCATATTTTTCATTTTCTTACTTTTCAGTTGGCCAACATTTCTAAAAACTCCCTTTTTGTATTAGCCTTAAGTAATATTCTAATTTTGTGACACACGGAATTTTGGATTTTCATTTGTTGCCACTTCAAATCATCAAAATTAAATGAAATAAACATTTGAATGCATCAGTCTGTGTGCAATGAATAAATATAATGTACAAGTTACACCTTTTGAATGCAATTACTGAAATAAATCAAGTTTTTCAAAATATTCTAATTTACTGGCTTTTACCTGTATTCTAGTAGACTACAAGAGTACAAATATGATGCCAAAAAGGAATATTTCTCTCTCTCTTTCCGTCAAAATTGAAAATCAACACTTTTGTTGAGGCTTTTTATCAGTGTTTTAACTTTTTCTTACATTTTTTTTAACACTTTTGACACTTTTTTTTCAAAGTTATTTTGGGAATTTATGGTCAATAAACCTCATTTATAGGAAATTATACCTAATGTTTGAGTTAGAAAAGCAGAAATGAGGAGTTATTTAGACTAATATTAAAAGGAATATATATTGATGGATAATCATGAATAAGACACCCCCAAATTAATGAAAGTAGAGATTTGATTTGTACTTGCCAAAGAGTGTTGTGTGGAATCAATCATGTTATTTTGGGTAATTACAATTGGGTAGTTAAAAATAACATTGATGTAGGAAAAAGGGTAAATTTGACCCGAGGACAACACAAGGGTTAAATTCCACTTTGGAGGGAAGATGCTTTCTGAAATTCATGAATCATCAATCCTAAAACATGATGCAGAGGTCAATACAGAATTTATATGCTGAACTCGTAGTCAACACTTACCAGCAACCAGACAGAAGGACAAGGTGATGGTCCATACTACAGCAGAAACAGCCATTCTGTACTCCCACTTCTTCACTTTCAGGTACAGCACAGGTCTAACCACGGCCAGGTAGCGCTCAATGCACATACAGGCCAGCAGCAGGGGGCAGCCAATCAAGTTGAACATACTGAAGACGTCTGTCACCCTATTTATGGCAGGTGGAGGTGGCGGGTTGAGTTGTTGCCAGGCAGTGGCTAAAAATTAATGAATAAGAGACAATTTCAGGGTTAGAACTTGGCTTTTGCAGACAAATACAAAGACTTTCTAAAACCATTTGGACAGGATTGACATCGAAGGAGCTTACATTTTTCTGTTGTCATATTGGTTCCCAAATATACACCTATATGTTGGTGTTATAATGTTTCCATCTATCAAATTAGCAAAAACATTTTTACTCAATCTTTAAGCTTACTGTGGTAACCGACGTCACTGCTTTTTGCTAACACTTTCACTTGAAAAACCCGGAAAAGAAAGCAAATAGAGTCGACCTTAAAGAAAAAGGGGGGCAATTCACGGAAATAATCAGTGTTGGTCAAGTTACTTTTAAAAAGTAATTAGTTACAGTTACTAGTTACTTACAAAAAACTAAATTAGTTACAAATTATAAAAATAACTTGTTCAGAAAGTAACTATTTTTAAATGCTCAAATGTGGCCCCACCTCCACCCCTCTTTAACGGAACTTCAAATACATGTCCTTGTTTAATTAGTTATAATAAATCTGAACATTATAATGAAATGGACACTTAATACATTACATAACAGAAACAATGTACACACATCTAAACTCTTTTAATGTTGCTGTGGGACAAAGTGAGACTAGCCTCCAATCAGATGCCATGTACTGTATGTAGATATTATGTTTATTTGTCCCATTTAAATCAATATTTCATGTCAAATTATTGATTTATTTGGTAAGTAGCCATGAAATAAGCGGGATAATAGGTCTTGATCACCCTTTCGGGGTTGTATTCGCTGTTAGAATCGCCTCGCTCTACATTATCCCTTACATAGTGGATCGATAATAGATAACGCAATAGATGTTTTGGAACTTTTGATATTTACTGCACTTCATTTGGGCTCGCTGTCTCTCGTTGACTGACTTGTTTGAATGTTTGTTCTGTGTCCGACTAGGCGTGCTTTTGAACACCCGCGCAACTCTACCTCTGATTGGCTTACCATGAAATTTTACTCAACTTCAGCCAATCGTCAGCACTCGTGCACTGCCAGTGCCCACTAAGGCTTGTTTCAGAGTCAACGCGTCGGTACGCACATGCGTCCGCAAGGCTACGCATCGCTACGCTTCGACCGCCATTATGTCTACGCAACGATTTGTTGCAAAATGTGTCGTCCCAGTTTTTGTTTCATGACGCACCAACGCATGCAATACTATGCGTTGTCGGTGGGGGCAACATTGTAAGTATTGTACATTATTTCAAGTATATGTTATATTTACAGAAGAAGGTTTGAATACAACCGGCCATTTCTGCAGTTACCCCCATCTCATCCCCCTACCACCCCGACATCATCCGCCTCCCGTGGTGGTAAAAGGAAGCTAAAGAGTCAGGCCAATTATGGATCCATGTGAGACTAACCTCCTCGATAAGCTGCAGGAAATACGGCAGGAGAGAGAGAGGGTGATGGAGATAGAGAGGGTGAGGGAAAGCGAGAAGAGCGACACACAAACCACTTTTTGTAATTACCTGTGCCATTTTCTACAAAATCTCCCACAGGAACAAAGCGCTATTTTGATGCACAACATCAAACAAGTATGAGCCCTTTTAATTCGACTTAATTTGCCTCCCGATATTGTAGGCTGTTACTGGCGTTATTTGTTATGTTCACAAAGTTCAGTAGCCTTCATATGAAAATGAATTATCCCGCTGTCACCATTTCAATGTTAGCTAGGCTGCACGTTCAGCAAACAATAAGAAAAAGGATGCACTCCTCTTCAGTTGCCTTTTTGATCTGAATATCAGCTGTCTCTGCTACCCCCTGTTACATGAACTGTGTATTGCATTTCATGCATTGCCTGTGACGCTTGCCTCCACTTGTGTCCGCTGTGTAGACTATAAAAGGAAGAGGGCGTTGACTCTGTAACATCCCTAACCAAGGAAGTAAAAAAAGTCTTTGAGCCGAGATCTAGTGGGTCTGATGAAAAAAAGAAAGTATAGAAACACGCCACATTTTTTGGCAGTAACGGTAACGCCCTTATTATTAAGATAAGATAAGTAAATTAGATAACTTTTTACTGAAAAAAGTAATGCTATTATAATTATGCCATTATTTCCATCACTGGAAATAATCAATTTCGATCCAAAACACTTTTGTTTGCCACTACAATGGTAAGATCGTAACCACTCTCCGTCAGTGTTCACCTGAATTATTTAAGTTGACACTCATAGTGTCGTAAATCAAGCTGACAGGCTTTAGACACATGTAGAGAAGATCCATCGCAACCAGATTCACACCTAGAACCTGAGAGACAAAGATTTAACACAAGTAGGTTAAAGTTTAACAAGAAAACAGTGTCTTATAGAACTTCTCCAACCCTAACCCAGCTGAAACCGCTTGTTGCTTAACATAAATGAATGATTATCTACTGTACCTGTGAGGCTGACAGTGCTTTCCTTTCTTTCATAAATAGCCAAAGCAGGGCAACATTAGCCACCACTCCTGTGATCAGGATGAAAGTGTCAACAAACATCCAGATTGTATGCCACTCCGCTATAGTGTGACAATCATTGAAGATAGCAAAAATATAGTTTTTGCTGAATAGCCCAGGTTCAGACATGCTGGCAATCTCTGATAGTGTCACACCTAAATGATTTCTGCCAAGTCAAAGAGAGAGAGATTATCAACATAAAACTTGTATAAAAATTGTATAATGTGAGAGAAGATGTTTTTAGATTAGTTACTCATGACCCCTGTAACTGTATATAAATAGTTACAAATGAGACGGTAGAATAAAGAAGTGGGAAAATCATGCATACTTAAAACTCAGACTATTTTTTCTGATTTGCATTAGGCTCTCAAACACAATGAGAGGATTATTTTTGGAAGTAGACTGTGGAGCATCCCTTGTTTTTCTACACATCCCTTGGCCATCACCCTAAATTTTGAGGGTATTTTCAGACTTTCACCAGATGCCTGTTTGTTCGTTGCTCAGGGCCTCACTTGCACCACAGAGGTGAAATCAGCACACTGAATTCAAGTGAAGACTCTTTCTGGAAAGATATATTGCTGTTCAGTTCCTTAAATGTCATTTTTCAAAATGATGAGCACAAATTAAATGCACTTTACCTACTAGGTTTTAGGGTGTGGAGGCTGTAGATATCAGAGGGTGATATCGCCAAACCTGGAGAAATACAACCACAACCATCTGTATGGCTATCAAAGCAAGTAAAGTAGGAGAAAAAAAAAACATTTTACTTGGGTCAACGGACCCTTTAAGTTGGTCCTATTTACGTATATACAGTACAAAAAAAGGAATGGTGTTGAAATATAAAGGCATTTAAAGGTTTAAATGCTACATAGGCTGAACTCCATTGCAACTTTAACTCATTTTAGATACAGCTCATGCATCTTATCTAAAATGCTCCTTTCTGTTCAAATTTTAAAGGGAAATTTCAGTTTTAGCTGTTATGATTTTTCACCTGCACAATTTACCCTTTCCTCACTTCAATTATCCTTAATTCTATTTGTATTATTAAGGTGTGAGAAGCTACACCCAAAACTCCAACTTACCTCTCCGTATGTCTCCTTCCTTCTCTTGTCTCTCTTGCAATTCCTGCTCACTTGTGACTGACATCCCCGAGACGTGCAAACATAAATCAATAGGGCAGACAAAACAAATGACCAGGTGTTTAGTGTTGATTTTTCCACCCTTGAATGCAAAGAGGTATTTATGTCTTTGTGGTACAGGTGATTTCCATTGCTTGCAGTCAGTTTACTGCCTGATTTCACTGCCAGTTTTCCTTTGCACGCAGACCGTGCTAGTGGTCACCTCTTCTTTCTATATGGGGACAATTCTCATTGTCAAAGTGTAAGTGGGACTATAAAGTCAGCTGTAAGTAGGGCTGTAGTCAAGTCCACCTTTGTCTAGTCCAAGACCTGGACTAGTCGAGACTGAGTCAAAACCGAGTCCAATGAGAGACCGTCAACACCACGTACGTAGCCAAACAGTTAACCTTAAGGATTCATTGTGCCTTCCACATGTACAGTATGTTCAACATTAAAGTATTATATATAAATAATAACCATTTATTTCCATTAATTTTGGGGGTCTGTCTTTCAGCTAAGGGGTCCCTGGCCGAAACAACGTTGAAGACCCTTGCTTTAGACGTTCCTCCTCCTTTCGAAATAACTTCATTTTATTGTTAGACCTGGCCTATTTATGTGTCTGTTTCTCACTTGTGATCAGTGCCATGCAATGAGCATATCTATGTGGTAAACTAAAGCCAGCATAATTTCTAGACTGATCTGTTTGCTGCTACATCGACTTTTCAACCCACAGAGCAGCATCACACATCTTTTATTTGGGTGTAAATATGAGACATGGCTGCCAATGCAATCTGAAATTCCGTTTTCTGTCATTTACGTCCAGTGTGGACAGACGTACACTCCCGCTTCCTTGTGTGATGGTTCCCCTTGCTCTGCAGGCAAATGAGGTTGTGTCCTATTCTCCACCTGTCAGGACGATGTGTTGAATTAGGTCTATCTTCTTCTCAGTTACCTGACTGCAGAATCAAATTTTGAGGTACTTGTACATAACTTTACTCTCTTCTTTTAATGCCACTTTCTACTTCTACTCCACTATATTTCAGAGAGAAATATTGTTTTAGACTTTCAGGGTTTTCAGAGTTCGGGTGTATGCTTGAATAAATAAAACTATAATTAACAAAACTGCTTACACAAGTTTCTATTAATATTTAAGCACAATGTCCGGTACAGCCTGACTCTGGACGGTAAAACTGAGATTAGCGCTCATATTCAAGTTTATGTGTTCGACGTTTCTAGTAAATACATTGGGAAAGGATTTTGAATTGCAATTTTTATTCTTAATTCTTATAAATTCCTCTCCGGGGAACCATCACCTTATCGTGGTGGAGAGGTTTGTGTGTCCCTATGAACCTGAGGGCTGTGTTGTCTGGAGCTTTGTGCTCCTGGTAGGGTCTCCCATGGCAAAGTGGTCTCAGGGGAGGGGCCAGACATGGTTCAAGAATGGTTCAAAAACCTCATGGAAGAACAAGGAAGGGATCGAGGGACCCTGCCCGGTGGAAGTCCGGGGCCCCCGTCTGGAGCCAGGCCCAGACGGCGGGCTCGTCGGCGAGCGCCTGGTGGCCGGGTTTGCCACGGAGCCCGGTCGGGCACAGCCCGAAAAAGCAACGTGGCACCTCTCCCTCCAGCTCATGGGCCCACCACCTGTGGGAGGAACCAATGGGGTCGGGTGCGCTGCCGTATGGGTGGCAGCGAAGGTCAGGGGCTTGAAGGTGGCAGGGTTAGCTCAGTTGGTAGAGCAGGTGCACATTTGTGAGGGTTTACTCCTTGACGCAGCAGCTGTGGGTTCGACTCCGACTTTCTGTCCTTTGCTGCATGTGGCTCCCCCTTTCATGTCTTCATCTGTCCAGTGGAATTAAAGGCCTAAAATGCCCAAAAAACATCTAAAAATAAGTTCCTCTATGCAGTAAAAACCCTGACTTTTTACTCCACTACATTAATCTGACGGCTTTAGTTACTACTTACTTTACAAATTCAGATTTGTCGCACACAAAACACATGTAGTTTATAAAATATGATGTCTTGTTAGAAATTAAACTACCCAACAATATAACTGCCTACAAATCCAGCTGTAATGATTAGACCATTAAACACACAACTGTTTCCAGTTTCTAAAATGTGAGGAGTTATCTGCACTGAGTACTTTTACTTTTACTACTTTAAGTACATTTTCCTGATAATGCTTACATACTTTTACTTGAGTAACATTTTCAATGCAGGACTTTTACTTGAAACAGAGTATTTTTTTCTACAGTGTGGTATTGGTGCGTTTAATTAATTAAAGGATTTGAATACTTCTTTCACCACTGCCTGACTGTCCCTCTTTCTCCATCTGTTGTCTCTTTCTTTCCTTCCTTTCTCCATCTATTTCTCTCCTCTTCCTGAATAGCACAAAGCACATGCTCAACCCTTGACCTGTTCAACTAAACAAAAGTCTTTTTATTCAGTTTTTATGGCTGTCTTACTATTATACAACAAATAGTTTACAGTAAGAGAAATACCCCCCCTTCAAAAAATGTAAAGTGCACATTTGTTAGTGTGTCTACTCAAGTCCTTCTATTAAAAATGAAAACAGCCCCACGCTATAGTGTAACTGAAGCAACAGTAAAGGGGCTCTATGACACAGTGTATGAGAGAAATGCATGTACATACAGTAGCCCTAGGGAATAACAACTATAGAGAATAAATAGGGAATAATTATTCATGGTTCAGAAGTTTCTCCATCTTTCTGCATGACATATAAGTGCATTTCTGTGCAGTGTCCAGTTCATTGAGGACAAAACAGCTGTCTCACAGTGTGTACACCCTCCTTCTGTTTGCTATGTCTCACACAGTCAACATTAGTTACAACACAAAAAGACCTCTTTCTGAAATTAAAAATCACTTTTGAATGATTTTCAACTAATCATCTGAACCAGGGATGGGCAACTGGCGGCCCCCGGACCACATGTGGCCCGCGTCCTCACTCAGTGCGGTGCGCAAATCAATTTCCAAATATCAAATTGTTGTTGTTTTTATTAATTTAGTAGCTATACTTGGCTAACTGAATGCTAAGGGTTACAGTATCCTACTGGTGGAAGTGCACAGTACCAATCTGGCCCTCAGGTAGTGAGGATCACATTTTTGTGGCCCTGTCTATAATCAGTGTTGCCCATCCCTGATCTCAACCTAGAGTATGTAGGGCTCAAACCCACTTTTAATTCATTCAACTTCAATTATTTGCAATTGTTATTCGACCCATCTCAGATATCCAGTCATGTTAAAGGAGAGCAGAGCGAGGTTGTGCCATCAGGGCCCGGATTTTTTTAATCAAAAGCCTGGAATCTGACTCTGACTGGACCAGCAAATCAATGGAGCAAAAGTTCTTTTATAACAAAATAAATGACGTTATTCAGGACACAATGGAAGGTCCATAGTACTGGGATACTGGGACGCCATAGTCCTCTGAACCCTACTAACAATAGGTTTCAAGATTAGTAATGCTAATCCTTCCCTATCTATTTAACTTAAAAATAGAAACATCAGACTCTGTTGCCTCTTTTTAGGTGGCAGTAGTTATATTCAACATTCATTTTGGAGACATGTACATACAAAATAGGGAATTGGCTCTTAGTAGTCATTTAGTCATTCTATTATTAAATGGCTTGAAAAATACTGCATATAGCCACCATCAAATAAGCCTTAGTTTGGGCTGAGCCCCAACTGTTTACAACGTCGGGTTCCACTCCTGTTCTACATGCTGTACATCTATCAGGGGCCCTGAATGACTTTGCTGAAATACTTTGCCAGTCAAACTGCCGTCCACAAAGTTTTTGTCATAAATAACCGTGACGATGGAGTTGCAGCAGTATGCAGGTAATAGACAGTATCAACGCTTCTGGTGAGAAAGAAAAGATCAATTTTAAACGATTGCTGTATCTTGAATCCATAAATACAGCGCATAGTTGGCTCCAGCAACAGCAGGGAAATACCAGGACATATTAATGACAGCTGGAAAGTGACCTGAAACCTTTGGTTACATCACACATTAGATTTCAGAAATTCTTGTTAAGTGTTTAGCTTTAAAGAAAATATATATATATACACATATACATATATATATATATATATATATATCTGTCTAGATTAGATTATGTTATATTAAGTGGACCTCAGGAAGGCTGATAGGGATCCTTTTCTTTACAATAAGCAATTAAAAAAACAACGAAAACTAACACTGCTGAGAGATTTGAGCTGCCTAACAGTGGCAGCCATAACAGAGTCCTTGATTATGCTTCAGATCCTTCAAATAACGGTTGAACCGAATTAGCACACCTTAAAGTAAAACTTCCTATGTTCCCTTGTCGATACTTGAAGCTTTCTTGTAATTTCTGACGGTTTAAAGAAAGCTAAAGTTATTCCACTCCTCTTACAGAGTGTAGCAGCAGCAGCAGCAGTTCAGAAAGAATTAGGGACAAGAAAATGTGTTCAGTTCCTGTTAAGTTCAGTAAGCATGCAGTAAAAGAAGGAGCTTCTACACTGGCTGCATTGGTCATCCTTTTGTCCTTTGGAACTTTGCATCTGCAGCCTTTTGGTGGGAGAAAACAGAGATGAGCAAAAAAACCTCCATGTGTCTCCAAAATGTGTCTGTGAAGCGGTCCCTTCAACTTATTCCGCAGGGATGGCACAGCGCCTCAAAAGTATGGACGACATACTGTAGCTACTGCCATGGCCGCTGTGGTGTCGGGTTGGGATTAGGGTATATAGGCGCCGGTGTAGGGTGGTAGGCGGGCACAGCCGTGTTGGGGTGGGGTGGGTACGTCGGGGTTGGATACTGCGCCATGATGTGAGGCTGAGCGTGGGCAGCTGTGTGGGCGGGGGAGGAGGCAGAGGAAGAGGGGAGGTGGAGGTAGAGGGGGGCGGATGGAGCAAGAGGGGCGGAGGGGGCCGTTGGAGTCGGGACCCTCTGCAAGACCACATGCGGGTAAAGCTGAGACTCAGAGCGGTAGAGTCCGGGCAGGGAGGCCTTCAGCAAACTCTCCTGACTCCTGTGTGAAAGACAGAAAGAGCAGCAACAGTGTGACATCAATGCACACATGCCCATATTACCCCCATTTTCTACACCCTCCATTTGCTCCCGGTGCATTTTAAAATGGATTTTAAAGTAACTTTTCTGGCTTTGGTCCCTCTATAGGCTGTCTCCTTGGAACTCGAGCTGGCGCGGCTGTAGTTCCAATGAGACAACCTGTAGAGGGACCGAAGCTAGAAAAGTTGCATAGTATTGCTTTAATATATAAATTTTTTTTGTGATTCACAATTTTTTTCTTTTTTTTTCTTAAACAAAACTCAAAACATGCAACTCGCAACTCATCACCCCCCACTCAGACAAAAATCAAGAAAAGATGACAGAACTAAATAGTAACAAAATAGACAATTATCCATAAAACAAATACACATACGTATAAATGACAACACCATAAGCCCATCATACAATGTCTCTCCCCCTGCACAAAGCTTCTTAGGAGCCCTCCAGAAAGCTCAGGTACTACCATTTTCTAGTATAGACATCCAATCTGGCCAATATTATATGACATTTTTTCTATCACCGCCACCCTAGACATCTCAATCCTGGATTGACGGTACCCCTTGATTTTAAGATTTTAACATTTGTTTTCAAGGCCTTTTATAGCCTGGCCCCGTAGTATTTAATTTGATTTTATTCTGATTTAGTCTTATTCTTGTTATTGTAGGGCATGTTGTATTATTCATGTCCTGGATGTTAAGCACTTAGGATACCTGCTGGTTGCTGTAAAGTGCTAAATAAATAAATGTTGATTGATTAATCGGAGCTTCATGGCACAGACAGATTTCTCTATTTTTTCTTACTTATTATCAATGTTATTATCAATTTTATTGCTATCCTGATTGGGTTGAACGACATGTTTCCTTGGAACGGTGTGAAACGGTGTGCAATGAGCTTTGAAGTTAGTTTTCTCGCGTTTTGTGGTTGTGTCAAAGATGTTATCCAATCAGCAGTGGCATGTATGTAAACTCGCGGTAATACAAAGGCATTGGGGGACAGCAAGACTTTTCAACACACCACCGTTTCAGTTCAAATAAATGCGTTGCCATGTTTTGTCTGGGCTGAACGTGCCCCTGGTTAATTAGAAATGTGTTGGACTGCATTTCCCATGTGTACTTGCATGACTTTAGCACAGGTGTGCCCTATTTGCCCTTATTATAAGATGCTGGATCAGCTTGTGTCAGACATTTGCCCTGATGACTGTTGAGAGACTTAAAAAAAAAAAACTTTTCTTTTGTGTTTGTCTTAGCTCGAATACTTCTCAAGGTAAATTCATGATGGGATCTGAAGGGAATTGAGCATTTGATATTGGTCACAGCTTTAGGAATGAAAGTCAAATGTGTTGAGGATAACAGTAGGGTGGACAGCTTTGTGCTTTCTAAATGATTTCTAATTTAACTGCATTTCTTACAAGCAAAGCACAGACCTTGGGGATGTATTTGCTTCTGTGTGATGCAAGTGTGCTGCCGTCTTACCTCTGGTAACCTCTGTTCTCATATCCACTCAGCCCTCCAGTTAGGTACAGGGGGCTGTCTGGAGCCAGATGGGGGTTCATCCTCTGGGAGAGATGGAAGATTTTGGGAGGAGGAAAAGCTTCCCATTCACCGTCTTCTCTCTCCAGCCAACACTCGCTGCGACGGGCCAAGCGTTTGTCTCTGCGTCTGAGGAGGAGACAACTTTATCAGGCTAGTAGTCCTTATTATACCAGCAGGTATTGTTGCATTGCCAGCTCTATCTCCACAGCCCTGCGGAGGAAGGTCTGGCTACAGCACCAGACATTCTGGGATAGGAGAAAAAACGCTCTGGGTTTTTCTTTTTAAACCAATCACAATAATCTTGGTCACTAAGCTCCGGACGCAGCGACGGTGGCTCTGCTAAATAGTCTCAGGAAGTAACTTGTTTTGGTGGAACATTTGCACTCTGCAAAAGAAAATGCCACATCCAATGTAAGAGCCAATTAGCGCCCTTAGTATAAATAGGAACCAATCTTTGGTTCCTCAGGTGCAACCCGGAAGCACATACAGTTTTTGACGACATGGTGACACACACACACACACACACACACACACACACACACACACACACACACACACACACACACACACACACACACACACACACACACACACAGCAACACCACTTAAGCATACATAAAAGTAGTAATTTGTCTGGACTATTAACTTGTATCTCATGGAAATAAATAGAACCAATGGTGTTAATTGCAAAAATGACTTGGACTTTCATTGATCAGCAACGTTGCCTCTGCAAAATAGCCTTATTTTGGTGGAACGTGTATCAGTTTGGAATTACAGCACAAAGAAAGAGGAAGGTAACGGGCGTCCGGCCGAAATGAGGGACATCCGGCAGAATTTCCGGCGGCACCTGAACAATCCTGGAAATTAAACATTGTCGATATCGACAAGCTTTGGCACCCCTCGCTCTAGTCCTACCTGCTCTGTCCCTCTTTCTTGGCTCGGCCCCGACTGGATCGTTCCTGCAGGCAGCAGATGAGGAAGGACAGGGACATGGCGAGGATGACAACGCCACTCACCACTGAAGCCAACACAGCCACTCTCAGACCACGGTCCTCAGGCCTGGGGATCGCTGTGTGTGTGTGTGTGTGTGTGTGTGTGTGTGTGTGTGTGTGTGTGTGTGTGTGTGTGTGGAGAGAGAGATTACATTAAAAAAAAAAAAGGATCCTATCAGCAAATCCCCATGAAATGGCTGTCGGTGTTCAGTTATTGGCCAATTGAACCTGCTTACCTTCACAGACAGGCAGGTAGTTGCTCCACTGCGCTTTGCCGTTCCTGACGTTGCAGTAGATTTTATCGCTGCCGACCAGCTGGTATCCCTCCCTGCACCAGAAGGCCAACACGCTGCCTATGGACACGCCTGTGCCACTCTCTACGTAGAAGGAACCCCGATGTGGCGGCAGGACCAGGATACAGGAAAGACCTGAGACAAAACAGAAGTGTGTAAAGTGCTTTGAGTGGTCGTTAAGACTACGAAAGCGCTAAATAAATGTAGTCCTTTTTTTTTTTTTTTTATAACTCCAGAAATATAAAATGTATCTTTCCTTAGTCAAAAAAACTTGCTTCATTTAATTTTGGTCACATCCTGGCGACTCAGGCTGTGGGTGGCTGTGGCTCAGGATGTAGAGCGGTCGTCTACCAGTTGGTAGTTCGATCCCTGGCCCCGGCAGTCTATATGTCAAAGTTTCCTTAGGCAAGACACTGAACTTTATGAATGGTTGTGCGTGAAATTACATTTCATGAGACCAATAAAACTGAGTTTATAATGTAGGTTGCGCTTCAATGGAACTTATACTCAACGGAAATTCTTTAGGCATGTTACAACAAGTTAAGAAAAGGTAGCATATCTGGAGAAAATCCTATAAATTGTCAAGTAAAACGACAGTGTGTTGTCCACCTTACCTTAGGAACTTCAGATGCTACCTTTTAATTCAGTTTTTCTAAGATATTTTTGGGGCATTTTATCCTTTAATAGACTGGACAGCTGTAGGCAGGAAAGGGGGGAGAGAAGGGGAAGGCAAATGGCTGCAGTTCGGACTCAAACCATGAGCGGCTGCATCCAGGACAGATCCTGTACATGGACGCCCACTCTACCAGGTGAGCTACCCAGGTGCTCCTTTTATTCACTTTTTGAAGATTGATTGATCAATCAAAGTGCTTTGAGTGGTCGTTAAAACTAGAAAAGTGCTATATAAATGTAGTCCATTTTTATCACTCCATAAATAGGAAAAATCACTTTTCCTAGTAAAAAAAAACTTGCTTCATTTCATTTTAGTCACATCCTGGGGCCTGTTGCACAAAACCAGGATAAGGGATTAAGCTGGGATATTCAAGTTATCCTGGAGGAATTTAGCTTTGACTCAGTTGCACGAAACCAGGTTGAATTAAACCCAGCCAAGTAACCATGGAGATTTATTCTTTGCAGCTAGCCTGGTCCATAACAGGCTAACAGCCAGGCTAAGATTAATCCTGGAGTCTCGTGTTAAATCAGCTGCCGCTCTGAACCGAAATAAGCGTGTTTAACAGTTATTCCGTTGTCTTCTGCATGTGTTCTGCTTTATTTTTATTAGCATGCATTATTTGTCACTATTGTTGTCATGAGTTTGATTTAAACCCTACTATTGTTAAATGGTTAGAAATGGTTGCACTGGCACCCAGATGTGGAGTGGCAATCGGGAGAGTCGTGACTTTTCCCGGCGGGACGGTAGTGTGTCGAGGCTGCCTGGCGGGCGGCCGCTGCCTAGTGACCGCTGCCCGGTTGCCGCGGCCTGCCGGCCGCTGCCTATTGGCCGCTGCCAGCCGGCAGACCTGTGCATCACATCAGTGTCCACTCTCTCTGTAAAAGTAAAGATGAGCAGCGCGGCGTCCGTGGTCTGTGCAGCTCCGGAGATTAAGTGGGACAATGCAGCGATATTCCCATATATGATATTAATGGCAGTCTGGTCATAGACCAATACATTCATGATTTCATTTTCTTGTTGCTTGATCCTCTCTAATAAAGGACAGTTTGTGTTACTCCGTAATATGTAGGCTGATGTTTTTTATTATAACTTACTTTGGTTTCATAACTTTCTCATAAGTCTAACATCCCTGGACCAATAACGTGGCCTATATACGTATATGGTGTAGTTTGCATTCAGCACACAGGGAACACCACAGTGCTTCTTAATATATTTATTTTGATGCTGTTACTTGTCAGAATAAAAAAAACACGAATATTGTTTTACACATATACTCACAGTGTGTATTGAAGTCACTTACTTATTTTTCTAGTTTTTGTCCCTATGTGATTGTTCTGTATGAACAATAATTGACTATTTAATTGACATAGCTTATAGAGATTTGTGCATATGGTTGTAAAACATGTTCTCGCGTTGTGAATAAGGATTTAAAAATTAACCCTATAGTCCTTAGGGTACATCTCTTGGGGAACATTAATTCCCTCTGCTCACTTTTAAGACAAAGTAAGCTAAATAATACATTTTATTTATATTGTGCTTTACATGGTAGGCTACTCAAAGACACTTTACGTTAAAACCAGCACATTTATCACATAAAAACAAAACATGAAACTAGCATATTAAAAGCAATTAAAACACAGTGTAGCCTACAACTTTATAAAAAAGAAAAGTGGAGTTTGATAAGAGCCATATTTCCCTTTCTGCATAGTAGGCTATATTCTTCACCTCCTCATTACTTTCCATTAGAAGCTGCTGCTCATTGGGTGAAACATGCCGCATGCGTCGTCTCCATTTCTGAATCAGTAAATCTGTGATCGATACCGTGGTCTATTTACGAAAGCTGTGAACGTGCACTTATCCCAGCTATCTACACCTGGCTTGACATAGCTTCACCTGTTCATCCTGGCTCGGCAAACGTGCAACCGATGAAGCCGCAATGAGCAGATCACACTAAGTCAAGCGGTGCTTTTTCACTTATCCTGGATATCTTTATTCTACTTTCGTGCAACAGGCCCCTGGACTTTGTATAATTGTTGACTGTTGCTGGATTATGGTCTGAGACACTGTTTTATATATTATAAAATATTTGGACTTTTTAATTTTTATTCAAAGCTTATGATCTCTGTCCCAATACCTCTATCTAACTGCAACTTTTCCTTTGTCTCTGTCTGCCTCCTGGTACTTCTATCCCTCGTCTTTGTTTCTCTTTTGTCTTCACTCTCTTGTCAAACATACAGCTCTGTCCAAAATGTGACTGTTATCTCTGCCGGGGATCTTGCCATTGGCAGTTCCACTGGATAAATGGATAGAGAGAGAAAGAGAACTATTTTTATCTTCCTAATGCTACAATACGCAAATACCTCAGAGGTCTCGTGATACAGCAGATATTATTAGATTGTGCTGCAGGGATTTTTGAGGCTGTCAGGAAATCTCATGTAAATATGTCACAAACAGGCCATAAATTTCTCAAAGATCTTACTCAAATGGAGAATAAGCATGGTTTATTTTTGCACAATACCACAAAATTACCATTTGACATCTGCAGTGAGTTGACAGAGGTATTGATCAATGCTAGTAACTTAGCAATTACTTGGCCAGCTGCTGGGCTTTCTGGCTTTTAAAGCTCATTTTACTGACTCATACTTTGTTATGGCCAGTGTGTTAGACATTAAGTTACATTAAAAAAATAATTGTCCATAAAATCACAAGGGTAATAAATACCAGATGATTAGATTATTATAAAATGACAGTATATTTGACTTGAATTACAGAGAAATCCAGACCCAAACCCGAAAGATTAAGGGTCTGGCATTGAGTACTAAAAGTTGCTCATGTTGAGGGTGGCACCAAGCGTGCATTTGAAAATCTCACTGCACGCAATTGGATAACAATACGACCAATCACCACAACACACAGGGTGACGTATCCAGAGCCCCATATGCTTAGCTACCAGCAGAGCTAGCTGGTAGAATAAACTGTCGTCATCTGTTCAGCTGCCTCAGGCCTGCCTATATTAGATACACCGATGTGATTGGTGCAGCTCGCCTCTGGCCCGCCTATATCAGATACACCGATGTGATTGGTGCAGCCTGCCTGTGGCTCCGCCTATATGAGATACACTGATGTGATTGGTGCAGCTCGGCTACAAGGGTATAGTTAATGAACAGCATTACTTGATGCCAGAGTAAATCGCTAGAAACTAGATAGAAACTACACAAACCCCAACCATATTCATTACAGAAGGAAGTATGTTGCTCCTTTTCTAAATAAACAAGTGATTTGATAAAATGCATCGTCACTTGAATTACTTACAGAAACAAGCACTTTTAAGATTAACTATTAAGATATAATATGCTTCAACAGATTTCAGATGTAAAAAGGAATTGGCTGTGCCCTGCCGCACAAAACCGTTTTTACTTGCATTTTTTGAAATATGTTAGGTTCATATGTATTTGTGTTATGTGGTGAATGTGAAAATGAACTGCTACCTCCTCTGTCAGTTCTAGCCACTGAAAAGAAATAAGAGGAGAAATCAGACCAATCACAACAGCTGATCAGTCTGACGTCATGTTGCCTGAGTTCATTACTATTCATGAGCTCGCCCAGTTGCGCTGGGCATAGGATGCTGCATTACAGATTTTGCCAATTGCTTACACACTAAATCTGAATGGTTAGACAAAAGCATCAAAACCCTAACCTTTTGTAACCATGTCTTCAACAAAAGCACCAAAAGTACAAACATGTTTTCTGCTTTGCACTTTGTTTGCAATGCTGCAACACATTTCCTGCAAAACACTACACTGTTTTTTTATTTTTTTTATTAGAAATTTTGTTCATTGTTGCAACACTTCTCTTCAAAATACAAAACACAATTTGAAAATTGGCAACAAATCCAAACACATGATCACCTTGTGAGCCGCCATCAGTCTTCAAGGAGTTCTCCATCGCCATGCCACTGTAGGTCCCTACAATACTGCACACATAATCACATTTCTGGATGCACTCCATAATGTAGTACATGACATATCACAGCTGCTGAGGCTTTGTTCTTCCACCGGGGGACGAGATCCCTGGGCGCAAGGACACCATGGTTCCGCAGCTTCTGTGGCATGCAACATCGGAGAAATGAAATGCCACACACCGGCCAAAGCAACAAGACGGTCTGGTTAGGAAGAGAATAACGCGGAAAGAAACTGCAACACGTGGGACGTGATCCCCGGTATCCGGGGTGAATGTCCTGTGTTGTTTGACACATCCACCACCCCGACCAACCTCCCTGTGTAGATGTTATATGATGATATACTGTGTTACTGCACAAGTTCTGTGATCACGGAATAGGCTTCCCATTGAAATACAGTACATTACTTCAAAATTTGTAATCAATACACGAAAAACATTTAGCTGACCTGTACACAAATCAATAGATTAAATAACGTAACCATTTCACGAACTGCCATAAAACTGGGCTGGAATATAAGTACAATGTTCTCTCTCCTTTTAGCTCTGTTTTGGTCTCCACCAACTCCTGAGGGAAAATTATCTTTTGCCGCTAATTGCTGCAATATATTCACCAGCTGGTTGCTAACTTTATCTGTGCACTATTTGTTGCTGGGCAGGTGGCTACTATGGGTTATCAGAGCTTGTTTTTGCTGAAAACAGCTGCCTGCTGTTGCTGGGGTGATGAGAGCGGTAAGACTGAACCAAAACAGAAACCATGAGCTGAAAGTTGTTACAATGTGCATAGAACTGCAGGGTTGATGTAACAATTATGATTAGTGCAGCTTAAAAGCTCTTGCTGAAAAGAAATTAACAGATAGAAAATGAAAGTGTGGTGATGTTTAAGTCATTTTCAGAAGGGAATGTGATGCTGCAGTTTGCTTTGCTGTGTGATGTCATCCCACAATAAGACCCTGTGAACATGCAAGCTGTTCTCTACTGATTAGGAACAACAGATGGGAGGATTTCTGCAGCGGTAGAGACAGAAAGGAAGAGGATCCTGTGTAATGACAGCATCTACACACACAGATACACATACCAGACATGTACGTAATGCATATAGTACAGGGAAACAAGGACAAGCTGACTTTAAAAGGAAAACTAAAATCTCTTCTATTTCAAACAAGCTTTTAGTTTCCAAAAAACTAAAGAGAGATTTTGTTGTAGCTTATTTCTGCAAGATTCCATTCAAAACATATCAATGGTTTATTTGACTTGTGTGTGAGCATGTTTTACAACGGCATCACCTACTTATGTAATACCCCATCTGCTCACACCTAGATTTATACAAACTGATAAAACAGCACGAACTGTGCAAGAGAAAGGGGGACAATTAAATTGGACTTTTAATTAGGATTGAATGTCAGATGTCAGACCCTTCTCTTTGTTTTCAACAAAATTGTTGCTGTTTGAAAATCATTTAAACCTGTTATTTGTGTTTGAGAGATGTAAATCTCTCGGGGAAAGAATACTAAGGAGTAAAATTTGCATTTGAATGAAAGCGATGTGATTACTTAATTAAAATGATTGGTTTTAATTATCTGAGATTGAGACATCATTTTTAATAGCAGGAGCTTTCATATATTGATCTATCATTAGAACTCCTACATGGTGCAGAACAACACAGTTATCTATTTGGGTACATGGGGATATTGATTATTATATGGTTAGGTAAATTAACTTTCAGTGTCATTATTATAGAGACTTTATTGGGCTTTATGGCTTAGCTTCTGGTTCCTAATTATTTTCTCAAAGAAGAAAATAGGACAAGTAATTTACAGAGCAGATATGTAAAACGCAATTTAATCTTAGTTGAACTTTAAATTTTAAGCAGTAGGCTTTTAGTTGTTTTTGGAGAACAAATTGTCACATTTATTTTTTTAAAGTTGCTAGCTAGCAGTTAGCTATTTGAACATCCAGCCGCACTGAGCAACATTAGCATTCATTGTATTTCTGACAACCCAAAGTTCAATATTCACTCTCATTTTACCTCCGTTTTGGTCTCCACCAAACTCATGATAACAATATCTGGCTCTTTAGCTGCTAAATGTTCCATATGTTCACCAGCTAGCCAATAACTTAGTCTGTTTGCAGTTTGGTGCTGAGCAGGTAGTGTACTGTGGGTATATTGGAACCTTTTCACTGAAAACAGCTGCGTGTTACAACTACAATGAGTTAGTTGTGTTTGTGAACCAGAACAGTAAAGTGGCGTGCTGCAGTACACGACAACAGCTAGAAGATGCAAAAACCAAAAACATGTGTTATGGCTGAGAGGCAATTGCAGAGATGGATGATAATTCTCTCACCAGCTATATAAATAATTTATTTATATTACAATATATTAGCTTGTTAGCTAGCTAACAAACTGTTAAAACACCATTAGCGCATTAGCTGATATATGTACTGTACATGCACAGTAGGCCTATGTGTTCTGGAAACTTACAGGAATGCACTTTCTAAACGCACGCATGCATGCATGCTTGCCAAAGGAAAAGCCTTTTACCTCTATAATGGCAAATAAAATATTGAACATATTACGTGACGGTGTGTGTTTTAAGATTCTAGTGTTTTTTTGCCATCCCTTCCAATTCTGAGAGACTGAAGTAACACCCACCTCCCCATGAGTTGACACGCTATAGTAAACAGAGAGGTGGAACAATGACACCAGTATAACCCCCCCACCCCCTCCCAGTGGAACCCAGATTCAATAAAAACTGGTATTACTTCTGGAAAGATTCAGTGTATTATTAAGTAGGGCTAGGGATTGTCAGTTGTGTAGTTGTCTGATATCTGTACTGTCTTAAGTAGTGTGTGTGTGTTATCCCACAATGAGTGAGGCTGTGTGTGTGTGCATGTGTGTGTGTGTGTGTGTGGACTCTGCGCTCTGTTTGCTCTTTCCTGTTGATCCGGCCCCATTCAGAAAGCTTCTCTGTCATCGTGGAAACTGTGGGATGCCAATCAAAGCATTCAGCAGCCAGCAGAGCCCTAATAGACTCCTAGAGCCCCAAACCTGGCAACCCGACACCAACAACCAAACATCCTCTCCGCTGTATTCTTCTCCAAAACCCTTCCCACTTGTCTCTGTCAGGGAAGCACTTGGAATAGTTTGTGATTAAATAAAGATTAGGCTCTCTGCATTAAAGATTCAAACACACATACACATTCCCATGCACAGAATGAGTGAACAGAACGAACAAACACTCGCTAGATGCACCCTTGGCATGCACGCATGAAGACATCATGTTCTGTACAGTGTCATGCTACCAGGCTCTAACACACACACACACACACACACACACACACACACACACACACACACACACACACACACACACACACACACACACACACACACACACACACACACACACAAACACACACACACACACTCAATTACCTTTATTCACTCTATGTACGTTTCAGCTTCATGAACCCCAAATTTAAAAACATATCCTATTAACTGATAATTACATTATTCCTTGCCTTGCCATGATCAAACAATTCCAATTTCAAAAAAGAGGCTGAGATAGCATGACTTCTAGCCTTATGGGTCAAATGTCCCTTGTTCTCACTTAATTTATTACCTCAATAAACATATTCATAATGAGCTTATGGTCTCAATTGCTAGTTTCAAGTCTTCAGTACAGCACAATGTTTATTTTGTAAATTATGGTTCCATTTCTTTTAAAATTGACGATAAAGCAGGGGACGTTTTAGGGGCGTGGCTACAGGTCTACCTGTCATTCAAAACAGAGGCTTAGCCATGCTAACCATGGCACCTTGTACATTAAAATAGACCTGAACTTGTTTTTGGGTGTTGTCCGTGTGTCTTAAACTTTGAGCCTCTTACTGTTTGTTTTCACTTCAAAGTTGATTGGAACATTTTTGCCCAAAAATGTCCCAGTCAGTGTTTTGCCAACCAAGCAAACTAGCCACTGCTAGCGTTAGCTGGTAACTTAGGGGGAAGTTTGAAAATCAGCTACTTTCCCCTTTTTAGCATTTGGCTTAGCGCAGTGCCATTGCAACCATAAACAACACTGGCGTGGCTGCGTCATCCTCCCCCGCATTCAGTTTCAAATACCCAAGTTAGCGATGTCCAAATTGCCAATTTCAAGGCATCAAAACGGTAGTCCTCAAACCAATGGGTGACATCCACTATTTTTACAGTCTATGGTCAAGTTCCACTGAATGTATCACATTAGATCCTACACTTCCCATACTGCATCTAAATTGCACCTTTTTGTTAGACTCTCCCTACCTGGTAAACACTCATCTTTTAAAAAACACTCAATGTACAACACAAATGGAGAGTGGAAGTAGAGAAGAAACCCTGCAGTTAGATGTTAGCTAAAAAAGACAAACAATGCTTAAAAATACATCTAATTTGAGTCAGACTTTATCAGACGATAAAAGTCTGAGTTGAGGTTAATGAAAGAGCATCAGCATTCTTGGCTGATGGCTGATTAGCTTCATGTCGTTCACCCTAGACTTCCTGTCTGATTCTTCTTCTTGAGTGTTTTTTTTTTTGTCCCTTTGCTCCAGCTGAATGTGATCTGACCTCAAACAAACATCTTGCCTCTCTCTGTCCACGCCATCAGTGTATGTTGTATCTATTTCTGTGCAGCCGCACTGATGCGCGGTATCACAACTGATTACCTAATCCCCTTGGCTCTCGCTCTGCCTGCGTACTATGTGTGTTCCTGTGCAAACACTTAAAGACGTGCATGTTTGCCTCAGCCTTGCATTAGTGCTTGCGTCCAGTGAGTCCCAAATGCTAGTGAAGTGAAACAAAGCGTTCAAGGACATTTGTGTAGGCAAAATCTGAGGGATTTGAGCTAATGGAAGTTCTCCTTTAACCGGCAGCTTGGGCTGGATTTGATTGAGGATAATCTCTCCACTTTAACAGAGCAGGCGCAGTGAACTGATTTTGAACTACATACATTACTGACATGCCTGTAGGGAGTTACACCGGTCTCAAAACCTTCAGCAATACATGGGGAACAGACTCGGCTGAGACTAGAGTTCAATGGGTGCCAAAAAAAGTAATTATTGGCACAGAAAAACTGTCACATTTAAGATGTAGCCTTCATCAAAGTTACATGACGGAGAGACAAGAGATCTTAAATTCCACTTTTTCCTCTTGCGTGTTCATCCACAGTGGCTGTCACTTTGTTTCAAATGGAATAAGTCACCTACAACTCATTCTGGCATTCTGGGAATGTAGGATATGAAATCAAAAGTACACAGGCAGGTTGTTGGAAATGGATAAACCTAAAAGATAAATGACAAAACAAAATTGGAAATGACAGTGCAAGAGCATTCCCGATTAGTTTATTGAAATGAGCACTGGTGTGAGTTTCTCTTTTGTTACTTTTATTTTTTTTTACTACTTCTGCCATTCACGTTTCACTTGAGTTAAAATTACAAAGTCTAGGAGCTTTGCGTGGTTATTTTAAAGTAACATATATTTTGGAAAATACAGTTATTTGCTTTCTTACCGAGAGTAAGATGAGAAGATTAATACCACTATGATAAATATGTAGCTGGAACCAGCAGTTGGTTAGCTTAGCTTTAACTGGAAACGGGGAAGCAAAATCTGCTTAGCAGCAACTCTAAAGCTCACTTATTGTTTTAAATCCATACAAATCTAAATCATTAAAGTGTAAAAACAAAACATTGGTGTTTTACTATTACAGGCCTGAAAAAAATCCATCCCGACCCTATGGGAACCTGTGTAGTTTTTTTGTCCAAGCCCGGCATGAACCACAGCAGCAGTTTTAGTACAAACACAAATGTCTACTGCTTATTTTCAATGGGTGTAAGTTGAATATACTGTATCTCCGAAGATGTTGGTCACACATAGCGGTACACAGCCCATTCATTATTCATGATATTATATATGAACATTTAATAGTGTTCCCACAGAATCCCTTTCTATCTGACCACTGCTTGATTACTTTTGAGTTTATACTGCTGAACTACACGCCATTAGGCAAAACCTTCTATACAAGATGTCTATCTGATAGTGCTGTGATTCCATTAGCATTTAATTCATTGCCAAGTCACAAAGTAACGGAGGACTCCTATGCTATTAGTCTCTCCCAAATCGATCATTTTGTTGATAGTGCAGCAGGCTCGCTGCGAACAACACTCGACTCTGTTGCCCCTCTAAAAAAGAAGATAATAAAACAAAATTAATATAAACTTGAGAAGATTTGGCATTCCACCAAATTGGAAAATTCTCATTTAATCTGGCAAGATAGTCTTAAAACATATAGGAAGGCCCTCCGTAATGCCAGAGCAGCGTACTACTCGTCATTAATAGAGGAAAATAGGAACAACCCCAAGTTTCTTTTCAGCACTGTAGCCAGGCTGACAGAAGGCCACAGCTCTACTAAGCCAAGTATTCCCATAGCTCTTAGTAGTAACGACTTTATGAGGTTCTTCAATGATAAAATTATAACTATTAGAAGCAAAATTCACCAAGACCTGCCTTTAACTGGCACTGACTTATCTCTAAACTCAGGAACCGCAGATACAGCTGTAAAACCAGATGTATGTTTAGACTGCTTTGCTTCACTTGATCTTTATCAATTTTTTTTTTTTTTTTTATACTCTTTATTTAACATTCTTCATTACAATAAAACAAACAACACACACAGAACTTGGGGCACTGATACATAGATAAGTAGATAATACGTTACAAGATGATACACCTAGTTATGCTTCCTTGCTTTTGTAGGTCAACCATTTAGACCAACGGTTGTTGTAAGAATGTCCTTTCATACGTAAAAGATATGTCAGTTTTTCCATAGAGTTAATCTCCTCCACGACGTCTCGCCAGTGGTCCAGCTTGGGAGGAAGATTCTTTAGCCAAGACCGTGTAATTGCTTTTTGCTAGCAATTGACAGAACTTTAAAAGGTACTGATCTTCTTTTGAAACACTTTTCCAGACATTAATCCCAGCAGAAAAATTCTAGGGTCCTTGGGGATGACATACCCCAAAATTGTCCCAGTAGTCTGACAGATTCCATCCCAATAAGTTGCCAACTTTGGGCAGGACCAAAATACATGAGAGTGATTGGCGTTCTGATGTCCACACTGTCTCCAACATAGCTGTTCCTCTCCTCTATATCTACTAGTAATTTGAGGTGTAAGAAAGTATCTGATTAAGCATTTCCAACCGAATTCCCTCCATCTTTTGGAGCTAGTAGATGTTTGTTGTGTCACACACATTGAAAGCCAATCATCCTCTGTAATTATTACTCCCAATTCTCTTTCCCATTTAGACTTAATATTCAAGGTGTTATTTCCATTATATTTCTGCAATCCTTTATATAGTTTGGAAACAGTTTTACAAGGGAGGTGGGTATAGGCTTTCGTAAAAATGTTCACAATAGTATTACCTTCAGGAGGAACACCTTTTTTTATTTTCGTATTGTAAAAATGTCTTACCTGGAAATATTTAAATAAGTCTCTGTTCTCAAGATTATAGTCCCTTTTCAGTTGCTCAAATGTTTTAAAGGTGTTACCTTCTACAAATTGGCACAAAGCCACAAGTCCTCCATCTTTCCAGCCTAGAAATGAAGAATCTAATTCTCCTGGCCGAAAGTTTGAGTTACAGGAGGGCCACATCAGGAGTCCAATGACGTCCGCCAATCTGTATCTATCAACCACTTCCTTCCAGATTAACAATGTGCCTTCGACTATACCATTCCCATTTTTGTCTGTAATTATCTTACCTCCCAGACGTGTTTGGGGTTGGGCCCCACCCTGCCTTAGTTCTATTTGTTTCCATCCAGTCTCCATTTCTGGGGAGCACCAGCAGACCATGAATCTCATCTGAGATGCATAATAGTATTCCCTCAGATTTGGAAGGGCCAAACCCCCCTGGTCCCTATTAATTTGGAGTATTTTAAATTTTATTCTTGGTCTGGTCCCGGACCAAATAAATCTGGAGATCAACCTGTCCCAAGCATGGAACTGTGCGCTAGGAATTCTAATAGGCAATGACATGAAAAGATATAGAAATCTAGGAAGCAGATTCATCTTCACTATTTCCATTCTAGCTGTGAAGTCCAACAATAACCTTGACCAGGCTGACAAGTCCTTTTGTATGTTTTCAGTAAGATTATCAAAATTCAAACTAAATAACCCATCCAAATCTTGAGAAATAAACACTCCCAGGTATTTTAGCTTTTTGGCATCCCACTTAAGTCCATAGTTCCTTCTTATAAATTTACTAGGGGAGTAGTTAATTGCCAGGACCTGTGTTTTTGTGATGTTTAGATTGTAGCCCGACAGTTGACCAAACTCAGTTAGAGCTGACATAACCTTAGGGAGCGTTATATCTGGGTTTTGGAGGTATGCGATTACATCATCTGCAAAAAGGGCAATTTTGTGTTCAATATTTGCAAAACTAATTCCCTTTATTCCATTATCCTCTCTAATGGCCTGTGCCAAGGGTTCAATGAATATTGCAAAAAGCGATGGACTTAGACAACATCCCTGACGGGTTCCTCTGTGTAGTTGGAAGCTGTCTGTTAGGTGCCCATTAATTTTTACCCTGGCCCGTGGTTTATCATAAAGTGACCGCAGGCACCTAATAAACTGGTTATTAAAGCCCAGGCGTTCTAGAACCTTATATAGAAAGGTCCAGTTGACCCGATCAAAGGCCTTTTCTGCGTCTAGACTAATTAATACGGCGTTGAGTCCCTGCTTTTTGGTTTGGTCTAAGATATGTAATGTTCGTCTTATGCTGTCATGAGTTTGTCGGCCTTTGATGAATCCCGTCTGGTCTTCGTGTATTAGGTCTAACAAGTAATACTCCATTCTCCGAGAAATTATTGATGTAAAAATTTTATAATCGACATTCAGAATTGAGATTGGGCGATATGATTCGCAGTATTCAACATTTTTCCCCTCTTTAGGGAGGACAGATATTACAGTCTCTCTCCAAGATGGTGGGATCTCAGCTCTGCTCAATGTCCAGTTCAAAGAATCGAGCAGGACAGGAGAAAGCTCCTTCATAAACGTCTTGTACCATTCATTTGGAAATCCATCGCTACCTGGGCACTTATTACTTTTCAATTGTCCAATAACTGTATCTAGTTCTTTCTGCGTAATGGGAGCAGATAGAGTTTTGTTTTGGATTAGACCAAGTGAAGGTAGGTCCAAGGCTGCCAAATAATCATCAATAGCAGTTACGTTAACTGGTCCTGGAGCAGAGTATAGTGTTTTAAAGTAGTTCTCAAAGGTCTTGTGTATTTTATCCATGTCATAGGTTAAGTCACCAGTCGAGGATTCTCTAATTTTGGTAATCGAATGCTTCAAATGGTGTTTACGAAGTTGTCTAGCTAAGACCCGTGTAGCTTTTGGGCCTGATTCGTAAAATGTTTGTTTGCAGAATCGTAATTTTTCCTCAAGTTCCTCAAGTATCATATCATTTATTTTGTTTTTAGTTTTTGTTATTTGTTCTGAAAATCCTCCATCGTTAGTCACTTGCTGTTTTAATTCTAATTTCCTCAACGTTTTTTCCAATTCATCGTATTTTAACCTCTTTATTTTTTTAAGATAAGCAGTTCTAGAAATTAGTCTCCCTCTCATTACTGCCTTGACAGTGTCCCAGACTAAGGTGGGATTTACCTGCCCATTATTATTGTCTTTTATACACTCCGTTATTTCCTTTCTAATCTCCTTTGTTGTAGTTTCATTATTAAGAATGCCTATATTTAGGCGCCATAATGTTGTTTTAGGCCTATTATACAAACCGATGGTCAGATAGATAATGTTGTGGTCTGAAATATCCGATGTTCCAATTAAGCATTCCTCCACTTTAGATCTATCAATGGTGTTCATCAGAAACAGGTCAATCCTGGAGTGGACTTTATGGGTAGAAGAGTAATGAGTAAATTCTCTTTCTTTAATATGAAGGTCCCTCCAAATATCAAACAGGCCCATCTCCTGATCAGGATATTTAGATCTTTTGACCGGCCAGTTTTTTGTTTCTTATGGCTTGTTGTATCTAGGACATAATTAGGGATTGTGTTCCAGTCTCCAGCACAAATAAGAACTCCTTCACTAAATGAGATAATGGTATCAAAGAACGTTTTCAAGAAAGTCCTGTCGCTCTCTGGCGGTACATATATATTAGCAATCGTGACCACAACACCATCAATTCTCCCCTTTATTATAACAAATCTGCCGTCTTTATCTCCCTTCTCAGATATCAATTCAAAATTCAATGAATTAGAAATTAGGGTGACCACCCCCCTCTTTCTACTATTTCTACAGGTGCTATAAAACGTGTTCAGGTAACCAAATGACTTAAACTTGTCATGTTCTTGTTTAGACATGTGTGTCTCTTGTAAAAGAGCGATTTGTATCCCATCTTTCTTCAATTTAGCTAAGACCCTTTTTCTCTTCACTGGACTATTCAAACCGTTTACATTCAAGGAAGCAATTTTTAAATTATATGACAGTAATGTATAGAAATACCTTGACTGATTTGGCCCCTGAAGCCAGAACACGAACGATAACAAAACAAAACAGAGGCAAACTGACTTCCAAGGTGAGGAGAAGCTCCCTCTTCTCACTCGTGACCCGTTGGAAAGTCGAGGGTTAAACCTCTCAGACTGAGAGGGCCCAAAAGGACAGTAGAAGCGCCTTTGAGAAAGAACACGTCCATCCTATTAGTCCAACGTAGAGAGGTATAAAAAAAAACCACAGTGCCCTCTCCCACCAAATAGTAATTCAGAGCCCAGTCAAAAAAAATGCTGCGTTATGTTGTGATATTCTGCCTATTTTCACTCGGCTATGCTCCGCTGGAAATCCTGCAGTTTGTTCTTGGCTCTCAGCGCGGCCGCAGCGCCGCTGTTATCCGCCGGTTGCCAGCCCAGCAGCTCCCGGAGACTCCACTCCGCTCTGGATCCACCGTCAGCTGTCACCGGTTCCTCCGACTGAATTCGCGTCTCTTCAGCTCGTTATAGGCTTCCCGAGCGCTGGAATATGTGCGGGTTCCTGATTCCCAGTGGATCCTCATGTTGGTAAACGGTGTTTGAAAGCGGATGCCTTTCACTTTGAGCGCTTTCTTGATAACGTTATATTCTCTGCGCTTCTTCACTATCTCAGGTGCATAATCGTGATCAAAGTGAATAATGGAAGGGCCCACCTGGATCTTGCCTTTTTTCCACACTTCTCTTAAGATATTTTCCTTTGTGGAAAATTCCAGAAAATTGACAATAATCGCTCTCGGTGGTGAGTCGGGTGGGGGTTTAGTTGCCAGAGTGCGATGTGCGCGCTGTATGTTCAAAACCAGGTCCTCCGGTAGCTGTAGCTGGCTTCTCAGAAACGTCTCGATATACTGTATAGTTGAGTTCCCCTCCTTTCCCTCTGGTACCCCAAATACACGGACGTTGTTTCTTCTGGAGCGAGACTCTAAATCAAGAACCTTAAGCTGTGTTTTCCGCTGTTGTTCGATGCAGAAGCACAGCGCCTCGGTTGCCTCCTTTGCCCAGGTCTCCACTTGATGAACGCGGGCCTCCGCCTCGTCAACCCGCTCTGCCAGGCCCTGGACCTCAGTAGCAATATTGTCCAGCTTACCGTTGATCTCATGTCCCAGATGGTCAATATTTTCTTGTAGCTTTGCATTATCATCCTTTAAAGCAGTCTTCAAACCATCGATGGCCTTAAGTATTCCCTCCGAGTCCATGTTCGTTCCAGGGCTCTGAGCTTCCGAACTAGCCACGTTGTCGTTAGCTTGCTCCAGAAACGTGTTAGCCTGAGCTACTTGGGCACTTTTATCCTGAGCTTTGAGCATTTTTGTCGATTTTTTATGGCTCGCCATGTTTCTCCCTCCGTTCATAAATTGTTTTATCCAGATAGTGCGCAGATTGACGAGTTTTGAACGGAGTATTTTGAAATTAAAGTGGGAGAGAAGCTCTGACGCACCTGTCTACTCCATTTGCTTCCGGAAGTCTCCTCTTTATCAATTTAATTCAATTATTTCTTCATCTAAACCATCAACCTGCCTCTTAGACCCCATCCCGACTAGGCTGCTTAAAGAAGTTTTACCCTTAGTCAACACTTCTCTACTAGATATAATCAATTTGTCTTTATTAACAGGCTATGTACCACAGCACTTTAAAGTAGCTGTAATTAAACCTCTTCTGAAAAAGCCCAACCTTAATCCAGATGTTTTAGCCAACTATAGACCTATATCCAAACTTCCATTTCTCTCTAAGATTCTTGAGAAAGTAGTCGCCAAACAGCTGTGTGACTTTCTGCATAGCAACAGCTTATTTGAGGATTTTCAGTCAGGATTTAGAGTTCATCATAGCACAGAGACAGCACTTGTGAAAATTGTGTCCTAATTGCATCAGACAAAGGACTTATCTCTGTACTGGTGTTATTAGATCTTAGTGCTGCATTTGATACCATTGACCACCATATCTTATTACAGAGATTGGAACATTTTATTGGCATTAAAGGGACTGCTCTGAGCTGGTTTAAGTCTTATTTATCAGATCGATCTCAGTTTGTTCATGTTAACGATGAATCTTCTGTGCACGCCAAAGTTAGTCATGGAGTCCCACAAGGATCTGTGCTCGGTCCAATCCTGTTCACTTTATATATGCTTCCTTTAGGCAATATTATCAGGAAGCACTCCATAAACTTTCATTGTTATGCAGATGATACTCAATTATATCTATCAATCAAGCCGAATGAAACTAATCAGTTAGCTAAACTTCAAATGTGCCTTCAGGATATTAAAACCTGGATGACCTGTAATTTTCTAATGTTAAACTCAGATAAAACTGAAGTTATTGCTCTGGGACCCAAGCACCTTCGTGACGCATTATCCAAAGAGATAGTTACTCTGGATGGCATCACCCTGGCCTCCAGCACCACTGTGATGAATCTTGGAGTTATCTTTGATCAGGACATGTCCTTTAATTCCCACATAAAGCAAATTTCAAGGATTGCCTTTTTTCACCTACGTAATATTGCAAAAATCAGGAATATCCTGTCTAAAAATGATGCGGAAAAACTAGTCCATGCATTTGTTACTTCTAGGCTGGATTACTGCAATTCTTTATTATCAGGCTGCTCGAAAAAGTCCATAAAGACTCTTCAGCTGGTCCAGAATGCTGCAGCACGTGTTCTGACAGGAACCAGGAAAAGAGATCACATCTCTCCTGTTTTAGCTTCTCTGTATTGGCTTCCTGTAAAATCCAGAATAGAATTTAAAATCCTTCTTCTCACCTACAAGGGGAGAGTTCTATCCCGACCAGGCTCCTCTCTTTACCTTGTCTCTCTTGATTATGCTTTGATCAAGCTTATAGTTAGGGCATAGAATTGAATATTGTTAGGGAGTGATGAGTCTCAGCGTCCGCCTAACCCGGCCCACCTGCTTCTCGTCATAGTTGTCAGATCTATCTATCATATAATCAAGAATATAATAAAACTAGAGGGAGACTTGGCATACAGCCCGATCCGGTTGGGGAGAGTTCTAGCCCGACCAGGCTCCTCTCTTTACCCTGTCTCTCCTAGTTATGCTGTAATAGTTTTAGACAGCTGGGGACTTCCTTTGTCACACTGAGCTCTTCTCTCCTCTATCTTTCTATCTTTCCATTTGTGTGCATCCATATCCCAATGCTTATTACTAACCTAGCTCTGGGGAGTCATTCCCCAGAGTCCTTATGTTCTTTTTTCCCCAGCATGTTCCCTCGGATCAGGGAGGCTCCAAAATCAGGGTAGCAGCTGTCGCTATGGTCCCGCTACACGTCCTGCTGTGCCTTGTAATGCCGCACAGTGCCCTGCTATGGCATGAACTACTACAAAGAACTACTACAAACTACTATTTTTCTATTTTTGTTATTGCCACTCTTCATTCTAACCCCAACCGGCCCGTCAGACACCGCCTACCAAGAGCCTGGGTCTGTCTGAGGTTTCTGCCTAAAAGGAAGTTTTTCCTCGCCACTGTCGCACTGTTGCTTGCTCTGGAGGAAACTACTAGAACTGTTGGGTCCTTTTAAATTCTGGAGTGTGGTCTAGACCTACTCTATCTGTAAAGTGTCTCAAGATAACTCTTGTTATGAATTGATACTATAAATAAAAATTGAAAATTGAATTGAATATAGACTATAAAAGATTTGCATTAGAAAAACAGATTTAAGGCTGGGGAAATTTTGAGAAATTAAAGACCGGCCCAAACTCGAAGAGTTGGGCGGGCCCAATCAGGATTGGGCAGAGAATCAAAGCTCTACCTTATGGGGGGTAATTCCGGACTACATCTTGGCTGGGACCAGTAACGTCCTGGTTACCTGGCACCCCATGCTGGTAGGCAGATTTTTAGACACAGTGTAGATGAGGTGTGTTTGTCTTCGTTGCCACTTCTCTTTCATTGAACCCGGCCCTTAGTTGTTCCCATCCAACTTCAACCATCTGGGCAGAAAGAAAGCTGATTTCAGACTATCCCTTGGTGACTTTTTTCAGCAAGCGGTAGTCCGGGAAACTAATAATGAAATTGAGTCACTGCCAGCAACCATATTGTATTAACAACCAAGAGATAGAAGGAACTTCTTGTCTGTAGAGCATCAGGCCTGTAGGGCTTAGGAGTGATGATAGTGTGTGTTGCTAACTGTAATGCATGTGTACTAAGTGTGTGTGTGCCCTTCATGCACAGTAGGCAATGTGTCCAAAAGAAAATCCTCTTGTGGATCATGCATGTTCATGCAGAAATCCAGACAATGCATATGTTTAAGTTATCAGAGCTAATGTAAGATACATGAATGAATACAGATTTCTAGTTTGGCTTCCAATGCAGTCCTGGAAAAAAAACTGTAGTAATTGGCTTCAAAATAAACCGGGCTCTACCTGCAACCAGTGAGTGTGTGCATCTGTATTCCTGGGTGTTGGCATGTCATTAACAGGATTTCTTGCACAAGTAATAGCCTGGAATAGACAAAGGGTAATTGGTTTAGCCTCTCAGTTAATCAGATTAAAGGCATTGTAACATTTCACATTTTAGGCTTTTGGCTGATGATCATATCCAAAGAGACTCAGAGGGAAGGATAAGCACTTATTCTCATTGTGAGGTAGATGCTGTATCTACAACTTAACATTGGTATTTGGTTTTGTCCAGGAAGTTGTTTTCTTTTAAGATATTTAGCCATACAATGGGTTTCAGTGCCATTGCCAACCTTTGGTCTGAAAGGCCCTAATGCAACCACTGGTTCAAATATGTATATAAAGCCCTTTTTGTGTCAGCAAACATGCTAAATATCTTCTGGCGGTGAAAAATGACACTCCCTTCAGCACCGCTGCTGGAAAACATCCTTGGAAACACTGCACACAGTTAGGATTCACTGTAAACTCCTGCTTGGCCAGATTGAGAGAAAGACTGCCCACTAAGTAACTGATATAGGCCTCATTTAGGGATTAACACTGAGATTACCTCTCACACACTTAGGTCAATGGGCTGTGTTACCATGTCAATGTAAAGGCTTGAGGCCTTTTTGTATTAGGCTGAAATAACCGCTGGTCATCGGCAGGCTGCCAGGTCCTCAACGGGAAGTCAACACCCACCTACACCACCTGCACTGCTGCATCTTCTTACTCTAGTCGCCGGCTCAGTCTGCAAGCAGGTAGTCTGAATGTAAAACCTGACTTTGACTTAAAGTGAACAAAATATTGCAAATCGAACACAGCTACATGTGTGTGTGTGTGTGTGTGTGTCTGTGTGTGTGTGTGTGTGTGTGTGTGGATATAGATAGATATATAGAGATATACATATCTCTTTAAATAGAACATACATAGATATTTACATACTATTTAAAGATAGATAGCATCGATCTATCTATCTATGAATATATCCATCTATGAATCTATCCATCTATGAATCTATCTATCTATGAATCTATTAGCCACACCAGCGACGTGGCTCAATGGATGGCAATGTCATCCTGTCAGTCGGTCCATCACTTTGGTCCAGGCGGAAATATCTTGACAATTACTGGATGAATGGCCGTGAAATATTGTACAGACATTTATGTTTCCTTCAGCATTAATCATAATAACTTTGGTGATCCTCAGACTTTCTGTCTAGCACCACCATGAGGTCAAACCAATACTTTTGTTTATCACCAATTCCTGCAAAAATAATGACATTTCCATCAGCCTAAGCTGTACTTTGTGTTTTGTGCCAATTAGTACATGTTAACATGCTAACAAGGTTAATTAAGATGGCAAACATATCTACTACAAACTAGCAGGTTAGCATGTCGTTGTGTCCGCATGCTGACGTTAGCATAAACTTAAAACTCTTAGGTACAGCCAGAGGCGTAGCACAAAATTCTGGGTCTTGTAGAAAGGCATTTTCTATGGGCACCTCTCTGCATCCATAGCTATTCATTCTAAATAGTACTCAGTCCTACGCCCCTCAGTACAGCCATACTGGGCCGCTATTACATGGCTGTAGACTCTAATCTTTATATATAGTTTATAGGATGGGTTTTAACTAATACTGCAATAAATTCTGCATACATACACTGACTGAATGTGTAATGTCTGTACTCTGTGTGTACTGTAGCCTACTGTATATCTATTGGAGATCTAAATGGGTAATTATATCTAATGGACTAACTAGGACCTAGGTGAAATAACCTTATAGAAAACAGCTTTTAATGCTGGTACACTAAACATGTATGGTGTTTCTTTGTAGCTATTACCACACAATTCACCATTATAGTTATGTAATTGGACTTTAAAACCAGTGTAAGGGTTAGGGTAATATGTTTTGGCAGGGGAATATTTTGGGTGTGGGGGAGGTTTAGGGCTGGTTTTGATTGCCCATTGGGCTGGTTTTGTCATCCAGACCTGGCAACCCTTGGAGAGGGAGAAAGACGTGCTGTTGGCAGAAGAGCCGTGGACTGTGATTACTCTGAGCAGCATGCATGGAAATGAATTACAGTATAATATATCTGGCTTTTCACTGACTGATTGCTGTCTATCTAATATCTAATTTTCTTTTTAAAGTTGAAAGTTGCAAAGTTGGCAACACCCAACCTCAGGGGTACTTCTGTATATCTGTGTCCAAAAGCTCTGCATGTACAAAAGCCTTCTATATTTAACTGGATTTATTTTTGTTGTATACATGACAGCTGAGGCTGGTTTATTCTCAAAAGGCTGAACCTAAAATGGCTAAAATGGTAATACTGTCTAAGACAGTATTACTGCTGCCTGCTGTACTCCAGACCTGAAGGATAGGCTTAAAACATAGTGGGAAAATGAGAAACAGTGCTTTTATATCATCTCTCACTTCCTTACACACACACACACACACACACACACACACACACACACACACACACACTTACACTTTGGTTACATGAACATTGATATTAATCACACCTCTGGGAATTAGATTTAGAAACTCACATTAAAGCTGTGGTCTGGTGTAATTCAGGCATGCGGTGCAATGTTGCAATCCAGCTGATTTTGTGTGTGTGTATGTGTGTGTGTGTTTTTTTATTAAAGTATAAACAGCTTATTCCTTCTCTGTCAGATACAGAGCTGCTGTTATGAAACGAGCAACTGGGTTTATTCTCTAAACCTTTAAGAAGATTGGTGCCATTTGGGTTGAGCGTCCATTTCGTGTTTTTTTTGTGTGTTTTGTGTGTGTGTTTTATGTATGTATTAGGCATGTGAGGTTTGCATTTTTTCATCAGCTGTAGGCTGTAAGTGAGGATATGAAATGTGATTGTGAAGGGGACGGGCGAGGGACATAAGAAGCAATGGTGGAAAGAGAGAGAGGCAATGGAAGAAAATAAAAAGAAGTGACAGGAACTTCTTGAGAAAACTACTCTAAGAGAAAAACAAGGAGTACGAGAGAAACAAAGTGACAGACGGAGAAAAGACAATTAGGAGAAAAAGAGAAACAGATGAGACAGAGGTTGGAGAAAATAAGCAGGGGAGAGAGAGAGCAACACATTGAGTGGAGAAAAGGAAAGAGAGAGTGGGGAAATGGACAGATGGAGTGGAGGAGAAGAGAAAGGCAGCTCATGCTCCAGTTACGGGTAAGTCATGCGAGTGGCGCTGCAGCTTTCTCTTCAGGCTGAGCAGCTCCAGCCTGGACTTAACGAACTGTCTTTAAATGCATCACCTGCCACACACACACACACACATGCATACTGCACATATTCATTTCCAATACTTACAGCCTTAAACAACCACATGAAAATGTGAAGCCTGGACAAATTGTCCCCACTTTCCAAAGATCTTCTCACTCTCATAGATGTTCAACAGAACACACACATGCAAACATCTTGCTTGCACACGGATCCATTATTAATCCGAAGCACAACAGAGTAAGTAAATGTCTGCACTTGTCTGACACACACACACACACACACACACACACACACACACACACACACACACACACACACACACACACACACACACACACACACATATCCAACTTTCTCTGTGAGTTTTGAGGAGCGAGGTTTTCTTGTTTCGGGAAAACGTTTTAAAATAGAGTGGAGGTTTTCGGAGCGAGCAAGTCTCCTCTTGGTTCTGTGCTCAAGCAAAAGTCCATGCAAACACTGACATTCAAGACACTTCAGTTACTTTCAACGACATGTTTTTGTCTAAAACCAAAAATAGGCTTCTTGACCAAAGAAGCCTATTTTTGTGTTTCTGTGGTCAATTTTAGGGTTTTGTTTATTTTTTAAGATCTTTTTTTTTGGGGGGGGGGGCTTTTTAGCCTTTTAATAGATAGAATAGCTGAAGACAGGAAAGGGGGATAGGGAAAGAGAGGGAAGGGGGGTGATGACATGCAGCAAAGGGCCACGGGTCAGACTTGAACCCAAGACGCTGCTGTAAGGACTTAGTCCCAGTATATGTGTATATACACGCTCAACCAGGTGAGGTAGCAGTGGAACCCTTTAGGGTTTGATTTAGGACTGAGTTTAGTTTGAGATTAAGTATCAGGATTAGGGTTAAAGTCGGATCAGGTTAAGACAAGGAGAAACCCATATCAAGGAGGAAATAGAGTTCGACACAGTCTGAAGAACTTTTAAGGACTTATTATTATGTTATTATATGTTATTTCTCATTCAAGTTCCGTAAATCCCCATTTTTGCTGAGAGTTTTAATGCCAATGGGAAGCCTGATACCAAGACTTGTTACTATGTAGCAACACACCAAAATCGGATTCTGTGAGGGTCAACAAAGATTTAGATCTACACATCTAAAGCTATATACTAGGCATTACCTCCAAGTATATGTGCGCTGCTCTACCACTGAGCTAACCCGGCCATGTGGAAGTCGTTTTTAAACAAAAGATAGAGGTTTTAGCTTCTGGTTTTCTTAGGATGTTAAACTGAATATCTTTGGATGTGGGACAGTCATCAAAAAAAACTATTCAATTATGTCAACTGGGCTCTGGGCAAATTGTGAATGCAGAATAAGAAATTAGGTGCTTTAAAAGACAAGTTTGGTCTTATCTCCTTAAATGTGCAAAATCATCATGAAACCTCACACTGAGTGAGCATTAGTAGCAGTAAAAAAGGAAGAAGTGGATGGGTGATTGTCAAACAGACTAACCTGTGTAGTTGCTGGTGGTGCTCTGAGTTGGAAGAGTCTCTGTCTGTACTTCCGTTGGCATCTGGGTTTCAGTCTGCAAGTCTGGCTGCAGCTGGATTATAGTGCCGGTCCAGTCGTCCGGCAGCGACTCGCTAATGGTGCTCTGCAAGTCCTCGGGGCTCAGAGTGACGCCCCTTGCCTGGACCAGAGCACAGAGCAGGGGGCATAGAAGCATCCAGAGGTGGGTGCTTGTTCTTTGAGCGGTGGGTCCAACTTTGGGATACATGGGGTCACGTAATAAAGAAGAAGAGCTCTGTAAGAGGAAGGAGGATTCACAGCCTCATAGCTGGGTGCTTTGACTCAACCAGAGTCTCGTTATGAGGTGAAAAGACCGTTTAGAGGAAAGTTTCCCTTTCCTCCTCTTTTCTTTTCCCTGTCTTCCTCTGCTGCTTTTCCTCTCTCCTTTTCCTTCCCTCTTCTTTCTTCTTCTATTTTGTTCTCTTCTTCTTTTCTGCTTCCCTCCTCACTCCCTTGGCAGAGAGAGGAAAGCCCCCTCTGCGCTTCCACTCATGATGCTGCTGTGCTGCAAGAAGGGATGACAGAAAGAGAGAAAGTAAAGGAGTGTGTATGTTAATCTGTATATATGTGTGGTAGATCCAGCTGTAATCTGCTCTCACATGCTGCTGTTTCCTCTCCAGCCCTCTCCTCTCTCTCTCTCTCTCTCTCTCTCTCTCTCTCTCTCTCTCTCTCTCTCTCTCTCTCTCTCTCTCTTTGTCCACTGCTCTCTCCCTCCCCCTGATCTCCTGCTGGGCTGACTGAGCTCTTGCGTAACACTAACTCATTCACTGAGCTGTGCTGAGCTGTAACTCATGCAGCCTTAAGTCCTGATATTCCTGGTTGCTGCTCTTTTTCTCTCTGCCCCTCTCACCGTGTTTCCCTCTCACTCTGTAGTTTCAGAATATTGATTGCATAGACTTAGAAAATTACCGGAAAATTTAGACTGATCAATATTTGCAATTGGATGGCCCCAATAAATCACAAGCTGGGGGGTTAGCTTGTGACCCTCACCTTAGCCCCCAGGGTAAGATAGGCTTGGAAGCTTGGAGCTGCCTAAACTGTATACAGTTAGAACACAGAGTCCAACTAGTCGAAAAGCAGACTGAAAACTAAAGCAGAATTTATAAATGTGTACAGCCTGCTATAATCAAATAGTGTATAAATAACACACCAATTTCTCAAGTTGCTTTGCGTGTTATCACTACGTATTCTTTTGCTTTTTGCGTGTCTTTTCACATTGTGCCATACTTTTACATGCACATAATAATTCATTGTTTGCCCTTATTCTGACAAAGTGTATTTCTCCTTTTCTTTTGGGCATGCATCTCTACCGCAGCCCTGCAAATGGTTGGCTAGTTGGTTTCTGTACAGCAACCATGGCAACGCACAGAGATGACCGAAAGCCGTAAACAGGCAAGGGGTCGTAAACTGTCCAGAAACTGCGTAGGAACCTTGTTTGAGACACATATTTTGATCGCACTGTATACATGTCCAAAGAATGCTCCTAAAACCCAAAATAATATCAGCATATCCCACGTCTTAATCGGAAATGACATGTATCAAATTCTGAATAGTCTCATATTCAGAATAATAGTGGAATATTAGTGTGCATGTGAACATACTCAACGTAGTGTAAAGATCGAGAAAGTTTGAAGTTTGTGTATGGCGGTGGATGGATGGGTCAAACACATCCAGGAGGCCGCTGCTTGCTTCCAGTGTGAAACCAAAAGTCTTCAACTTATGTACATAAGTTAACTTTCTCACTTAACATAATTAACTAACATCACATAACAAAAGTACTTATTTTAACCAAACATAACCAAGTAGTTTGGCTGAATTGACAACATTAACCACGTGTTTAAAGCTGAGTTGAGAATGAGAACGGGGGTGTTAAAGGAAACGCAAAACGCTTAAAATGTATTGACATAACATGTGAAATGTCGTGCTATTTATGCGCCTGCTCAGGAGATCACGTTGTTGTGTAAGTAGGTTACAGCATAGCAACACAGTGCCGGAGCTACTCCTTTATGAACTACACAATGCGGGCACAATGGCTACGATAAATATGGAGAATACAAAAACTGCATCCACGGGGGCTGCTTATGTTTTCCTTTCCCAATGGTGGTGGAGATTGTTGAAAGTGAAGACCACATCAAGCAAATTGAAAATGCAAAATCCTTATTCATATGACTCTAAATCAGTTCTGTAAACGGCAAAAGGTGAGAACTTGTAGAATACGATTTGAGAACTTGCACAACAAAAACTCTACTCTTGTATGTTAAAATTTACTCTGTGTAGTTTCTTAGCTTAAAGTGAATCTTTGCAACACAATAACAAGCTAAAGTTAAAAGATAAGCATTTGCTCTGCAAGCGTAACATTATTGGCTGAAGTAAAACTACACAGGACTTGTGGCACCATGGTAGCACATCTGATTCCAGCTCAGAAGTCTGTGTGTACAAATCATATCAAGATCATGTGTTTGGCATCATGTGGATAAGCTAGCATGATTTGAAAGTAGCATCTCCACAAGGGTCCGTCTAACCTCTCCCCCTGCCCTTGGGGCTCTGCCACCCATACACGTGAGCACCGCTACTTCTGCCTTTGCCTTTTCAGCAGGGCAGGTGGATGCAGGTAACTGCAGCAGTGGCAACTTTTGCTGAGTTTTCTCCTCTGTTCTCCCGTAGACTTGCTGGCGGCAACGACATGCACTGAGCTCAGGCTCGTACAGGAGAGGGTTAGACCACTGAGCGGGTCAAGGAGGCTGGTTCACTGGTTCTATCCAAGCGAAACCGCGAGGCAGTGATTGGTCGGCATTTTCACAGGATTTCAGCAGCTACAGATGAAGGATCTCTTTCTACGTGACTACAGTAACTACCCACCTTCGTGTGTGTGTGTGTGCTCAAATAGGATTGTATGTATCACAGGTGGATGCTCAAGTGGAATAAAGACCCAGATGGCTCTTGTTGATAGCCCTCTAGTCAGAAAGTCCATGCTAATGCATGAATAATTGATGCATGTGGGACCAAAAATAGGGGAACGAGATGGAGAGAGAAAAGAAAAGAGATGGTGGAGAGTGATTGAAGAGTGAGAGAAGAGCAGGCAGAGTAAGCGATGACATGAGAGCGACAGGAAAACAATCACACAGAGAAGGAAAGACAAGTGAGAGATTGGGGGGGGGAGACAGATGAAATTAGATCCAGCGCTTTTAGCCTGAGAAAACTGCCATCAATAAAATGTTTGGCCAGTAAATGGGAACGCGACGGGCTCTGCATTTGACAACTACATTATTTACAGCCACGGCTTTGCCAAAGTGGACACAGGAAAGGCTTCAAAGGACCAATCCAAGATTTTATTTTAAGCCATCAAATTAAAGCTGCACTACGCAAGTTTTTTTTCTTTAAAAATACACCCGTCCTATCAGTGTGAATCCGTAAGAAGGTGGAGGAGGTGGTTTCAGGTGTCAGGGATTCATTGATGCTGGGAAATGCTCTTAATTTACAGGAAGTGTGCACACACTTTGATGAGTTAACACTCTTTGCAGAGAAAGTCTTAGTTAAAAAATAAATCCACCACGTGTGCTGAAGAACTGCTGTTATGTGATATCTAGGTGAAAATCTTAAAATTGTGCTAATGCTAAAGCTTTATGTGTAACGTGAAAGAGGTCACACGTAGGGTAAATGGTGCATTCACGTGCTCCTCAGTCTCTTTACCTCAGTTAGGAGGTCGCTCCTCTGACTTCGATGTGTTCATGAGCTTTAGGTCCTAATGTGGATACAATAGGGACACTTGTGTGTTTAAACCAGTGGTCCTTGAGGGGGTAGGGGGTCCCAACAAAATGACAGAATATATGACTATTTTGGTCTTTGGTTTCATAGACTTTCTGTAATAAAACAACTAAAAGCCAAAATCTTGCACAGAGTTTTGAGAAGCGTGGTGTTGAGTTTCCTGCTCCTCATTTGCATAAAGTTGAGATCCAGTTTACTTTATGCAAATCAGGGGCGTTTCCTTAATTTGCTACTTGCATTTTCTCACATAAATGAATCATGACCACATTAATTATGAAACATGCTATATGTAAAACTAATGAAAACAATCGCCACTGAGCAGACTAGCAGCCTCTACTCTGCATTTTCCGTTGTGTTGGATCATAGTGTAAATCTGCTGAGCTGCTTTAACAGGAAGGGCAGTGAAGCTCTGCTGGTTGAAAGAGTGGAAGTCAAACAGAAAGCGACTCATCTCTGACAGATGTCCATCACATGTTCACACTTAAAACAGTGTGCATTTGCAGGACTGTGTGTGTTAATGTGCACAGCAAATAGTACAGTTTGAGTGGATTATGTGGATTAAGGAAGCAGCTGGACAGTTATGGTCACATGATATTTGTCACTTTCCATTCTTTGTCAAACTGGAATGTGAAACCGAAGCTGTTATATTATTTATCTAACAAAGAAGTCTCTCCAAGTAAACAGTCAGCCTAGCGTATGCGTGACAAAGTGGAATATGTTGGATCTGACAGTGTAATTTACTGAGACACTGTTTGTAGTAAGACTGCAACAATACAAATAAAAAGGCTGTTGGTTTTGCTAAATTTGCTCATTTTTGGCCACTTAGTGGTAGCCGAATAAGCTGTAAACACAACATTAAAAAGTTATAAAGTTGATGTGCTCACATGTTAGCAAGCAGTTTCTATTTCCTGGATGTTGGATGTTCACTTCCACTTTGTTTAGTCAATTGTCACTATGAAAATACTGATTTGTGCAGCTTTAATATGCACATTAAGGCAGACTCCCCGCTGCTTCTGGTGTTCATGCACAGCTGATATTGGCTAAATATCAAGAGCAGCTTTTTTACAGTTTGTAGATAATGCAAAAGAAATACACTATATATAAAATATAGAGAAAAAAGGCTGGTCTAATAGCATAGGGAACAATTAACAGCCAATTTCATATATCACAGTCCAGAACAAAATGTAATTATTTCAATTAGTTCTGATGTGTGGCAGAACATAAAACTGCATAAAAGACAGACAGCACTCTTTTTAGAGCTTATCAGCCAGAGGAAGGAAACACATGCTCACTTTGTTTTGACAAATATTAAAGCGACATGTACAGTGTAGTTATTTTAAGGAGTATTTAACACTTGAAATCAGTCTGTCAAACATGCACACTCACAGAGGCAGTGGCGATCTGCAGCTTTGTCACCATCAACCTAATCCCTAATGCAACATCTTGGAGCACATTAAATACTGTTATATAATACAAAAACACAGCGCAGCCACATACATACAAGTACACTCTCCACACACACACACACACACACACACACTTTAACACAGGCTTAGTCTCTCTCCATGATATGTATTATGCATATTTGCAGGTGTACATTTTCTGTGTGTGTGTGTGTGTGTGTGTGTGTGTGTGTGTGTGTGTGTGTGTGTGTGTGTGTGTGTGGGGCACAGCATCATAAAGCCAATAATCAGTGCTAAGTAGGGAAGTGCAGGGTCACACCGGACAGAGGGGCTTTCCTCTAACGAGAGGGTAATGAAGAACAAGCTCTTCTCACCAGGGTTCAAGTAATCTGTGGCAGCAGAACCGAAAGCAGCTCTGATTGGGCCTTAGTTTAAAACGGGATTCTTTGCAGCACCTGGAAAGCTCTAATTCTGATTATTCCATTTCCACTTTGATTTTATTTTACTAAAAAACTTCATACTTTATACTTATAGCCCAAACCAGCTGTCACATCTGTACTTAAACATTCATATTTTATTTGTCAAAAGTTATACATACATTTTTATTTGTAGTTAACACACATTTATGTTGGTGGCCGAGACCTGTTTTGAAAGTTTGTAAGTCTGTGCCTGCACGATTCTTAATAATTAGGGTTCATTGGATCAGATGAAGGCAGCAATATGGGCAGGTCTCCTGCACTGTATGTCCACTGATAACAGCCCCTTGCACACCAGATGCAGCCTCTCCTGGTGTTTGGTATAGGAAAGCAGAGGAAAATGGGGATACACCAGGTAGTCATAAAGGCCATGCTGGGAACTTCCTAACACAAGAGGTGGGGAAGCAGCTTATCCCTGTGTACCACGACATGTCAAGTGACAGCCTGCTGCAGCGAATGCAGCACGGAGGCACATAAAATGCAAATAAGTTCCTCAACTCTGTTATATGGGCGAGGTCTCCAAAAACGGTCTTTGTGGGAAAAAGCAGGGTTGAGGCAGCAGCAAGTACGGCCATCTCCTCTTTTAATGAAGGTGCTCCTGCCATGCTAAATGTTATGGAGAAGTTGTGGCTTCAGAGCACTGTAATAACTCTCAATACAATGAGGGAAACTGTTTCACTTCAAATTAAAAAAGCTGAGGGCGAGTTACAGCCAGTGTGAGACAAAAGAGTCTGAGCACAGCTAAAAAACTGAAAAGGCATCAGCAGGAAATGGTTGAGGGGCCTACGTATGGAGCAGGCATGGACTAGGCGGTAGAAATAGACATGCAGCGTTATGCAGGACAGACATACTGTAGAGCACAAGCAAGTTCTATTGATGTCATTTTGTGTGTGCGTGCAATATTTGTGTTGCTGGGTTCTTCTCTGTTGAAGGTCAAACGGAGGCCTACATGCTGTTATTCAGGTTTAGATATTCTATATTGTTGTTAATTATTATAGATATTGTATCTGTAAATACTGCTGTCCAGTAAAACTGTGATTGTTAATTGTAATATTAATTTTATAATCCATAATCTTTAAATGAGTTTTTTTTCTTAAACTCTGAGTAAAAAATATTCACGTCAGAAGCACTTCCATACACTAAATTTTCTACCTTTATTCCTATCTATATTCTGAAGGGTTTTACAGTACAGAGGGGTTTGTTCATATATCATTCACAGTTTGATTAATAAAGCATTTTATCACTAAAAACATGGCGAAAACCGTGCTTTTATTGCTGTTGACTGTATTTTCTAAGTTATGGAGTGACAGAAAGAGATTCCCTCTGTAAAAAACTTTGACTCTAATATGTAAAAAAAATAAATAAAAAAAAATAAGAAGTGTGATCCTGGCTTTATCCAATGTTCAGATTTCTGTTTTGGAAATGTATGCGCATATATAATGAGAGTATGCCTAATTAGCATATTTAAAAATACGATTTAAGAAAACTTATAATACAAAGTATACTTAATACAAGTAATAAACTGGGTAAGTTTCATGTTGATACCTATTAGCTAAAAGAAAATTACCATATTTAACTGTCTCGAAAATAGTTTTCAGGTACAACGTTACAAAACTGAGATGAAAAGTTTTTTTGATGTTTTATTTTTAGTGAGAATCATTTGCTTCATGGCTCTTTCTTCTCTGGACCTGTCTGTTCCCAAACTCTAAGTCATCTCATTACTTTTAGTACATCTGCATATAACTTTGCTCCTGCAGCCTTCATCATAGACTTCATCATACCCACAGTAAACAACTCCCAGGCTCTTACTGCAGCACAGTGGGGTTCTGCAGATTGACGCATCTTCACTGATTGGATTTGTGTTTCTCATACTCTACTGAGAGTAAATTCTACATCGTGTTGGTGTGCCAGTTGGGGCTTTTGATTCCTGCTGTGACAAGAAGAGAATCAAAGCAAGGGTCAAACAAGAGGGAGGGGATTTGAAGAGCAGGGATCAGAACTGGATGGTAGTTGGTTCAAATCCCTGAGACAGCTGGGGAATGATCCTATCCTATATTCACTGCTGGAGTGTCCTTAAGCTATTACTGAAGGCTTCTGTCACAAACCTTACAGATCGTTGTGTTTGGTTGACTTAGAGGTGTTGAGAATTGGAGTGTTGCCCCAAAACTTTGCTACATGTGAAAGATGAAAACTTGATGTTATTGATCTCTGCAGGAAACTGGGCCATCGCAGAAAAGGAATAACAAATATGAAGCCAGAGAAAACAACTTTAACTAACTGTAATCAGTAGTTAATTATTTTTTTAAGTTTATGTTGTTTGGACATTTTAGTCCTTTATTTTATAGGACAGCTGAAGTCACCCAGACGCCCAATCAGTAGTTACTTTGACAGTTCTCTGGTTTCCACATGTGCAGATTACCGCTCCAATCACAAGATGGAAACACTGAACTATGTGTAAATTTGTACTCTGGGGTTTTAAGTAAAGATCCAAGCTTTGGGCGACTCCCTGCAGCAGTGGCAGATTAGAAAAAAGCAGTCAGACAGATAAACGTGCAGTGTGTGAAGCTGGGAGACTTTGGGAACCCTGGAGCTTGTCTGATCTTCTATTTGGTCTACGCTGTGGGACCTGCCTGACGTAAGAGTCAATAGTAGTGATTAAGTAGGTATTGTGCCAAGAAAGTTCAGTGAGAGGGCAGCAGCATGATGATATCTGAATGTATAAATCCTAAACTTTTATATCTCAATTTTTACAGTGCAAAGGAACTATTTTAGGCAAAAAGAGGATTTACAAAGCATAGAAAACTTAAGTTACAAAACAAAAACAAAAATAATGAAACTTGAATTGAAATCAAACAAAAATAAAAAAATATATTTAAAAGAAATATTAGGAATATGAATAAAAAATTGGTGAAAGCCAAAGTACCTTAACGGATGCTGTGGAGCAGGCGAACAGCAGACTCATATGGATTTAGATTTGTTTGTGTGTATGTGTGTATGAGTCTTATGCATTATGGATTTGATTTCTAATCTGAGGTCAGAGTTCGCTGTAATCTGGCACTGGATTTTCTTTTTACATTTCAGGTCTTTCACTGAAATGTAATCCAAAGGGAAACAGATTCCACTTTCATTATCAACACCAAGTGCTAAAAAGCCTAAATTAAAGAGCTTCTAAATGATAAGAACATGTATGACTTCACAAACCAAACATTAAGTTTTTAATAAACTCATCCTGATAACTATATCCTAAAAAGATTATTGGATTAAAAATAAATTATATAATTATCTTTAATTAATAATCTTTCTGCCCAGGCAGTGAGAAGACTAGTTGCTCTTATGAACTACAGATTTTTCAATACTTACATAAAATAAGAGCAGTATATCTAAGCCCATATGCTGGGGAAGAGTGCAGCACCATGCTGTGGTTATTAGGTGGTATTGATCTTGATCTTTACTTCTCTCGCCCCTTACACCTTTTACTCACACATATTAAGTTTTCCTCTAATTATTTTCTAGATTTAGAATTTTTTTATTAAGATGTGGGATATGCCGGTATTATTCGTGTTTTAGAGGCATTCTTTGAACATGTATACAGCGCAATCGGAATATACATCTCAATCAGTGTTTTTATCAGTTTATGGCTTGTTTGCAGGCCCTTGCCTCTACAGTTTATGGTCAGCACTGTGCGTTGCTATGGTTGTCTAGCCAACAGTTTGTAAAGCTGCAGTTGAGATGCATGGCCAAAATTAAAGCCTACATCTCTAGTCAGAAGGACACTTATACCTACATGTAAACATTATGAAAGACTTTGATATCAGGTTTTTGGATATACGCAAAAACATCGTAACACCAACCTTTTCAAGAAGGCGAGTGAAGGAATGAAAGAGGAAGGCTGTGTTTGCATGTTCGAACAAGTCCGTTAAAACAGAAGCAATTTTGCAAGGCTGCATGTAAAGGGGAATATTAGTAGGATATTCATTTTCATCAGCCATGTAACCAGCTTAGTCGGAATATCGTCTTACGGAATAAGGGCAAAAACTGGAAAATTGTGCATGTAAATGTAATCAAGATGTTTAGAGATTTAACTTTTTCAATCCCAGTTAGTACAAACTCATGCAGTGAAGCCACATAAGATCATTTTAGATTATTGTAGAGATCACAAAGTTTCCAAAGATACCAAATATGTGATATGCTGAATTTTTTGGTCAGTTAAAACTCCAGTTTCCCTGATGAAGGCCACAGCAATTGTGCTACTAGTCTACTAGGTTACTACTACTTAGAATGAAGTTGAATCTTTGACCATCTATCCACTAACGTTACTTTTTGATAATAATTACAACCCACATTCTGTTAGACTGGTACACATCTTACCTCTCTGGCCGCACCCAGTTCATTTAACTCAAGTCTTTTAAATCCATTCCATCCTCCGTCATTTCAGGTGTGCCCTAGGGCTCTGTCCTGGGGCCCCTACCTTTCATCATTTACCTTCTTCCCCTTGGCAATATGTTCCGCAAATTTAACGTTCACTTCCACTGTAACGCTGATGACACCCAGCTCTACCTCTCCACCAAACCGTCTCCCTCACAAATCCCTCCATAAACTTCAAATGGTCAAGAATTCAGCTACCCGCATCATAACTCGATCCCCCTCCTTCCACCACATTACTCCTGTCCTCCAACAGCTCCACTGGCTCCCGGTCCAGTTCTGTATCCAATCCAAAGTCCTCCTGTTTGCATTCAAGGCCATCCACAACCTCACCCCCCAATATTTGTCTGATCTCCTCCTGCGTCCCACTCCCTTCCGCTCCCTCAGATCCTCTTTCATACACCTGTCTGTCCCCTGAAATCCTCTGTCCCCTGAAATAAAAGGCTATTTTCTTCCAAAAACATTTGCCACCATCTCATGCAGCTTGACATTGGTAACTGGATATCTGTTTTTTTTCTTTTTCCCAAGATTATTTTTTTATTGCCTTTTATTAATGTGAGGAAAGTGGGACAGAGAGGGGGATGACATGCAGCAGTGCAACAAGGACTGAGCCTCTTTGGTGTTGACTCAGTTTAGGGACATTTGTAATAAAATGTGTTGTTTGTATAATTTTCATTGTGTATGTTTTTATTGTATTCATTTGTTTTTATAAAATAACTTTGCACAGCACTTTCTTCAGCTTAGGTTGGTTTTAAATGTTTTATGAATAAATTGACTTGATTTGAGTCTCTGTACAAAGGGCGCATGCTCAACGTGGTGAGCTAACCAGGCGCCCCAAGTTTCAGACATCTTAACTAAAAAAAAAAAGTGGTACAAGTTATGAAAGGTAAGCTTTATATGCAAATATGTAAAGGTAAACCTAGTGGCAGGTGTTGAGTCCAGGCGGTTGCCTGGCAATGAAATTTGAAAATAAAGCATGTAAACATACAAGACACCTATATCTGTACCACCCTTGTAGCTAGTGGAGCTATATAGCATCACAGCAGACTGGGCAGCTCAGAGGTATACAGGAAGCTTGTGTGAGAAGATCCCGGTTTATAGTGTATTGTATGTTTAGTGATTTTTGCTGATTGTGGCATATAGTACAACGATTGTCTTAACATCATATTCATACGATTTTAGGATGATTGGATGAGACTGTGCAGCTCAACACATCACAAGGCCATCAAAAAAACATCAGCCTTAGCATTATACCTACACTACGGGTGCTCCAGAGCTCAAAAACTTTTTTTTACTATTAAAATAAATCCCATCGTTGCCTTTTGAAGACTCTGTTACTGGTGTTCTATAAGATCCTCATATTATTTTTTCCTCTCTAGTGTTAGTTTTTTGCTGTGCCTATGTGGAATGATGGTTATAAAAGAAAACTTCAGCAATAACTTCATCACTTTATTAGTCCTGCACTGCCAGACCTATCTCCACGGTGCTGTTTAAGTGCTGGAGTATGGTCTGGCTAAACTGCTTATGTATTTTGGCATTAGGAAAAAAATGCTGTGGCTTGTATTCCAGCCACTGATGTAAACTTACTGAACGAGCTGAATGACTTTTATGCTCGCTTTGAAAGAGACAACAGAGAAACTGCCACCAAGCTCAAATCCTCACCGACCACCCGCCAATCACACTCTCCTCCACAGATGTCTGCAATGCACTGAGCAGGATCAGCACGCACAAGGCTGCTGGACCAGATAACATCCCTGGACGCGTACTCAGGGCATGTGCGGAGCAGCTCGCTGGGGTTTAGGAGCACAGAGGATGCAGTTTCCATGGCACTGCACTCTGTGCTCACACATTTGGACAATTATGCACGCATGCTGTTTGTTGACTTCAGCTCAGCATTCAACACTGTCCTCCCGGCTAAGTTAATAGCCAAACTTAAAGACCTGGGCATCAACACCTCCATGTGCAACTGGATTTTGGACTTTTTGACCAACAGACCCCAGAATGTTCGATCAGGCTCCAACTGCTCCACGTCCATCACACTCAACACTGGTGTACCACAGGGCTGTGTGCTAAGCCCGTTTCTCTACTCCCTCTTCACCTCTGACTGCAAGCCTGTGTACGAATCTAATTCCATCATCAAGTTTGCGGACAACACTACGGTGTTTGGTCTCATCAGCAACAACGATGAGACTGCCTATAGGGAGGAGATCAAGCACCTGGCCACATGGTGCACTGAAAATAACCAGCTCCTCAACACCACCAAAACGAAGGAGCTCATCGTGGACTTCAGAAAAGAGTCAAGAGGCACGCTCAAAACCATCCACATCAATGGAATGGCTTTCCTCTACTTACTATCCTGGTGAACTTCTATCGCTGTGCAATGGAAAGCATCCTGACCAACTGTGCACTACTTACCTTGACTGGAATATCAATTTGCACTGCCGACTGTTTATTTACAGTACCAGTTGTTTACATACACATTTGCAATACCGTACTTTAACTGTAATATGCAATTACTTTCCACAGCACTTTAATATGGATAGTTTCTGTCCGAACTTTACTTTATTTGTACTATATACATTACAATACTGCTCATTTAAGCCTAACTTATTTATATATATATTTGTATAAAATTCTGTTTATAGTAATAGCCATCTGTATATATATTCATAGTACATATTCACCTGTAAACTCTGTTATAGTAACAACCATCAGTATATTATGTTCATTGTACAAATCTGTAAAAATTATATTTATAGTAATATCTGTTCACATTACTAGTCTATCTGTAAAATTCTGTTTATAATAGTATTCATCTCTATATTTATTCAGTACATATCCATGTCCTGCACTTATGGAACCATTGTATATCCTGCACTTGCTACTATTGCACTTCTGATTAGACCAAAACTGCATTTCGTTGCCTTGTACCTGTACATGTGTAATGACAATAAAGTTGAATCTAATCTAATCTAATCTATTTCTTTACTCAATCACAAAGGTCCTGGGTGGTGCTAAGCAGAGATAGCAAGAGAGGAGAAACGCAGATGTCAGGCTTTGTCCCAACAAGGTACATCCGTTGAGCCAGAGTAAAACTATATTAACAACCAATTTAAACCCTTAAAGTACCCTAAAGGCCCCAGGTCCCCACAATGAAGTGAGCCGTGAGTTGCCTCAGACTGTGATGTAAACTAGTACAGAAAGACAGACATAACTGTGTGAAGCTATTGACAAAGTTTTACAGTCTAAGACTAAAAGAGGTTTAGTGAGAATTAGCAAACAATGTTTGGGTTTTTGTAAGCTCAAAGGTCCAATGAAGAGGTGCTCAAATTACATGTGTGCTGTGGTACTCTAAACAATGTTTCAATATTTCAGCATATTTCCTTTATTCACTTGTCACTATAATGGTAACAAATCCCACTTGTTAATTTTTTACACATTACAGAGGATTATCCATTGAAAAGTCTCCCTTGCTTTTAACAGGCATTCAGGGGTTTTCTTTTGCTGAATAAGAAGCTAAAAATTAATCCTCAAGACAACAATGGAGGAATTTTTGTCATGTAACAGCCCAGTTTGTGCATGGTTTTGAATACACCACTTTCATGTGTCTATAAGGTGCTTTGTAACTTCTGACCAAAGTCTGCTCCTGGCAGGATAATGTCACTTCATGGACATTTTAAGCCAAACAGAAAATGAACTGTGGCTTCACACGGCTGTGTTTATGAACCAGTTCCAGTACTGGTAATATTAAGGTAAGTGAAAAGCTAAACTGTGAGCTACAGTCATTGATCACGAGGAAAATGGCAACATTCATGAAAAGAATAAAACCACAAATACTTTTAACTAAGTAACATTTTCAGTGCAGGACTTTTACTTGTAACCAAGTATTTTTACAGTGTGGTATTAGTACTCTTACTTAAGTAAAGGATCTGAATACTTCTTCCACCACTGCGTGTATATTGCTTTTGCAAAATCAATTGGTGCTTAAAGAGCAATTTAACAGTTGCAGTGATGTACTATACAGGTGTACACCAAGACATATAGTGGCAAAGGCCCTCCCCTTCTAATAGACTAGAATGCCTTTATTGTCATTATACACAAGTGCAGTACTTGAGCAAAGAGATTCAAGCAACCCCTTTACAGTGTCAACACAAAACATAAAAACATAAAATGTAAAAATATATAATGTAAAAATATAAAATGTAAGTAGTGCAGAAAAAAAGCGAGGGGGGGATATGGTGCACAGTCCTGAGAGCTATACTACTATGTACATATATAAAGTAGTAGCGAGATAAAGGGTTTGCACATTATGCAGAAATATAGTTTGATGTATCAGAAGTCCTGAGTATTAAATATTGCACTGTAATGAGATTAAATGGTTAAGTATTAATAATAAATAAATAAATAAATACATATTGCACTGTAATGAGATTAAATGGTTAAATTATAAGTATTGCACTGTAATGAAATTGCACATAATCCCAGTGTCCTTTTAGGTATTATATAACAGTATTGCACAGTAGGTGGGAGAAGAAAGTCCAGGGGACAGGGGTAGGCTGTGAAGTGAAGTCAGTGCATATGTGAGTTCAGGGTGGTTATGGCTTTTGGGAAGAAACTGTTCTTGAGTCTGTTAGTCCGTGCTCTGATGCACCTGTAGCGCCATCCTGAGGATAACAGGTC
>JABXJD010000174.1:430000-590000 GCA_013375575.1 Percina caprodes | reverse complement strand
AGTGTGCTGCTAAAAAAGCAAAGAGGGAATAGAAAAGAGAGGAGTCAACAACTCAATAGTCATTTAGGCTCATTGTCTTCTGTGAAAGCCATTGAAAAGGAGAAGTCAGTCTTATTCTGTGGCTCGTGTTTGTCTTTAGAAAATGTCTCAGACAAGTTAAATTGCAGTGAGAACAATAGGATTATCTCAATCTGCAGAAATCTGTGCAAGAATTCTCCTTTTTGGGGTAAAATATGTTGCCAAAGCACAGAGTGGATGCCTTGGAGACTAAATTAGGTGATACGCCAGATGAGTTGTACAGAAGACATGTTGTCTCATTCGTATTCGTATTTCTTCTTTTACATGCATAATACTTATAAAGTAAACTGGCAGCTTTTCAATGCAGTTTGGTAAGTTTGTCTGTAACTTTCAGATGAGGATTTTAGGATAAGGATTTTATATAAGATTTGCGAATTTAGACAGGTTTTATGTTTAGTTAGGCACAGTCCTGTGGGATTATGTAAACATGCTCTTACGCAATGTTAGGGCTGCAACTAATTATTATTTTCATTTGCAACTAATTTGTCAATTATTGTTTTGATTGATTAGTTGTTTGTTCTATAAAATGTCAGAAAATGGTGTTTCCCAAAGCCCAAGATGTCTAGTTTTGTCCACAATTCAAAGATGATCACTTTTCTGTCGCAGAGGAGTGAAGAAACTCGTAAATATTCACATTTAAGAAGCTGGAATCAGAGAATTTTTTACTTTTCTTTCATAAAAAAATAATAATTCAGAATCTCAACAAAAATAACCTGTTTGTAAAAACCGTATTGACAGGAAAGAGGCAGAGTAGGAAACAGCAAAACCAGCTGGGGCAGTGTGGGTGGGGCATCAAGGCCACTGTGGCCATATTTTTTGAGTGGCATAAGGCCAAACTGAGGGGGAATCGCAGGCACAGGCGCACATGTCCCATGAAATCCCTGCTTTGGAGCTGTGACTCACTTTAATTATAATTTATGAGGCTCAAACTGGATTTAGGTCTAAATTTGTCACTATTAAACATCATCTTATCATATGGCCATTCCATGAAGTTGGACATAACATACAAAACATGATTGAAGTTTGAAGCTATTTGGATAAACTGTAACATGCGACAGGTGTTTGTAACTGATATTCTGATAAATAATCATGCAGTCACATGCTCATTAACGCAATGAACTTTTAGTTATGTTTTTGCCAACACTTTCTAAATACGGTAGTTGCTAGACAACCACCATCTCAAACAATAGCGGTACGAGTGGTGCCAGGTGTGTGGGTGTGTGTGTTAGCTCCTCTGTGTCAAAGGTATTTGTTTGTTGTAACATCATTAATATTCACAGGAACTGTTATGTGCTCACACGTTGTCCATCAGCCAATCAGCTCTTTGCCCAGGAGCCTTGCTGTTATGTCAGGACCGGTTGATGTTTGGCGCAGGATGAGGCCAAGAAGGAACAAAAGAACAAGAACCTCACTACAAAGAAGAAGAAAGAAACAATCCAAGCAATTAAGTTATATAATCACCAACCACCACGCTGGATTTCGGCCCCACGTGGCTTCCTTATGACTCCAGGGACCCCAGACTGTGTCAAGAATGTGACAGGGGTTTGGAGTGAGAGCGGGTGTGTATGTGTGTGTTTGGAGTAGTACTGTGTCCAGCTGCAGCAGGACAAAACATCTGTTGGATGCAGTCAGGCCAGGTCAGAGAGACAGAGAGAAAGACAGAAATCCAAAGCCAACAGTGACCGCTCACTTTTTGCTGCACATTTTGGTTCCGGAAGTGACTGTCCCCATTTAATATCTCCATTGACGTTTCATTAAATGCTTATACAAAGACTTTTAAGCCTTGAACCAAGCCAACTAGCTACAAGATGAATTGTGACAATACAACATTTGATTTGGTGCAACAGAACATTTTTGAAAACGTCAAAAAAGGCAGAAGTAGAACACAGTGTAAATAAACATCCATAAACGTCAATGGTAGCAGCTCACTATCGCTGTTCATGGGTGCGGTAAATATTTCCATGGTAACAGTGAGCTCCACCAATGGACGTCCCTGGTAGGCTTGTACGGATTGTGTGTAGTGCATTGCAAATAAAACATGTTTTTCTTAAAACCAGATTGATTTCATACAGTCTTCTAGAGGAGCAGAAACCTTTGTGTCACATTCTCATAGCTCGTGTCTACTTTGGATGGTTTAGACATTATGGCTAATAATCTAAATCCTTATGGAGAAAATGAATGGGATTTTTAACTTCCGGAACCACACTGTTGTGCCATTTTGTATACCCATATAAATTAAAAGCCGTAGAAAAACCACATCAATGGTTGGCCCACCACTTTGGTCCAGACTGAAATATCTCAACAGCTGTTGGATGGATTGGCATTAAATTGTCATTTATTTCATACATGACTTGGCAAATCACATTATGCTATTTAAAGTACTTTTGGAATTACCATATCCAAAATTATTCCCATGTTATTTATGAGCAAATAGCATTGAATGTAACTCAACAGCTGATGGTAAAATAGTAGTTTGTTGACATGTGTTTGTGTATGGCTGATACATGAATGTGTTATACTACTTGTAGTTAGCAGGGAGACAATATTATCACAATACTTACGTCAAGACACAATACTAATGTGATTTTAAACCTATTGCGACATTCTGCGTTATATTGCAACGTATTACCTTTATACCAACTTCAAATTATGTCCCCAAAGGAAAACTTTGTCCATCTGTTTTATTTAAAAAAACAAAAACAAATTCTCATTAGAAACAAAACTTACCTGCACTATCTAGTGAACTAAAAAAAGCAATTTGTTTTATTAATCTAGTACCAAGAAGTCCATACTTTGCGTCCGTGTAGCAACACAGTATTGCCACGGAAAGTATTGCAGTATTATGCTGTATCTATTAACTGTAACTATTAAGGCTTTATATGCACGATTTATGTGTTTGCTTCTATTTGTGATGTCTGTTTAGTATGCATATCTGTCTGTCTGCATATGGGTATAAAACCGATTGTGTGTGTTTATGTTATGTCGGTTTAAAAGCCCATTTATCCCTCTGCTGATTGGTTCAGGGATTCAGCCTCTCCGGAGTTGTCATGGCGTCATGGGATACCAATCATCTCTATTTCCTAACATGTCCACAGATAGCAGGGAGTTGATGAAACAATCAGTAGGTTTCTGTTACATGTGGAAACAGTTGAGACAGATCAGCTGTAAAACTGTCGGAGTTGATTGATTTTGAGATAGAAGTACAGTAAGATCATAAAATGTGATTCTTCCAGAAAGACAAATTAGGGTTCAAACGTCTTCCTCTAGCTCCGCTTGCTGTGAAACACACAAACATGGTTTCTTTCAAGCTTCACATTCTTTTATAGCCCCAGAAAATAGTGTGAATTTTTGCCTAGATTAAAAAAAGAATTAAGAAACAAAATATTTAATTTTAATGCTTGTTACAGTAGTAGTTGCCGCTCTGTCATTTACTATATACCTAAAAATGTCAGTTAATCTGAAAGTAATCTCCAGGTATGATGACTTCACTTGTTTTTCTTAAAAGAAGGTACAATGTATTACAACACATGGTGAATAGCACTGCTCTTCTTTAGAAGAAGCTGAAACCTTTTTCCACATACAAAAACAACAAAACAATTTTAGGTTTGATCATCCGTATTGACTTTTTCTCATTGACATTTCTCAGTATAAAGTGTGGTTATCACAGAGGTTACGTCAGCGACTTATCATCCCTGCCTCTCTGCTTACTCAGCACTTTGCCTTTACCTTGAACAAAGAAAAGCCCAGACAGATGTCTGAGGGTCTGAATGAAGTCCTTGTGTGGCGGCAACTATCTTTAGGCAAACCAATAGTCAATGATCGCCGACTGCTGAATCAGATACCTCTGGTGTGTATCTCCCTCACTCTCTGAGTATATTTATTCATCAATGTCTTTTTATCAGTCCATTTGTTCTTATGTCACCTCTCTTTTCCTCGCTTCAATCTTCTCAGTGGGAATGACCAATCAACAGTCAAACACTTAGCTATGGTTTAATCCTGTTATCAGTTTTCCTCGTGTTTTCTCAATGTATAGATGTGCTAGAGACCAACATGCTGATTGAAACAACATAAATACACAATGTTTTAAATGTATTTTTTTACCACAGTGTTTCTCTTTGTGAAGTTTGTATGTGTTCTGGGGGGATTTAAATTGTTTTCTTTGGCGAGATTTACTTTGATTACGAACTCAAACACGTTGTTCTTTTCTCAGCCTAATCCAATAGCTCTGCTTAATGCCTGGGACTGGCTCTTTCCTCTTGCCAAGTTAAATCTGTTATGTTGTCTCGTTAGAGTGACAATCGGTGCAAGGGAAGCCAAACCAGTACAAAGCCACAGCCGATCCCAGAACCCATCGGCTATCAGTCTGATCATGATTTAGCTGTTCCGGTGTAGCCAGTGGATATCTGGACCATAACTTCCTCTTCTGAGTAGCAGTCAATGTTTACAATCCGATTTAGCAACTTGAGATGTAAGAATGGAGTTGGAGTACAAAGACGTCACTTTACACTGATGGGTTCTGAGATTGCATTTCAGCCAATGCATTCAGATACCAAAATCTTATCTCGTTGCCACATAATACATTTCTAAGTAGTTAGGGAAAGTTAGGCATTTGTTGTGCAAATCAGAAAAGGAAGTTCTTTCCAATAGCTTTTTTTTTTTACCCTGTGTTCCTATAGGTGTCTAGTAACACCTCCCAATTTATCCACGGCCAAATCTTCGGGGAAATGCCTGGAGAGCCAATCAAAGTTGGGGAGCCCAGAGGGCCTGGGTAAAAAATTTTACCAATATTAGCTTTTAAAATGTCTAACTAGGTTTTTTTTTAGGGGTGCTGTATCTATCCCGGCCATTAGTTTTGAATAGAAATGACTCCTTAATCCTATCTTCACCCAAATCCATAAATCTGTCAAATTTAGACTTCTTCTAAACGAGGGCACACTTCCAAGTTTGCATGGAATAGCTGCAGATGAGGGACATGTAAGTAGTTCTATACAATTTCCTTTGTAGATTATGGTGAACTTGTGTGTGTTGTAGCAGTGTTTTACCATAGAGAACAAGGTGGCTGTGAATGTGTGCAGTGACAGTGCTTTGCAGGGCCTGAAGTTAACTTTTTTGACTACTTGCCACATCCACTTTTTACCTTTTTCCTCATAAAGTTGAAAAACAGGAATTGCTGTGTCTCTATGATCCTATCCTGTCCTATTCATGGTAGCCTACTTGTGGAAATTGCGTTGTCATGCGTGCTGTAGTAGGGGGGCCTGCCTTGATAATCCAGTATAAAGGCGTAATTTTTTATCCTTGGCTGGGACACACATTCATAACATTTGATGAAGCACCTACAATAATGTAGCTGTCCTCAATTTAGATCATCCTGTACATCTCATCTGCGGTTTTTTTTTCCTGAGTCCACCGTGTGTGATAGTGTGTGTTTATTTGTGTGTGCGTGCTCCAGTCGCAGGGGGGAACGGAGCAGCCCCGCCCACTGCAGCAAGCCGACAGGATTGAAACATCAGCAACTTTCAGCGAATTATAGTGAAAAAACGTTGCAGCGTACATTGATGTTAAAATGTCTATATGTTGGCAGGACGTCTTTCGCTGTAGGTTTTGTTGACAAATGTGAGATATTTGAGTCACACACGTCTCGTCTTCATATCAGAAACTAGGAAATGAATTTGACCCGTTCTCACTCCCGATTGGTCAGTGCACGTGGGACGGCTGGGATTGTCGCAAGTAATGAAAATGTGATGGGGGCCCCGGCTGTCAATCAGTGTCTTCCTGTGATGTGATTGGTCTGGGCCAATAAGCAACTGCGTACCCTGCTTACCGATAGCTACGTGTCTGAATCACTCAATTCTCATTGGCTACCTGAATGACGTAGATTGACAGTGATACCCAGCAAATGCTAAATTCACACGCATTTGGAGGGTGGTCGGGTGTAAATTTCAGGCCCTGGTGCTTTGGCTCTATTTAAAAAATATATATTTTTCTGCAACTTGCGTGTCAACTGTAAAGATACATTCTTGAATTTGGGGTTTAAAATAGTCCGCGGGTGTCATTTTCACAAGGTCTCAACAAATCTCACGAGATTCCGCTTAAGTTTTTAAGGTTGGAGAGCGTGTTACTAAGCCCGCTGGTGTTGGGACAGAACAGTATGTAAGGTTGGTATGTCTCAAGCGTGTCCCTGTTGACAAATCAATAGATCAAAATAACGTGACCATTTCACGAACTGCCGTGAGATCGAGTTACGTTATTATATAACTATTACCAGATTAATGCAACATCAGTTTGTGGGTGTGTGTGAGAGAGAGTGTGTGTGTGTGTGTGTGTGTGTGTGTGTGTGTGTGTGTGCGCAGCCCAATTGGAATTTGCTACCACTCTCATATCTGTCCGATAAATATAAAGCTACAGCCATGAGATCGGTAGCTTAGCATAAAGACTGGAATCAGGGGTGAACAGCTAGCCTGGCTCTGTCCAAAGTTAACCTGCTTTTAACCACACATAAAATCACAACTTGTTGTTTTGTACAATTTAACAAATAAACATGTCAATTAGTGAGCTGTAGAGAAGCTGGTAGGCAGATTTTCTTTTACCTTTGGAAAGAGCCAGGCTTGCAGTTTCCAGTTTTTTAATTTATTTTTTTGTTTTTAAGCTTATTTTTTTTGCTTTGTATGGCCTTTATTTATAGGACAGCTGAAGACAGGAAAGGGTAGAGAGAAGGGGGATGACATACAGAAAAGGGCCACGGGTCGGTATTGAACCCGGGCCACTGCCAAGGACTCAGACTACATGGGGCGCATAATCTACTGGGTGAGCTAGAGGTCGCCCCGCTGCTTCCAGACTTTAAGATAAGCTAAGCTATTCGTATCTGAGCAGTAAGCTTCTATTAATAAGTTGCCAAACTAAATGTGTCTGCTTTTGATGGTAAGTATAAAAAATACAATCGGTAATGAATGACTAATGACTTAATGTCCTTACCTTTGTGTTTCCCCCCTTCCAGGAGGCATGCTGTGCATACGTGCTGATAGTAACGGCAATCTACTGGGTGTCTGAGGCTGTTCCCTTGGGTGCTGCTGCTCTGGTACCCGCTTTCCTCTATCCGCTCTTTGGGGTACTCAAGTCCAGCGAGGTGAGTCTCTATGTATTGTTAGCTGTCTGTCTGTTAGGAGTTTTAATGCAAACATTTCTCAGGGGATGAATAAAGTATTTCTGATTCTGATTATTTCTCAAACTCCCTTTGAATTAATGAGGACAAAAGAGGTAAATGACAGGAAGCTATGTAGTTAAAGTGCTAACTTTAACTAAACACTCAACTTAGAAAAGGTGTACACAGACTATACATAAACTTACATTATCTTATTATCTTATTGTACATTTATCTTATAATTTTTGCCTGAAATAAGTGTCAAATTCCGATCCATACACGTTGGCAGTGCTAGCATACTCGAAGTGAAAATGTATGCCAACAGACACATTGCATTGATGGATATCATACATGGGGTACTTAAATCGAGGATACCTATTCCCCATGTACTTTTTGTCACAACATCTGTTTTTCTGTGAGGAATGTAAATCTTTGGGTTTGAGAAGAATAAATGTATTAAGAGGAAACAAAGACACTGTTAGGCACTGTTCAGATCTGGCATTACCATGCGTCTTTGGTGATCCAATCTCAAGTGGACACTAAGTACGTCAGTTCACACCAGGCATTTCAATGTGTCTCCACATACGTCTTAAGTGACCACTTTGGCTAGCAATGTAAGATTACAGGAATGTCTGTAGTAGTAGCCACTTTTTTGTGAATACTGGTACATTTTAGGAACTTAAAAGTATATGGTTATTGACTACTGTGGGTTCCCGGGGATTTGGCACGGTCTGCTTACCGGTTTCAAGGTATACCGTGGTAGTCTATTAATCTGTCTCCCCTGCCTGTGTGCTGCCAGAGTGTTTAAAAATAAAATACATTGTATTCAATAGGAAAAAACTTAGTTTTTTTACCCAGACATTTCAATTTAAAAGAATACATTTTAAAGCTGCAATTGCAGTACCATAATACAGTGAAACCGTGATATTTTGTCAGAATCTCATAACGGCTAATGCCAATTCCGGATCTGTGATGACTACCGGAATATAAAGCATCAACACATCACCAACAGTGTGATAATAACAACAACATACAAGATTAGCAGTAAATTGTCAGTGCTTTCCATGACATGAGAGATACTTATAAATTACTGAGGTTCAAGTTTTTAAAACGGCATAAATACACAGAGCTACCTACTTTATAGGGCCGTAGCTTCACCTTGTGAAAAGTCATGCCCCGCTACTGAAGATATCAAAACAAAAGAGAAGGAATTCATTTCTTGGCATGTTCAGGGCAAGACAAATCACCCAAGATATAGAAGACGCACTTTTAAAATATCTCCATAGGCTTTTTTAAAAGTACAGGCGTCGCAGACACGGCTAAAGGAATGTGGCCACATGCGGCCTAGACCACCTCTGAATGCGGAGCTCAACGCGTCTTTGTGCTTGGCATGCGATCACTCAGAATGCATGTTGATGCCAGGTCTGAACAGGGCCTACCAGTGTGTCAACCTTTGTTACACTAAAGAGGGAAAAGTGAGAGTATTAGGGCTAAACCATGCAGGGCTTAACAAGGAACCAGCGCTGTTGCGATATCCGGTTGTGACAGCGTGTTACTGTGCTGGTAGTAAGAGTAAGCTGATAAGATTGCTGTATATGTAAATGTACAGTACGTCCAAATCAGGAAGGAAATTAGTGAAAGGCCTTTCTGTGCACTGAACCAAGTATATTTCAAGAACTCAGACCAACCTGCATGTGAACATGCATATGAGTTTCCATTAGGGTTTTACGATGCAGTGGTACTTATTGTAGTATGTGTCAGTGTAAAGCAGAAGCGTCACTCAGCTGTAAAGGTTTTATCAGCCATGACTCTATTAACTTGGTATTCATCATCATTATCCCACTGATGTGTCTCAGTGTGTCTGAGCACATGCATTCAAACCCTTCACCCAGTGCCGAGTCTGCGTCCTGATTGGTTGGACTGATTGATGACAGCTGTTCTTATCCTTTTTTTTTATTAGCCATTACATAAAAACTGTACGCTTTATTTGACCAAAACAGATTGACACACAGTGACAAAGCTGCCTGTTAACACTGCTGTAAGCCTCTTGTGTTGGTGTTCTGTAAATAAGCCAGCAGCAAGCTTTATGCAACATTATTAGTTTATCATTGTACTCCCACTCCCCCGCCCCCACCCACACACACACATAATATCGATATATTGCCCAGCTCTAATTAAGGGTAATGTCAACAACATTTATTGGAAATCACCCTGTTGCTATGACTACTGCTTGTTGGCTGAAAATCTAAATTAAGAGGCTTATGATAACAAACGTTAACATTGAAATACCTTGACATGCAGGCAAAACGTCACCAACTGGAATGGAGCATCAACCTGCAATCTTGGACCAATGATTTGCCAAACCTACTTTTTAGCCGTCTTAACACATTTCTTCAGATTATATTTTTTTGTAACCAGTAACAAAGATGCTGAGGGGAAATGTATCAGAGTAAAAGTTTGCATTTTTGGGGGGGATTGTTAACCGGGGGATTGTGGTGGAGTAAAAGTCAAAGTTGTCAGAAATATAAATAACAAAGGAAAGCACAGACAGAAATAGAAAATTTCTACAAATGGAAAATTCTACTTACGTACAGTAACCAAGTATTTGTACTTGAACTAAATCACAAGGTTCCTAATAGAGGATCACTGACACTGGTGGAGCTAAAGAACTGTAAGTAGGACAGGTAACCAGTCCGTATATATGCATATTATCACGATACAAAATTATATTGATTCTTTAGACAACCATATATTTGCTTGTGTTACAAAGTCAGTCTGGCAATCAGTTATATTAAATCCATCCATCCATCCATCCATCCATCCATCCATCCATCCATCCATCCATCCATCCATCCATCCATCCATCCATCCATCCATCCATCCATCCATCCATCCATCCATCCATCCATCCATCCATCCATCCATCCATCCATCCATCTTCATCCGCTTATGCGTTATCGGGTTGCGGGGGCAGCAGTTCCAATAGGGGACCCCAAACTTCCCTTTCCCGAGCCACATCAACCAGCTCCGACTGGGGGATCCCGAGGCGTTCCCAGGCCAGGTTGGAGATATAATCTCTCCACCTAGTCCTGGGTCTTCCCCGAGGCCTCCTCCCAGCTGGACGTGCCTGGAACACCTCCCTAGGGAGGCGCCCAGAAGTCATCCTTACCAGATGCCCAAACCACCTCAACTGGCTCCTTTTGACGCGAAGAAGCAGCGGCTCTACTCCGAGCTCCTCTCGGATGACAGAGCTTCTCACCCTATCTCTAAGGGAGACGCCAGCCACCCTCCTGAGGAAACCCATTTTGGCCGCTTATACCTTGGATCTCGTTCTTTCGGTCATGACTCCTAAATCCAGCTGACACGTCCTCTGTGGTAGAGGCAGAGCTGGAGGATGATGGGGGATTGTTGAGGTAGTCAAACAACTCCACAGCGGCAAAGCCCCAGGGATTGATGAGATCCATCCAGAAATGCTGAAAGCTCTGGGTGTGGAGGGGATGTCTTGGTTGACACGCCTCTTTAACATTGTGTGGAAGTCTGGGACAGTGCCTAAGGAGTGGCAGACCGGGGTGGTGGTTCCCCTCTTCAAAAAGGGGGACAAGAGGGTGTGTGCCAATTACAGGGGTATCACACTTCTCAGCCTCCCTGGTAAAGTCTACTCCAAGGTGCTGGAAAGGAGGGTTCGGCCGATAGTCGAACCTTGGATTGAAGAAAAACAATGTGGATTCTGTCCTGGTCATGGAACAACGGATCAGATCTTCACTCTCGCAAGGATCTTGGAGGGGGCCTGGAAATATGCCCAACCAGTCTACATGTGTTTTGTGGATCTGGAGAAGGCGTATGACCGTGTCCCCTGGGAGAAACAGTGAGAGGTGCTGCGGGAGTATGGGGTGAGGGGGTCCCTTCTCAGGGCCATCCAATCTCTGTATGACCAAAGCGAGAGCTGTGCCCGGGTTCTCGGCAGTAAGTCGGACTCGTTCCAGGTGAGGGTTGGCCTCGGCCAGGGCTGCGCTTTGTCACCAATCCTGTTCATAATATTTATGGACAGGATATCGAGGCGTAGTCGGGGTGGGGAGGGGTTGCAGGTCGTGGGCTCGGGATCTCATCGCTGCTTTTTGCAGATGATGTGGTCCTGATGGCGTCATCGGTCTGTGACCTTCAGCACTCACTGGATCAGTTCGCAGCCAAGTGTGAAGTGGCTCGGATGAGGATCAGCACTTCTAAATCTGAGGCCATGGTTCTCAGCAGGAAACCGATGGAGTGCTTTCTTCAGGTAAAGAGTGAGTCCTTACCCCAAGTGAAGGAGTTTAGATACCTTGGGGTCTTGTTCGCGAGTGAGGGGACTATGGAGCATGAGATTGGTTGGAGAATCGGAGCAGCAGGTGCGGTATTACATGCTATTTATCGCACCGACGAAAAGGGAGCTGAGCCAGAAGGCAAATCTTTCAATCATGTGACCAAAGGTAGCAGATCAGGAGTTTTAGAAGGATTTACCTGAAACGCTGTATTTTATACAGTATATTTATTTGCTATATAAATAATTGCTTGCGTATTGGTCCTTCTAAAACTCTTTAATAAAAAGAATAAATATAAAGTGGGAATTCCCAAATCAATCTCCATGTTAAAGGTGATATGTATCAATATCTTTGACTTTGCATGGCTGATTATTGAATCCATATATCCATCCAGTTAGATGTACTGTTACACCCCTAGAACTTCTACAGCTTACACTAGTCTTCACTAAGCATTAACATATTTTCAAATTTTCCTTGACTAATTCTTTTATCCAGTCAGTAGCAAGCAACAATTTTTCCTAGAAACAGTCCTCCTGTTTGAAATCAGGGAAGTCTAGAAAGTTGATTGTTAAGTTGATTTTTTACCATTTTATTTTTATTATTTTTATTTTTTATGAAGAAAGGAGGAGGAGAGTTAAAAGCATGACCCTGCATCCTATGTAGTTTCTTTCCTCTCCTTTGGATGCATGGAAGTAACAATGAGCGATGGAGTGCAAAGGAGCCATGCGTAAAAAACAGGAGAAAGTGCAGCAGGTTTTAGGTGAGAGGTGAGGAGACCTGGGCTTATACAACAGGAGCCATGCGTAAAAAACAGGAGAAAGTGCCTGGGCTTATACAACAGGAGCCATGCGTAAAAAACAGGAGAAAGTGCAGCAGGTTTTAGGTGAGAGGTGAGGAGACCTGGGCTTATACAACACCGGCCTTGAACCCTGCGGGTGTGAAGTAGAGCAGATTAAAAAGAACAAATGGCAAACTGTAAGTGTTGATCCAAACCAAGGAGGGGGAATTGGGGAAGTGGGTAAAGGAGGGAAAAGCAACAGGCCCCAAACACTCCTTCCTGTCTCCCCAGGTCTCATACTGTTTATTTCCCTAGATTTTCTCTTCTTCTTGTGCCCATCAACCAAATTGTAAAAGTTCTTTCTTTTTGGGAGGAAATAATAAAAAATAAAAGAAATAGAAACAATTATCTCAAAAGATCTTTTGATGAACCCAACTCTTTTTATTTGAGGGGTGTACCCTGAAGATCACAAGTACACCAAAAGGGAACAAGTAATGATCTTTTTTACCCTATGATAATCAATTACATTATATTGGAAAAAGACCAGCGTGTCATGTAACGTGTCACATTTATCTATTTATTTTATTAATTCAGAACAATGCACATTGATGAACAAGCACAACAGTACACGTAAATGTGCCAGATTGTAGCCCGAGGGTTGATTTCCATCTACAGTCCTATACATATTGGGTTGCGCAAATGTTAATAACTTTTGCTCTGGAAAAAAAAAACATATGTAGAAAGAGAGAAGCAAGACTTTATTGAGAAGGTTTGGGGACCGTTTAATTTGTTTCTCAAAGGTATGGAGCCAGCAGAGGTTAGCAGACCTCATAATGTGCCTAATGTGAAATTATTAAATTCCCTTGAATTGAATCGGTTAGGCAGTAATTTGTTATCCCTCATGTTGTCCTCGGGTCAAATTGACCCGTTTTCCTATATCAATGTTCTTTTTAACTACCCAAAATAACACAACGCTCTTTGGCAAGTACAAATCTCTACTTTCATTAATTTTGGGGTGTCTTATTCAATTTTATAGCATTTGAAAAAAAAAATTGAAGTGGTTTTGAAATAGTATAGTAGACATATTCCAGTCTGTGATTATCCATCAACATACATTCCTTTCATTTTAGTCTAAATAATTCCTAATTTCTGGTTTTCTAACTCAAACATTAGGTATATTTTCTTATAAATGAGGTTTATTGACCATAAATTCCAAAAATAACTGTAAAACTGAAGTTAATAAGTTAGTGTTACGTAGTGTTGAAAACGTCAAAAAAGTGACAGACATTGAAAAAAGCGTCAAAAGTGTTGAAAAAACTGACAAAACGAAAAAGTTAAAAACATCGATATAAAGTGTCAACAAAATAGTTTATTTTCAATTTTGACAGGAAGATAACACAAGAGTTAAATGATTTTTTTTTTTACTTAACATACTTTCCGTTACTTACGTTTTTTTACCCCCTTTTCTTTCTTTTGACTTCCATTCCTGTTTTTCTGTTTGCGTTTTGGTTTTCATCACCTGTACCTCAGTGTAGATTTGAGTGTACACTTCTGTAAGTTTGGAACTGTACACTGTGTTCACACGTGTCTTAAAATTTCAATAAGCTTTTATTTTGAAATGTGCCTCTTTTGTGTGTGATAAGGTGGCAGCAGAGTACTGCAAAGACACCACTCTGCTGCTGATGGGAGTCATCTGCCTGGCAGCCTCGATAGAGAAGTGGAACCTGCACAAACGCATCGCTCTGCGCATGGTGATGATCGCAGGGGCCAAGCCTGGCATGTGAGTAGTACACACACACATTTTACACAGTCGCTATTATTTACTCAAAATCCTTTTGAGTTACGACTAACTAAGTCTCACATTGCTAGACTTTCCTCCACAGCGCTGCGGAGGAGGGTCTGGCTACTTCACACAGCATTTCAGGATGGGAGAAAAATATGCTCTGGTTTATTGGCATTTCTTTAAACCAATCACAATCGTCTTGGGCGATGTAAGCAAAATAGCCTCTGGAAGGAACTTGTTTTGGTGGAACATGTGTACGTTCAAAAGTTGTTTTAGTCGTGCAACAGCAAACTCAGATTGGACAGATAGTCTAGCTTGCTGTCTGGATTTACCCTACACAGATCTGAGGAGCAATTAACCCTCCTGTTGTCCTCGGGTCAAATTTGACCCATTTTCAAATAGTTTCTAAATCACAAAATTGTGGTTTTTCGACCACATTTTCAACAACAAAAAGCAACATGCATGGTTCTCTACAATGCTCTTCACAAGTAAAATAATCACGCACTACTTTCATTGAATTTGGGAATTTTATTTAATTTCATAGCATTTGAAGAAAAAGAAGATAAAAGAATGTTGAAAAAAGTGACAAAAATGTCAGAAAAAGCATCAAAAACGCAGGGAAAATTCCACAAAAATGTCAAATGGCGCAGAAAAAAAACTTGATAAAAATGTTGACTCAGACAGATAAAAATTTGCATGGTCGACGGGAAGACAACACAAGGGTTAACCATAGTCCTCAGAAATCCACCGGAGTTTAAACACAAAGAAAGCGGAAGGTAATGAATATCAGCCGAAAAGATTGACATCCGGCGGAATTTCCGTCGGCACCTGAACAATCCCGGAGGTGGAACATTGTGGATATAGACTAGGACTAACCAAAATGTCTTTACTCCAAAGGTCTAGCTGGTTTTAGAGCTGCGTGATATGGAGAAAATCCAATATCACGATCATTTTGACCAAAAACGTTGATATTACGGCAACATTGTAGGATTGGCAATTGGTGCTTCCACAAAATATTTACATAATAGGATTTTAGATAAATAATCATCAGTACCGTGGATATAAAGACTACGTGGGTAAAGGCAAATAATAGAACAGCTAGAACAGTCTGGTAAGCTCAGAAAATGACATCACTTTACTGTAATGCAGCCTTTTAAAACCAGGAGAAGACACCACTTACAGTATGTCATATTGCGATATTACAAAATCCAAAATATAAGACACATAAGATATCTAGCCTCATATATCGATATATCCATATAATATGGATATATCGCCCATCCCTTGCTGGTTGTCCTACAGATAGAATTGTAAAAACTCAGACATAGACACACAGACACATCATTGGATGTCCCTGTCTTTCCTCCAGGTTGGTGCTGGGCTTCATGTGCTGCACCGTGTTTCTATCCATGTGGCTCAGCAACACGTCCACCACAGCCATGGTGATGCCCATAGCCGAGGCGGTCCTGCAGCAGCTGATCTGCACCGGCCTGGCCGACGGCCACGTAGACTCAGAGACTGCTGAGACCCCTGAGGACGACAGCGGTAAGTCTGGCTAGTCACTGCAGGGGGTCACTGAACTACAAAAGCTATGTTGCAAAAAAAAGAAGAAAGCAAAACAGATGTTGACAGAAATGCTTGCACCAACAACCACACTAGAATGTGTAGATGGATAACTGGGGGAAAGTGAGTTAAGCAAACTCAAAGTTGAAACTATGTGATGTGTTAAGAAAATTGAAGATTGTGGATCCAACTGTAGCAGAACAGTTAAGCACAACTCAGACCGAAGATTGGAGACGAAAACGTTTTAGAACGTCAAAGCAGCTGACGGTGGCGCCTGCGACTCAGCTGGTCAGGTCTCAAGAGGCTTTTAGAACGTAATAGAGAAGTCAGCTATAGAAGTAAAATGATCCATTATCCATTTCATTTTTATGTTACAAAGTGGCAAGTGGTTGAGTTGATGGAGGCTCAATGCCCGTGAGCACGGTAATGTGGTTGAGCAAGCTAGAGAGTAACTTAAGAGAGGGAGTGGCGATAGAACTAAGCATGGATCACATAAATAAAACATTTTCACCGATTCATCACTAGAAATGCAACTGTCGCAAGCATCTGACCCTTAACGTAATCCACATATCTTGACGCAAACAATTACATCCACCTACAAAAAAGTGAATCTTTGGTCTGACCTGGGCTATACGCTTGTTAACAGAACACTTTCTAAGTTCCATCTCCCATAATACGCTGGTGATGACTCTTGTTGTCTGCAGCTGTTTCAGACAAAGAAGAGAACCTGGACAAAAACCAGCTAGAGTTGCTCTATCGCAACGACAGGTACGTGTGTGTGTGTGTGTGTGTGTGTGTGTGTGTGCAAGCATATTCTCTGTTCACTAGGTGTGAGGTAAATATTAGTGATTTTTCTAAATATTTTCTGCATTTTAAATTTCACTTGCTTAGATATGCTCCAGCATTTGATTATCTGTAGCATTAATAGTAACCCCAATCTTATTTAGCATCGTTAAAGTTATTGTGACGTCTTAATTTTCTCTTCTTTCCTCCCTCCAGCAGCAACTGCAGTAAACGGGAGCTCTCCACGCTGAGTGACACACTAAGTGAGGTGAGAGCCACAAAGGCTTTTTTGTAAACAGAAGTCACATTCTTAGCAATTCTATAATGTAAGTGAAGTATTTCTCTCTGAGTTTCTTGTTCTTGTCCTCAGGTGCAGACTGGGGAGGTGAATGGTTTGGGTCTGAAGGCAATATCTAACCAGGATTTCACCAGGGACACCAATGGATACCTGCCACAGGTGCACGCACACATGCACACACATGGGCGCACACATGCACACACATGCGCGCACACACACACACACACACACACACACAGTGCGCCGGGTTGGACCCTTTGGCGGGCCGGTTATGGCCCTGGTTCTGTATGTTTGACACCCCTGACCGACAGGTGGATGTGTAACAGTAACACTCCCAAGTTACAGCCAATTAATGTCAGAAACATTTTCCATACATTTGCAATATTCTCAGGTTGCGGTGGAAATCCCAAACGTGAAGCGGGTGAGGGCCAGGAGAGACTCCCAGTATCCCACCAAGAGGGATCATATGATCTGTAAATGCCTGTCGCTCAGCATCACCTACGCTGCGACAATCGGTGGCCTCATCACCATCACCGGCACCTCAACCAACCTCATCTTTGCCGAGCAGTTTAACACGTAGGTACCCATGAGCTCAAACTTGACTTGACTTGACTTGACATAACCTGGGACTGGATTTGACTTGACCCAGATGATACTGATCTCAACTCAAGCATATTTACAGCTTGGTTGGTTTCTTGACTGCTGTGCTGGTCAGACTGGGACAGTTGATGTTAACTCGGTGTCTGGAGGGCTCAAACGGTCAGAGATCAAATTAATCAGCCCCTACAGTCCTGAGACAATTTCCTCCAGCCGCAGCACTAAGCCCAGCAGAATGGCCTCCTTCATGTCGCAAATTGTTGGACGAAGGTCAGGTTTTGTGTTTGTGTGTGCGTGAGCATGCGTGTTCGTGCGTGCAAAAGTACTTGTAATCCTAAAGTGATGTTACCAGGAACAGCAATCAATCCAAGCAGTGAATATGAAAGTTCCCCCTAAATATTACCTTTTGAATTTTAGTTGAATTTAGTCCAATAAAGTCAAATTACGTGTACTCCCAATGCACTGAGTGCATCTTGAGTAGAAAAATAGCCTGAGGTTGATTTTCATAATTAAAGGCCCTTCGTTAATACGGTTTGTGTGTGTGTGTGTGTGTGTGTGTGTGTTCAGGTCAGTCAGTTCAAGTCCTCGAGTCCATGCTAGTACCACAAGGTCAAGCGATCACATGTTGTCTTTTGTGCATTTGTTTGGGGAAGTAACCTCTTCAGTGATGCATTTATGCATTTTAATTAATTTATAATCCCCTGGACTTTAATAGCTCATATGTGTTCCAAAAGATTCCTGCGCATGTTCAAAACTTTTTGCACATTCAAAAATTTGACAAATCTGTGTTTTCTGTGTTCAAATTTTTGGGGGGACAAAAGGTGACGTTAATCTATGTTGATACATATTTACAGTTTATGCAATGATTAACATCAAAGCTTCTTGCTTATATCAGTTGCTGTAGCTTTTAGACCATCATTTATCTAATTGTGTACTTAAAACTAGTGTAACATCACTGGTTATCTGGTATTGCTTTATTGTAATTTGTAATTTTCAGTGTCTCCAGGTTTTTGTGTGTGCTTTCTTCCATATAAATCATGTGAAACTAAATAATTGGAGGCGATGGATCACTGAGGTTTATTGAAGGGAGGTCCCACACTATCATCATCTCTAAATGTCACCTTTACCCTGCTTATTTTCCATACAGCAGAGAGGTCAGCAAGGCATGTCTGAGCAAACACACATTATCACCTGTACAGCGTGGCTCTGTTAGAGCTTCAAAATTAGATTAGATTCAGATTAGATTAGACTTTATTGATCCTAAATTTTAGTGCTACAGTAGGAAAATATCAAACACACAGCACAATTACACAATATACAAGAAATAATAAATAGGGTAGAATAGAAGAACACCTATTAAAAAAATAAAGATAAAAAAATACAAAGGTAAGAATGTCAAAACGTAGATTCAAGTGGGTAATAAAAAAGTACAACCTACTTAAACAGTATTTATAAAGATGTAAGTAAAACTTATGTTTGTGCAAGTAGCACTTAGTGCAATATTGGGACGTATATGAGTGTAAAAGTGGACTAAAGATGAACGACCACTGGTACTCTCTGCACTGTCGGTTGGTTCTAACCCCCCCTACCATGGTTCTCTCTTCTTTATACAACCAAAAATAACAAGTGTGACTTTCATCTGTGCAAACATTTCTGACTGTGCCTCACACTGACAGGGACTTTGATGCTGTGTGTCCACATGTCAGTGATCTTTGTGGCTCCTGCTGTCCATCAAGTGGAGCTGTCGAGGGAACACACAAGCACTTAGGAAGTGGTTGTACTGAACCGCTGACACACAGTCAGTTAATGTATGTTCATTTATGTGAGCAATGTTTCTGGCCAACCTCTCTCCACATGTATTAATTTTAAAGTACAGAGTAACCTTTCTCATGTTTTGACACTGATAGAATCAGAACCAGAAAAGGGTTATAACTAATGGAATTTGCCTTGGTGGTTGGTGCATACATAAACAAGCAAACATACTGTATATATTAGACATTATTGTGAAATAAACAATAAATACAGAAAAAACTATACAAAAAAGCTGTTTAGCAAAAGAAAAAGGAGGAGGTGCTACAGTCAAAATAATTTTTGACAGCAACCATCGCTACTATACATCCAAATTCCATATGTGGTGGTTTTTCCAAGGATGCCATGTTGTTGGTAAGATGAGATTTGGGCAACATCAGGTCAGTCCTAGGTCACAGGTCATGGGCCACACTCCGTCACTAAACCTGTCCCGTCTACAAATATGAATGTATGTCTCTAGAAGTTGAGGGAGTCAAAGCAGCTACATGATGTGGCAATGTTGTGTTCAGGGACCGTCTCCTTTGACGGTCAGCGGAAAACCAGCCTTAGGGCCAAACACACACAATTTACCAACAAACACATACCCCGGCAGATTGCCTTTCCCCAAAAAGATAGACTGGAAAACAACAAGATTTAGGTGAGTATCTGTTGTGGCGCCATTACTATTTTTGCATAACCCTAACTTGACAGCAACTCAAAGATTTAATGTTACTGTCACAGAGAAGAAGATGGAATCCAAAGATTTTTTTGGAGAATCAAAGCAAACTGACCAGAGGTCAAGGTAGGCAGTTGTTAGGGGACAAATGGTTATTTTTAACACAGATTAACTCCAATTGTTATCAGTACAAGTGCTGTCAGTGGTCACAAGGTTCAGCCTGTAAAAAATTTTGAATGAATGAATGTATTGTATATTTTCGTGTCTGGCCGCTTTCATGGCCCATCCATTTTAGGATTATTCAGATGCATTTTAAATAAAAATTTATTTATAGTATCAAATCATATCAAAAAGTTATCTCAAGACACTTTACAGATAGAGTAGCTCTATACCACACTCTATAATTTACAAAGACCTAACATTTCCAGTAATTCCCCCAAGAGCAAGCATTTAGTGCGACAGTGGCGAGGAAAAACTTCCTTTTAGGGAGAAACCTCGGACAGACCCAAGCTCTTGACGGGGCCGGTTGGGGGTGACAACAATGACTAGAAATAGTAGTTGTAGTAGTTCATGGCATAGCAGGGAACTGCAGGACCACCAGGACAACTCCAACATTTAGGTGCCACCCTAATTTAAGGAAACATGCTAGGCGAAAAAAAAACAAAAGGAACATAAACAGTGCTGACATAAAAATATGTACATAAAGGATACAAATATATAATACAATTCAACACAAAAAAACAGATCAATACAAATGGTGGACCTTGTTGGAGAGGATTGGTGGCCCCTGTGCTAATGTCAGTGCTACTGTTCCTCTAAATTAAGACCACACATCCCATCAGCCTTCTTCCTTCCCGACTGCAAAGCTCATTTCCAGCCAACGATGTATAAAATAACCTACAAACACAAGCACGTAACTCTGTATCTGTGTCTTTGTCTCTTCAGTCGTTATCCAGATGCAAAGGTGATAAACTTTGGCACATGGTTCATCTTCAGCTTCCCCATCGCCATCATCATGCTGGTCCTCACCTGGCTGTGGCTGCACTTCCTATTCCTCGGCTGCAAGTGAGTGTGTGTGTGTGGGTGTGTATTTTACAGCTTGTATCGTACTGCATTGTGTGATTGTATTGGTGTGCATATCCTACAGTACCTCCTGGGCAAAAGTTCTGTATCTTATCATTATAGACTCATGGTAATCCCTCTGTCTGTCTGCCGTTGAGCCACTGCACCTTTTGGTGTCCTGTGGCTGCAGGTTGGACAAAACAGAGCGAGTGTGTCAGTTTGCCGTGTGGTTGATGCTGTTGTTGTTGTTGTTGTGTGTGTGTGTGTGTGTTCAGCTTCAGGGAGACATGCTCATGGAGTAAGAAACGCAAAACCAAGAGAGAAATGCTTTCAGAGAGGAGGATCCAAGAGGAGTACACCAAACTGGGACCCATCAGGTGTGTGCACGTGTGTGTGTGTGTGTGTGTGTGTGTGTGTTTTCTTAGTCCTAGCTTCAACATTGGTGGTGGTGGTCTTAGCTACAGAAATTCATGGGGAAATGTTGCAATATTTACATCAGGTGGTAATTTTAAACACTGCAGAAATGTCTAGCTCCACATACCAACATAAGCAAAAACAACATAAGACTCTTGGCAGTAGCCTGGCTATATTTGTGTGTATCTTACTCACACACCTAGACATTACATTGTTTCACAATTGAGTTATCACTCATGCAATTGCTGCTCCTATGCTTTTGTGGTGTGTCTGTGTGTGTGTGTGTGTGTGTGTGTGTGTCCCAGCTACCCAGAGGTGGTGACCGGTGTTTTCTTCATCCTGATGACTCTGCTGTGGTTCACCAGAGAGCCTGGTTTCGTGCCCGGCTGGACATCCCTTTTTGAGAGGTAAGTGCTCTTGCGAGTCGACACACCACAAATGGTTTTGTCATCACTACCAAATGTTATAATTGAGACGCACACTGTCACACAGAAAGAGGTTGCATTCAAAATCACATACTATGCACTACACACTCAATATATATACTGTCATATGTACTGTCGTTAAACATAACTTTGTTTAAATAAACAGTGGTGTGTATCTTGTCGGACGCACTAAGCTATAATTTTCAATGTCCCCCCCATGAGAAACTCCTTGCCGTTAGAGACGCGTAACCATGGTAACTCCGGCTGACCTCCGCTCTAGCGGCATCGCCAGATAATGCTTAAATTAATGAAAAAGGAACACAACAGTTGCAGCAGACAAAGTCACGGATTTTTATACGTAGAAATGTAAAATAAAGCGTTGTACATCACAGAGCTGCCTTGGTTGCTGTCCATTTGTCCAAAGAGTATGCAGTTCATGTTCTAATAGTTTCATACTATGATTTTGGACATACTAAAAAATATTGCGTACTGTTTTAGACTACTAAATAGCAGGTTACTATGGAATTTCAGATGCAACCAGAGATGCACTGAGACACTCTGAGACACTTTTAAGCATGCACATAATATCACTGGACTTTACACTGACCTTTATGAGATGAGAACTAGATAAATACAAAAAGTTTAGCAGCATCTTATATGTGTGTGTGTGTGTGTGTGTGTGTGTGTTTTCCTCTCAGTAAAGGCTACAGGACCGATGCGACCGTGTCGGTCCTTCTGGGCTTCCTGCTCTTCCTCATCCCTGCCAGGCGACCCTTCTCCTCCAGCTGCAGGAACACAGGTCAGGACCATGTGCTCATCCAGCTGACAGTTTTTGGTATAGTTCTCATGGTTTCCCCCAAAAAAATAGTTAAGCCAGTCTTTTTTTCGATCAGTCGGTCAATCCCAGATCCCAGGTCAGTGATAACAGAATCAACAGGTGGGGTTTAATTTATCGCCCAATATAAACGGGATTATGAAGTTGTTCAGCACTGCAAATCAACCTCAATTGCCAACCAGTACATTTACTGGGATGTTCCGAACATCACATTGTAGTTAATATAGTATACTCAAATTATATGATACTCAGAGAAGATTTATTCAAACTATAGAAAGACAAAAGTATTTAAGTTTGGGTTAATTCAAAATATGTACATATATATACAATTATTCGACTAGTTGTCAACTATTAAATTCACCGCCAACTGTTTTGATAATAGGGCGTAGTTTCTGTCGCCCCCATGAGGGATTCTAAGTAATGACAACTAAATTGTCGACACGATAGAAGCCTTTCGTGACACAGGTTTGGTTTGGGTCTTTCAGAATGCAACTTGTGAACAGTTTCTTCACTTCTCTGTGACAGTAAATTGAATATCTATGAGTTGTGGACAAAACAAGACATTTGAGGACATCATCTTGGGCTTTAGGAAACGCTGATCAACATTTTTTACCATTTTCTGACATTTTATAGACTAAACAACTTCATCGATGAACCAAGAAAATAATCAACAGTGACAATGAAAGTAATCGTTAGTGTACTCCTGCCACAGAAAAAAAGGACATTTAGAAATCTTTGTCCACCTCAATTCATCTGTGAGCCACAACCATTGTAATGTTGTTGTTATAACTAAATGTGTGACAGTGTTAGACAAACATACACAGTGTCAGTGTGTTACCAGCATGTGCAGGTTGATTTATTGACCGTATGTTGCAGCGGCTCAGAGAAACCCTTCACTTGAACTTCAGCCACCGATGCTTTCCACAGTTGGGCAACCGTTTGAAAAACACTGGAAAAGTCTGACATTTATTGTATTTCTCTCTGCTGCTCAATGCTGATGTTCTCGTTGACCTCTGAACTCCATAACCTATAAGATGTAGTTCAGGCATGCAGACAGCTGCAAGCCATGTGTCTTTACCATGTGAAACACACACAGAGAGGTAAACACATAAACTGGACAACATTCTATTCAAATAAGGTATTTGCAAAGTATGATGTAACCAGGGTGACCAGACGTCCTGAAAATTGGGGGGGAGGGGAGAGTCAGGCGGCAAACTACAGATAACTACCAGCACAACTGTACAGACCAACACTTTGTGTTTTATTTGTTTCATAATGATATTTTTCTTATTGGTATTTTCGGGTTTACATGACAGACAGTTGAATTCCTGAATAAAAATAATATCTTGTCCCGAATTTATCACCCTAGATGTAACATATATTTGTAGAACAAGGTTTCCAATAGTAAATGAACAATAGAATAATATCAATTTGGGATTATGGAGTTCTTCTTATTTTAATAATTCCTGTTTTGCCTTTGAATAGTACCAAATTACATAGTTTTTTTCTGGAAATTAATTAGAAAATATCTGTAAAATGTCTCTATCATACATATACACTACAGTACAATGAAATATGTTATCTTTCAGCAGAAACTCATTTCTAAATTTCAATAATGACCAAAACACAATAATTACAAAACAGTTTTTAAAATCCTGAATATTTTAGTAGAGAAACACTATAATATTAGATACTATAGATTATTTAATAGGGCCGGGTTAAAATGCTTGATTCTCCAATTAAAACCGATTGAGTGATCGGATATTGATTCATAAAATCCAGACATTTTCTATTTAATATATGCCTTTTCACCATGGCTGTATAAGTAAAAATACTTTAAACTATCTTTTGAGGCAGTCAATTCTTAGTGAATAAATGAATTAATAACCTGCTGCATTATTAAAAATATTTAAGAGTTGCATCTTTTTTGTACAATTTACAGCATTAGTTTGCTGAGAAAGCAAAGCAAAATTGGTACTGTAACTGTAATTTCCCCTATCTAAGTCATATTGAATCTAAAGGTAACTAGATCAGGACCCTGTGAAATCCAATCGATCTGAGAAATCATTGGCTATACCCAGCCCTGTAATTTAATACTTGTTGTATTTTAGCGATAGATTACCACGTTATCATTCCAGTTGTGTGTGACATATTTTCTGGGGTTTTAATCCGGATGACCAGATAATGAATCACATGACCCGCTGGCCCCCATGATCACCTGGAAGGACTTCCAGAGACTGATGCCATGGGAGATTGTCATTCTGGTGGGAGGAGGCTATGCACTGGCTGCTGGTTGCAAGGTATTACGCATGTCTTTGTGTATGTTGTTGTATGAGAATACTGTTGAGGATTAGGAGCTAGTTTTTTTATCTTCAAGATTAGCCTCAGGTTATCTCATGAAGAAATGCAAATAAACCAGAAAACGTTTTTCTCCCATCCCGGAATGCTGTGTGGCCAGACCTTTCTCCGCAGAGCTGTGGAGAAAGGTCTGGCAATGCGAGACTAGGTTAAGGGAAACTGGCTGTACCCTTTGAGGCTGTTCACCTGTGTGTGTGTGTGTGTGTGTGTGTGTGTGTGTGTGTGTGTGTGTGTGTGTGTGTGTGTGTGTGTGTGTGTGTGTGTGTGTGTGTGTGTGTGTGTGTGTAGGTGTCAGGCCTGTCGGTGTGGATCGGCAGACAGCTGGAGCCTATGAGTGGTCTTCCTCCGTGGACCGTCACCCTGCTGGCCTGCCTGCTGGTGTCAGCGGTCACAGAGTTTGCCTCCAACCCGGCGACTCTCACCGTCTTTCTGCCAATCCTGTCAGCGCTGGTACGACACACACTTACTCTCAGTATCCGGTCTCTCTTATACCTGGCAAATGTGTGAAAACAATGTGGAGGATGTATTGCATTTGAGCTCGGGGTTTGGAAGGGTCTGCAGGGCCCCGGGGCTCATGACAGTGCCCTTTTAGAGCCTTTTAACCAGTGTTTGTTGTTTTTTGGCCCCAACGTCTCCTTCCAGGCAGCCCGGCAATGGTTATGTTTAGGGTTATGGTTAGGGTTAGCTGCCTGGAAGGCGACGTTAGTTACCTGTAAGTTATGAGACACCAAAGAGAAAGAAACATTGACAAAAATCCAAACTTTAGATAAAGCCATAGTAAAGCAGGTACTTTACGTGAACAATGCATACAACAACGCAAACAGCATCGTTGGCTGTACTCCTTAGGCTCCCGTTCAGAAAAAACATATTGTCCAAAATTTGTAACTTGATTCAATTCAGTTTATTTAAAAAGGAAATTATGCAAATTAATATAATGCATGATTATACATGGGTTAAAAATGGCCGGTTAAGCTCAGTTGGTGGAGCGGGCGCACATGTGTAGGGGTTTGCTCCTCAACGTGGCGGCCGCGGGTTCGGCTCCAGCCTGCAGCCCTTTGCTGCATGTAATTCCCCTTCTCTTTCTACTCTTTCACGTCTTCAGCTGTCCTGTGGAATTAAAGGTTTAAGATGCCCCAAAATTGGCGAAAAAGCTATTTTTATTACGTAATAAATTGCAAATAAGCAAAAAAGACATTACAAGTAGATTAAAACTTGGCAAAGACACTGCACAAATGTGAAAAGTTAGCATCAAAACAAAGCAGACCAGAGGCCTGTACTACAAATCTATTTGGCGTTAACAAGGTAACTTCAGGTTCAACCCAGCCAAGGGTTTTCTGTATCACGACGGTGAATCACTTGTTACTGGGTTAAATCGTTGTGGTAACTAATGCTGAACACTTAACCTGGTCGGGAGCAGGTTATGTTGGAGATCAGAGCTCAACCGGTGTAAATACATGGTGCCTACTGACCAATCAATAATCGATTGATAACGGCGTCACCAGTCTTAGAAGATCAGCTGGAGCTTGATGGGCAGAGTGAGAGAGAGAGGGAGAGAGAGAGAGAGAGAGAGAGAGAGAGAGAGAGAGAGAGAAAGAAAGATGCGCTCATAATAGTTAAAACATTTGCGATACCCTCGTTAACAAACTTTTTTCCATTTGCATTTGTACTGGCCAAGTGGATAAATAGGAACTGGTCGGAGGGGTAAGGGAGTGACACAAGCACGGCAACGGTCTTTATAGCATAAAAATCAGAAAACAAATAAAAGTATGAACTAAATACTAAATCTTAATTGAAAAGTCAGTTAACCCATTCCCATTGATCTTATGATGGACATGTGATCCGTCTAAGTTATAAATAAAAGCCTCTTATTTACGAGAGCGGTGTGAGAGACCTCCAGCTTACAGCGGGGTCTCTGAGCATGACTGGCTGAGCTACAAGCTAACAGCCCAGGCAGGCCCTAGCTGGCTGTTGCGTCACTTTATGGAGCTTCTCAACTCCGAAAACTTTGAAGCAAATGATCAATTCGGCAAAGATTTTCGCAATACTGCCTAAATTCGAACTCAAAACAGTTAATTTCTTGCCTAAAACGTTCTCAGAAGTGAATTTTGTGATGAATAAAATGACGAAAATTGTTAAAGTTGTCCCGCGTTGGTCCGTCTGTACCGTAAACCCAACTCTCATTGACCTAGGTTCCTAAGCGGAAAAGGGAACAGAAAAAAGACAGAACTGAAAGAGTTACAGGAACTGCGCAGTCAGAGGAACTTAAAAATCCCCAAATTGTTCCAGTTGGAACTCAAGAAAAAAGGGTTCTAGGAATCTTATGTTCTCGGAACTGCAAAAATCCCTCTGGTCGGGAAGTGGCTATTTTACAGAGGCATCGGGGCTCTGTCCGGCGCTTAACGCCACCAAAAACGATTGTGATTGGTTGAAAGAAATGCCAATAAACACACATGTTCTTCCATCCTGGAATGTTGTGTGGACTTATCAGTCCAGTCTGGCAATGCGAGACTATGTACGGATTAAACAAACATGATTTAACTTGTTAATAAAGTGCTGGTAGGTGGATTTTGTTATCTTTGGACACAGGCTAGCTGTTTACCTCTGTTTCCAGTCAAGTGCTTCATATTGAACAGAAAGAAATGAGAGGCGTATCAACTATTTCACAAAATGTCAAACCACTACTTTATACCTCTAATCTTCTTTTCAAAGGACTGTTTTTGCTGAATCGCAGAAGTGGCTCTGTCCACGCACACACATTTCTACATAAGGGTCCATTTTAGGGTCCATCACTTTGACTTTGATTCAACCAATAATCCACATGGATTATTGGTTTCTTCTCTCAGATTGTACACAGGGAAAGCAAATGTCATGTGTCAGCAGGGAGCATAAAGCACGTTTCATACACAGAGTTAGATTCAAGGTGCTGTACAGAGAAAATGAAAATATTAACTTGTTTTTGTTTTATTTTATTTATTTTTTCAGCCCAGCAATGGTACACTTAAGAGACATTAAGTAAAAAAGAAAAACCAGAAAGCCCTCATGGGGCTTGGCATGTTGTGTTACAGAAAATGAAGAGTGAAGACAGGAAAAAGGAAAAGCAGTCATAAAAAGACCAAAAAAAACTCCAAACTCTCAAATTCCATGTCAAAAATGAAAAAAAGCACTGGAGATCAATATGGTTTTCAATCTGGATTTAACAACTGTGATGGTGGAGGCATTCCTAAGGCCATCAGGCAGTTGCTTCCAGCGTTGCTCAATGACTAAAAGTCCATTTCCCTACTTTGCCCTGGGCTCCACTAGTTGTCCACACCCCAGAGATCATAGACGTCTCACAGGGTTTTATTGTTCCAGCATATCATCTATAGATGTAGAGCCAGCTCCATGTAACGATTTATTGATAATCAAGAGGACTTTAAAGGTGCCCTGTCACACGTATTTCATTTTTTTTGTGGTGATGTCTGAAGTTCTACCATTGACTCTGTAACATTTATTGTAGAAAAATGCCTTTGTTACTTTGTTTCAAGCCATTCTAGTATGGTATAGACAGCCTGCAGGAAGACTCAGCTCGATTTGTGTCAGTTCTCATTCAAATTCAACCAGCTAAACTGCTTGACTGGCTGACAGATGAGCCAATGAGAACCTGGCTATCAGCATCCTAGCGCAACTGAATGAATACGAATACGCTCAGGCAACATGATGTCAGACTGCCCAGCTTTTGTAATTGGCCTGATTTCTACTCTTATTTCTTTTCAGTGGCTAGAGCTGACAGAGGAGGTAGCAGTTCATTTTCACATTCACCACACAACACAAACACATATGGACCTCACATATTTCAAATAGTCAAGTAGAAACGGTTTTGTGTGGCAGGGCACCTTTAAAAACAATCCTGTGACTTACTGGCAACCAGTGTAGGGATTTAAGAACTGGGGTGATGTGGGCTGTCCTTTTGGTTTTGTTCAAAAGTCTTGCGGTGGAATTATTATTATTATTATTATTATTATTTTAAGAATATTTTTGGGCATTGCCTCCTTCAATGGATAGGAAAGCTGAGATATAAAAGGGGACAGAGGGGGGGAAGACATGCAGGAAATTGTCACAGGTCAAACCTTTTGCGTTACATATGCACGCCTGCTCTACAGACTGAGCTAACCCAGCCACTTGTGGTGCAGTTTGGAATAAGTTGTTGTCTTTCAGGCTTGAGCTAATGTCGAGACTGATACCATCAGTTTTATTTGTTTAACCCTCATGTTGTCCTCGGGTCAAATTGACCCGTTTAGCAATGTTCTTTTTAACTACCCAAAATAACACGATTGATTCCACACAATGCTCTTTGGCAAGTACAAATCTCTACTTTCATTATTTTTGGGGTGTCTTATTAAATTTTAAAGTATTTGAAAATAACAAATTGAAGTGGTTTTGAAATAGTATTGAGTAAAAGTCCAGTCTGTGATTATCCATCAACATATGTTCCTTTAATTTTAGTCTAAATAATTCCTAATTTCTGCTTTTCTAACTCAAACATTAGGTATAATTACTAGAAATTAGATTTATTGACCATAAATTCCAAAAAAGTTAATAAGTTACGTAGTGTTACATAGTGATGAAAACGTCGAACAAAGCACCAAAAGTGTTGAAAAAAGCGTAAAAAATGTTGAAAAATGGGACATAAAAGTAAGGTTAGATCGATAAAAAGCCTCAACAAAAGTGTTTATTTTCAATTTTGACGGGAAGACAACACAAGGGTTAAAAGGACTCAAATTCATCACACTAATCGGCTGGAGGTATGGTTGCACCTTGTTCTGAGAATGTTAATAGGCCTAAGAAGGCAGTTCTCTGTTCCCGACACTCTCCATTTATCTTTGTCTTTCTTTCTCTCTTCCTCCTTTATTCTCTCTCTGTCTCTTTACTCCCTTCTTCCCCCACTTCCCTTCTTCCAGTCCGAGACTCTGCAAATCAACCCACTCCACACTTTGATCCCGTCCACCATGTGCGTGTCATTCGGGGTCATGCTTCCAGTGGGGAACCCCCCCAACGCCATTGTCTTTAGTTACGGCCACGTGAAGATCAGCGACATGGTACGCACGCACGCACGCACGCATGCACAGTCACATGTTTTTTCTGCACCTGCAACAAAAGGCTCAAAAGTACAATGTGTCAAAGTTGTTTTATGTAATCAGAAGGATGAACATTTTTCATTCTTAACTCTTGCTGAACCTTTAATGCTTTAATTAAAATTAATTAATTAAATTAATTAATTTTTTTTACATATTGCCTCTATTTTCCTGTCCTCCAGGTGAAAGCGGGCTTCGGGGTGAACCTCATTGGCGTGGCGGTGGTGATGTTGGCCATCACCACGTGGGGGGTTCCCCTTTTCAACCTGACTGAGTTCCCAGCCTGGGCCGTGGCCAGGAACGTCACCGGGAGCTTATAACCGCCACTGGCGTGGAGGACGAATCACTGAAAGACAGAAAGAGATGGGGGGCAGTGTTTCTGTAAAGAAAGACAACAAGAAAACGACGTCAAGAGGACGGTCTTGCTCAGAGTTCAGTCCCTTCTTAGACGAATCACACTGGACCTGAAGAAGGATGGAGAGAAGGGGAAAAAGAGAGCGAAAAACCATGACTTGTTGCTTAGATGTCATATTTAGAGTATTTTTTTGGCCACGAGGGGGTTACGAGGAATGCAGAATGCCTTTGTTAAAGTGGCCACGGCATGGATCTCTGACCTCCAGCGAAACACTTTAAAAAAATCTCTGATAACTTTTGTTGGTGATTCTATTTTCAATATCACTGAAAGGTCCAAACATATTTGTGGTGATCAGAAGAATTATATTTAGTTTTTTTGGGGGATTTGTAATAGAAACAATGATAAGTTAATTTCAGAGCCACATCATCATGCCTGGTTGTGTGGATTAGTTAGTTAGTTAGTTATCTATATTGAGACCATTGTAAGTAAGCCTCTTTTTACTGCATGCTTGCTGCATTTCTGCTGCACTTAAATGTATTGCTCTTTAACTGCATTGCATTGCAACATGACAAGTTGGCTAAGAGAGTTTGACATTATGAGAGAGCTGGCTGCTGTTTTAAAAGCATGATAAATGCATGAAAAGAGGCTTCTGCTATGGCTGATAATAAACTGTACACATAGAGCTACTAGTTGTCAAGCTTTTAAGAGGTACCCAGTATCATATACACTACAGTTAAACACTAAAAGTTTGGGGTCACTTAGAAATTTCCATTGCACTCCATTATAGACAGAATACCAGCTGAGATCAGGTGCAGTGTTTTTTTAACCAGGGCAGCAGTTTCCGGGATACATTATGTGCTTACATAATTGCAAAAGGGTTCTCCAATCTTTTTCTAGTTAGTTTTTTAAAATAATATCAGATTAGTAAACAGAATGTGCCTTTGGAACATTGGATGAATGGTTGCTGATAATGGGCAGTGTAGATATTACATCAAAGATCAGCCACCCACTTAGATCAGCTGGTATTCTTTCTAGAATGGAGTGGTATGGAAATTTGTAAGTGACCCCAAACTTTTGACCGGAAGCGTATGCTTCTATCTAGACCTGTTCGAGTCGTGATTCATTCGGATCTTTAACCCGAGTCTTTAAATTTACTCACAAATCCCGAGTCTGCAAAAAGCTTTATAACTTACAATTTTGTAGGCAACAACAACAACTCCACAAGTCACCCCAAGCGATTGAGTGAGCAGAGAGACAGTCCGACCCGCAAACTCAGAGCAGGAAGCTCGCAGACCATAGGATTCACTCGAGAACTCACGAGTCCTCGATGACTTGTGAACCCTTGATGACTCGCGAGCACTCTGTGACTTGTGAGTTGTCGTTGCTCGTGCGAGTCAGTGAATCCTGCGAATCAGCCGGCTATGAGTGGATCTGATTCAGAAGACCTAGTGAAGTCTCCTTGAGCTCATAGTAAAGCAGATCAACAACAAAAGCCATTCTTGCACTTACTGTAAGTTTGGTGTATACTTGTAGTAGGTCGAACAGACAGTGAGTGACTCAGAATAATCCGAATCCGGGTTTGCCAGGCCTACTTATATCTGATCTGTTTTGAAAGAGGTAAAAGCTTGTGTATATTTAGCAACAAATTGAAAGCTTCAACACCGTCTGTAATTGTTCTTAGGGGTTTCCTGCATTACTTTAGAAATCTAGGTCTCTTAAGCGTGATTTATGGTCCTGCGGAGGCTCCACTCAGCTTTTGCCATAGCCTACGTAAGTGGTCTGAAGTTAATACTTGTGCTATCTTTAAGCCAATAGCAAGGCCGGCATGTGTGTGAGGAGTGTGTGGTAGAGCGAGTGAGAGAGTGGCGGTGATTAGCTTCGGAGCGAGTAGCAACTCTTGAGTCATAGTGGGATAAACAAAGTGTCTCTACTGTGCTTTCTGACCACGGTGGGAAACCTGTAGCAGGAAAAGTTAACCCTCTCCTTGATTTCATGTTATTGATGGAGAAGGAGAACCAGGAAATGAGTCGGGGGGAAATACAACGCTGCCAAGACGTGCGTCACCGCGACGTGTAGTTACATTTAGAGGTGCACGTCAGGCTACAGCTTATGGTCGGTATCTCCACGTACCTAGCCACGCTGTCGATTTAACGCAGAAGCATAAATCACGCTTTTTACGCCTGATGTCTTCACCAAAGTTTTTGAAGCTGATTTTGTGCCCCATCCTACTGTGAACACTGAATAATCACCTTGCAGTACCACTAGTGCCTTTACCATAGTATTGCCTGTCATACTACACTTTTAGATGGACTGTCTCTTGTGGGAATCAAACCTCCAACCCTGACAGTGGAAATGCCTTGCTGTAATCTCAGTCATCCTCATTTTTGAAAGCAGTATTCTAATTGCTTTTTACTGTGTTATGTCTCAGACATACGCTTTTACTTGATACCATTACAATATTAGGAATGTGAGCAGTACTGTATTTAAGATATGGAAGAGTGCCAGGTTGGTTGACTAATCATATCACCGTGTATTTTATGCTAACCTCCGTATCTTGCAGATAGAGACTCGAGATGTTAGACACACTTTTGCCATTATTTTTTGTGTGTGAAAACTTCATCATGAAGTTATAAAGTCTGAGATTTTTACTAGCTAGGGTTCTGAGTTATGCCAATATAATGTTGAAAATGAAAGTCTCTTAGTAAGCAGGTAGATAACACCATTATCAAGAATGAATAGCTACTGTATCACAACAACGTGTATATTTAATGAAATTTTTTACATTAGCATGGTAAGCGACAGCATGACCATGTTTGGTCTGTCTTTGTTGTCACCCAGGACGTGTGACATTTCACCTGGTATGTGGACGCAAAGAAGAAACGTTGATTTATTTGGGACGCTGTTGAATGCAACATTCAAGGCCTTTAAAGAAGAGAGAGGGGTGAGGTAGCACAGGGTTATAAGGTAAATAGTTTGTTCAATCAACTATCCAATCACAATACCTGCCACCTGGTGGTGGAACTGTTTGCACATTAACATTCACTGTATTGTGCTTTATATTTTTACACAAATTTTAAATGCAATGTGTGGCTGTTTTTTTTCTTTTTATATCACTTCATTACAAGTTTAGTTCCTAGTGTGGGCAGAATCAAAAGCCTACGCTTTTATTTTGTAATGTATTCAATTGTACTGAAGGTTTCCTACAGCGTTATGGGGTTACAGCCCTGAGTTTTGACGCAGGATCCACACTCCCTTTGTAAATACATATAGATTTGTAATATAAAGCAAATGAGCTGTTATATTCCTAAATTATGTGTTGTAACTTAATGTCTCATGAGTTGGATTGATACATTATACATGCACAACAATAAAACCACTATTGTATGTATTATTCTTTATTTACATAAACACACACACACACACACACATAAATCACACTTGAGATTAAGCCTAATGATGCACTGTCCCAGAATCACACTGGCACAGTTTAATTGATCAAGACTCGTGAATTCAACCCAAACTCCACGTAGATGTAGAACGCCACCCCATGTTCTGCACACCGAATGCTACGGCTGCTAACATGTGGAAAGGAGGTGATACTTGCACTAAAATCAATCGCAAACAGTCTTAGAATAAGACATAAGACCCAGTGTGTGCATGTACTGTGTCTGTGTAAGCGTTGCACTGATCCCAACTATTCCAAGTGACATTAGTAAAGTTCCATAGGGTCATTACATGTAATTTCCAATCTCTCTGTCTCAGCTGGGTTGGTTAAAATGAGCTGACGTCATAGATTTCTGAGGAGGGAAGCTCAATTAAGCTTAAACAGGTAAATGATAAAGGTGAAGTTCAGGTCCATATTAAAGTCCTGCCCTCTGGCCATGGTCTGAATAAGGCTGAAAGTCAGTGTGCTGTCCAGTTGTTAAGAAGGTTGCCGGGGACCTTCAGCAGGTGTGAATCCTTCTGTCTGCATCTTCTCTTTGTATTTCAGGAAGTCTCTCCTCTTGGTGAAATATTTCACCTGCCAGGGAAAAAGGGAAAGATCAGCAATAATCCTGCAGTATTTCACTCAGGCTACACACAGCTTTCACCTGTGTGAGGTCTGCTCGAGTAAATGGTAAAAGTTGAGGGCTATTCTAATGTGAAAATATTACTTTTCAAGAAGAATGATATTGTGATTTGGAAACATTGAACTCAGGGATCAAAAAGATGAAAAGAGGGGATAGTTTACCCACTGAGCAGGGCAATTTGCCTCAAACTCGCTCTGGAACTTCTGGCAGGACGCAGCTTTGTCACCATTGTCATCCAGACATTTCCATAGCTGGTCCCTGGCGTCCCAGCATGCCTTCCTTTCTGCAGAGTTTGGAGCCGCCATTGCTGCCTGATCCTGGGAAAGATTAAAGACAAAGTAAAGACTGGGTAAGGTAACAGGAATTAATGTAGCTCCTGCTATGTGAAGGCTGGACAGCTAAACAATGATGAAGTCTACATTAAAAACGCATCAACCTTTGACATATCACACCATAGTCACTTCATTACTGTATAGTTCTGCTATGTCATCCTATGAGTTTACTGTTTATCCTCACGTCCTTTAGGTATGCACCTCGTATGCTGGGAATTTACATCTTTCCATAAGCGTCAATATCTATCTGTCTGTCTTACAGATGTTCCAATATCGCCTCTGATACTGCCTAAAACGCTGGTATCAGGAACTACTGAAGTCTATGCACTGATCCAATACCACATAATAAAGCCCTAAAGAAAATGTATGTTATGTTGTTTTTCCATTATGGCTGACTGTCAAACTGGATAATAAAAGAAAGTTCTGTGGCATTCATTGTTTGAGTTTGTTCATGTTTCATTAAGAGTTTAACCTGAGCCAGACCGACAACAAAGATAAATTGCTACTTGCTTTACATATACCGTCCTGTATCACACAGGGACGCCAGAGGACACAGCAGCTGATCCACCTTGGGGCTGAAAACCAGCAGAAGTTTCTTAAATCATGTGTTCATGTTGTACCCGTTCATTGGTACTGTATTATTGTAATCATTTGTAATTAATTCCTGTTCATGCACTTGTATATTGTTGTTGGTTATGATAGGGACACTGATGATTTGTGAGGGGGGGGTTACTGGCAAACAGGCATCAGACTAGTGTCTTGTGTCTTTTTTTGTTTTATACATTTTAATGCCTTTTTATGTGTCTAACATGTAAGTTATGGTTCTAATAGTTGATAATGAATCTGTAATATAATATATTTAATGTAATGTTTTTGCCTTTTATGTTTAATTTATTGGGCAATAAAGACAGAATTTTGTTAACAAAATGTTTTTCAGAACATCAATGACATTCAAAACGGTGATAACTGAAACAGTTATACAACACACCGTGTGTGTGTGTGTGTGTGTGTGTGTACACATATGTATTTCAAACAGACCTGAGTTTTACACAGATAACATCTGCCTCTGCACCACCAAAGTGAACATAAAATAACTATAAAATATATAAATGCATATGACACTGTTGTCAAAACCCACACAATCAACAGAAATGCCATCTTGGAAGTTTGTGATCAATACTGTGTGGTGATGTCACCAAGTGGTGTCCCATTTCATAGGGGTATGTCTTCACCCCTACCCCTTGCCCCTTGGTTTCTAAGGCCAAGTGGTAGGGGTAAGATGGAGAAATGGAACTCAGCCTGAGTCTCCTTGGCCGACCACTGCGTCTATGATCAGCGTTGCCAGACCTTTTGCAAGTGTACCTATAAGAATTGATGCTGGTTTGAAGGCAAAGGGTAGTAACACCAAATATTGATGGGATTTAGAATTTTCTTTTGTTCGCTCACTTTGCATTTTATAAATTGATAAAAATAAACAATGATTATTTATATTAAAATGATTAAGAATTATTAGTTTACAGCATTTTTCCACACCTGCCTAAGACTTTTGTACAGTACTCTGTGTGTGTGTGTACAGTTATATATATATATGAATGATAAACACTAACTGAACACTGTCACTACATGACACCACTGCACAGTGATCAGTTTGATATAGGACTACCATATGTGTGTGTGTGTATATATATATATATATATATATATATATATATATATATATATATATATATATATATTTATCACACTACATTGATTAACACATAATAAGCTTTCGATCAGCCAATATAAAGGTGACCTAACAGTAACGTTAGCTAAGTTCGCTTGTATAAACTCAACTGCCACTCACCGAATTAAACGCTAAAACCTCCAAAATGATTTCTTAGTCCCAATCACTGATGGTGTTAGTTTCTGTCCGTTCATAAAAAAAACTAAAATCAGAGTAATGCTGTTAATAAACTACAAACACGACACTTTTGTAAGGTGTCCAGGTACGGTACTTTAAAGTGAAGGGCGCGCGTAATTAGCTGCATTTCCTTGTCGCGTCGTGATGACGTCTAGGTGTGATTGATGAACTGTACCAGGGGATGGCGCAGTTCGGTAAGAAAATCCCCACCCAAGTGACATGTTTATAAGTTTTTAACAGGGTTTGTGAATATAAATGGCTAAATAAGTATAAGTAATAAGTAATGCTGGCCAGAATGTTTCCAGACGAGGTTTTTAAACACAACGTGGCGTTTTATGTAATGTGTGTGGCGTCAACTGTTTTCCTCAGGCTGCCATGATATCTCCTACTGAAAGGAAGCAACAGGTAAGAGGGAGTGATTTATTAACTAATGTAGCATGCTTATTCAGCTTAATGGTTGTAGTTGTTGTTGTTGCTCGTGTGCTGACGTTGCATTTTCAACAATACAATACTATAAAGCGTCATATCACTGTAACATAGCTGTTTCCAGTAGTAATGTCTAAACATGTTTCATCAAGGGTCACAGTTCGAACCCTAGACCTACATTGGCTTGCATGAGTTTACACACCCATGCTAGAGTTGATTAAAAAGATGAATAAAAAAACATCTTTTGGAAATTGATCTTAATGCCTTAATTTAAAAAAAAGAAGGAAAATCCAGCCTTTTAAGGACACCAATGTTTTTTGTGAATGAATAATGTATTGTAAATAAATAAATGTTGAAATGCAGGGTGGCATGAGTATACATACCCCTATGTTAAATTCCCATAGAAGCAGGCAGATTTTTATTTTAAGGGCCAGTTATTTCATGGATCCAGGATACTATGCATCCTGATAAAGTTCCCTTGGCCTTTGGAATTAAAATAGCCCCCCCCCACATCATGACATACCCATCACCATACATAGAGATAGGCATGGGGAACTTTCCATAAGATCAATCAATGCAAATCAAACCAGCTATTAGGCAAACTGAAATAACACCATGCCAATCTCTATGTATGGTTAAGGGTATGTGATGATGTGGGGGGGGAGGGGGTTTAATTCCAAAGGCCAAGGGAACTTTATCAGGAGGCATAGTATCCTGGATCCATGAAAAAACTGGCCCTTAAAATAAAAATGTGCCTGCCTCTATTGGAATTTAACACAGGGGTGTGGATAATCATGTCCCCTGTATTTTAAGGAAGAACATTTATTAATGTACAATACATAATTCATTCACAAAGAAAATTGGTTTCCTTAAAATTATGGATTTTCCTATTTTTTTAATTAAGGCATTAAGATCAATTTCCAAAAGAGTTTTTATTTTATTCTTCTTTTCCTCTGCCTACCAGCTTGTCCACCTAAGCCTATATAGACTGTGATTGTATCCTTGTATGATTTGATGTAATTAATGTCAATATGTATGTTGTACTTACCAGTAATGATCAGTTTAAATAAAAATAAAAATAAAAATAAAAAAAGACTTGTGATTGGCCTCTCTACTTCCACTCTATGCAGCTAACAATTAAAAAAAAAAAAAAACTAATAACGTTTATTCTAGATATGATTATAGCGATTGTTTGCCACCTACAGGCTCTTGCATAAGTTTACACACCCAATAATAAAATAAAATAATAATAAATAATTCCAAAGTCAAATATACCAAAGAAAGCATCCTTAAAACAGAATGAAAAGTCTGGGATTAATACTATAGGAATTCATTTTAGAAACTCTGACCAGAATTTTACTGTATGGGGACAATTCCAGAAAAGATGTGAGACGCTTTCATCAGCACTATTACAAAATGAGCAGTTAGACTCAATATCCTGTTTGTATTTTTAAGGAAGGATTTTGCTGGGTAAAACCTGTGTATTAATTTAAACAAAACTTCTCTCACTTTTCACAAGTCCTAGTTTGAAGTAATTAAAAGTGAGTAAAATAGTCAGTAGTCAAGTCAACTGTATTTATATAGCACATTTAAAACAACACAAGTTGACACAAAGTGCTTTACAACCAAGGCAGCCGTAATAGACAAAACATGGCATAGATCAAAAGTACTTAACACACAACAATACAAAATGTAATAGAAAACCACTGACATGGAGACAAGTCAATTAGAGAACAAGGAAGTTAGGAGAGGGAATTAAATCAACAATTGATGAAAAAGCAGGACAAAGATAAGTCAAGTTGGCAGTATTTTTTGCTGAATGACTCTGACCCTCAATACCCCTATCTGCTGTATGTTCATGCCAGCATCATAGAGTTGATGTCATATTGTCAAAATGAGAGAAACAGGTCACATATGAAAAAATAGGATAGAATAAGTTGTTGGGAATGAATGAATACATGGTCGTTCTTACTTGAAAGTAATTTCCACTTTTTAATCCCCAAAGGATTTGCAGTAGCGTTAGCCTACGAGTTACATTTGTGTGTGTTTGTGTGTGCATTCATGTTCAGGAGACGTGTGTTTCTTCCCTGGGAGCCTCTTTTCCTCCACAGCACAACAAGTGTTTGTTACTGAGTTACGTGAATGTCAAATAATGTTTGTGTGTGTATAGCCTGGTAGTGAGTGAAGGCAGATTTAAAATGTATGTTGTTGATTAACTCCCTCTCTCCTTTTCTCCCTCCCTCAGCCATAGTGACAGAGAATAGCCCCATTGGTTACCATGGCGCCCAGCAGCAATCCATCTCAGTTTGTGCGGCCTGAAGGGAATAAAAAAAAAGAAAGAAAAAAAAAAGTACTCCGATGCACCCTCTTCTTTGGAAATTAAGTGTGTGTGTGTGTGTGTGTGTGTGTGTGTGTGTGTGTGTGTGTGTGTGTGTGTGTGTGTGTCTTTCTTTCTACCTGCTACAAAGACAGAACTTCATTCCTTATTCATGTCACACACCATTTACTGACCTCACTTCAACTCTGTTTCCTCAACTGTCAAGGAGTGTTTTTAGTTTGGAGATTTAAGACCAAAGTTCAGCACGTTTTAAAAAATGGGATCCAACAGCACACAGAATTCCTTCAAAGGAGCCGGAGCATGTTGAAAGTAGAAGTTGCTGTAACTTCTACTGTGTCAAAGACCTGGTGGAAAAGAAAAAAATCCAATGTAGAAGTGGCTGAAATTGTCAGTAGCAGTAGTAGTTGAATTTCAACAGTTGGTCGACCAAGTTTTCTGTTAATGGACATTGAAGACACATTTTGAGCTTTAGATACAGTACAAAACCTAAAATACAACCTAAAAGAACACCAACAGCCCAGTTTTGTTGTACTCTAATCTACCAGGATGCACATCATACTAGTGTTAGACACAGTTCTAGAGATAGAGACTAAATAGATAAGCACAGACATCAAGGATTATGTCGTCATATTAATGTATGGGACAGTTCAGCACAGTTGGATGCTTGTGAGCAGAATTATAGAATGCCATTTAAGGGGGGGGGAGTTCAACATATCTTCATCCTAGCCTTTATCTAGCTTTAGCATGAATGAAATCCCTGTTTATACATATGGACTGCACTATACAAGTGCTAATGCACACAATCATTTACAGAAACCTTTTCAAATGCACATATGAGCCTTAGGTTTACAGTCTTGTTTTGCTCTGCTATAATATTAAATGTAGCACAGAAACAGAATATTTTCAGGATCTCATGTAAATCATTTAATTGATGTTTCACAGTGACCTTGGACCCTGAAATGGCGGTTCTTTACAGAGCCAGTAACTCCAGCTGAAGAATGCCTCTTTTTTATTAGAGGTATTGGCACAGAAGGATTAGCTAATGACATGTTCAGAAAAACTAACAGGTTATTATGAGGGTTATAAAATGTTTAAAGGGATACATATACCTTCTAAAATGGATCAATCTGTTTGGTTTTACTATAAGCTCTCTTTGCCACATAACTCTCACAGGTTGCTGGTTTTAGATACTGTGTGAGAGAGGCACTTATTAGACTATGACAACTGTTGAAGTAATTTTCCCATTCTGTTTTGAAACTCCACAGTGCCATTTTGAGACTGTTGAAAGCTCTTCCTCCTTCTGCAATATTGTCTACATCAGCTGTCTGAGGTGGAATAGCAGTATTTGTGGATAGAACTAGAAATGCGGAAATATTTTATATTACATCAGTATTTGGTATGATCCATTCACAGTAATCGTAATTCTTAGCAATGGAATAACAAATGTCGGTGACAAACACCAAAGCAACCTGGTAGACCGATGTCACTTACTAAATGGACAAAGAGGATCTGCAGTGCTCATGAGCCAGTTCAGCCAGGATGTCAAAAGAGCGATGACAAAACTTGACACAAGTCAGTTAGGTATAAAGCCAGGTATACAGTGGTTGCAAGGGGTTGTCAGGCATAGCCTGAATCTGTAGAGGACGGCAAGGTATATTATATTATTACACAACAGACTGTTTGCACAAATGACAGACTCTTCCATGCGCACATCGGTTTGAAGCCAAACTAGTTGAATTTTAGCCACACCAGTCAGTCTGGTTGCCTTTATCTCTTTCTTACTGTATATTAAGAATGGAACACCTTTACAGTTTGGCTCAGCTAAATTGACCCCACTAGTCCCTAATGGCTGCTGCAGGTTTTGGTTTCCAGTTGTTACAGCTGCTTTCTGACCATCATACCTCATCCTCTGGTATGTAAATGCACAAACAAAACTTTCTATTCAATTCACAGCAGGGATAGATGCTAATATCTTTAGGCACTGGCCCTTGTGGCAAAAAGAAAATATGTAATTATTAAAATTCAACAACTTAATGTAATCCCTCCCTGTGGTCTCATTCTGTGGCCACAGAGTAACAGGGCCATAGTGTGTGTGTGTGTGTGTGTGTGTGTGTGTGTGTTTTACAGTATGTGAGTCCAAAAATTATACGTGGTCCATATATGGATAAGGAAGACATCTTAATAGCCGTGAGTAGAGGGTGTCAGATGAGTCATTACTTTAAGATCTGTGGTGGAACCTTTAGTATGCCAGGAAGGTAAATGTCAGACACACCATCTGTAAAAAGGCCAAAACAAACACTTAAAGACCCACTCTCTTGCTGTTTTAACACACACACACACACACACACACACACAAGCAGATGGCTCTTAATGTTAACTGAAACTGCCTGATGCTAATGACAAATGACAACTATGACATTACTCCCTGTACATGTCTTGAGTCCTCCTATGATTTTTTATTTATTTTTTCTTGCCTAGGGATTTAATGGCTCTACAACAATAAAGGTTTATTGATTACTAAATCGAGCAGATTCTCCCTAATGGAACATTTTCTTTCATAGGTCAACCTGCATGGTAATTAATAATAAACGCAGACAAAATCAAGGAAGTGCTTACAGTGGAGCCTTGGCTACAGCGTTTTTATGCTAATATGTATGTCAACTGACAGAAGCCCCCACCACTTTAACATACAGTGTATTGAGTTTTAAATTAGTTTGCACAGACCAGTGTTCTTAGCATTTACACACGCACAAATGCACATAGGCATTCATTAACTACACTAATATCCTAAACACCATACGTATGTAGGACTAAAAAGCCACACACAGAGCTATGTTGCTCCATAGCAAGCATCGACCACTGATCACACCTCAATTTCAATTCAGTTCAGTATGCTTCATATATATACTATAACAATAACAATCACAAACACACACACACACACACAGTGTGACCACATCGACCAGTATTTGTCAGCCCAGTGGTGTGCAGGATACTGACCTCCAGTCACCACTGCTGAAAGTCAATATCACTGTCAACTCGGATATGGCACCCACTGTCATGGCAACGGGGGCTCAGGCACACACACGTGCACTTAATCGAAACATTAGTTGGATATGGCAACGGTGGTATGGTAATGGAAAATTGTTGTCACTTCTTTACTTTAACAACCATTGTAATGTCTACTGATGACTTCAGTGGAACTTTTAGAGAAAGAAAAGATTTGATAGCAAACACTTGCTAGTGCTATGAAGGGATTTTTACTATTTATGTATTGTTCGTGTTGTTGTGTAGCCTTTCTGTTTTTTGCCCTGTTAGCAGCAGGGTCTGAACAAGTTGGTCGATTGCCATGAAATGTAGTGTTCAGGGTCCCATGACCAGAGGAGTGCATTGACCTACAGCATAGGACTGTTACGAATACTGGTTCAGTGAAGATACAATTGTAGCACTGTCTTTAAGCCTTCAACTGCAGTTTTGCACTCATTGTGACTCTTTGCTTTGTCAAACTGAAATCAGAAACGCCTGGTTGAGTACATATATTGTAGAGACTAGTAGACAAGTTGCCTCCCTTAGAGCAACAAGCTGAGCCAAATACTTTACAGTGAATGACCTGAATTAACTCCTGTTTAGTTCTTGACCTTGCTCCACTCACCGTATAAATGCATGGACAGAGAGAGAGAGGAAAGAGAGCAAACACATAATCCATGGCTGCCTGTGCGCCGTGGAAACCGAATCAGCTTTTCAGAGCAGCAGGATCTGAAAAAGCTCAGGATATTTTGCAGGAGGCAACAACACGCCGTGATCATGCAGCACACAGCTTGTGTCTTTATACTTGTCAGTGCCGACGGGAAGTGTGTGCGTGCGTGCGTGCGCATGTTTTGTTGCGATGATGTTGCTTCAGTTTTCCTTCTTTTTACTCTCACGTTGTATCATTAGGCTTAAGCTCAAAAACAGCTGTGTGTGTAAGTATGTTGCGACTCTGTGTGTGTTTGTTATATAAGACACAATAAGAGAACTTTTTTGTCTGTAATTTCGTAGACTGATGTGCTACAATCAACATGTTATTCCACAAGCAACACTCCCTTACACACACACACACACACACACACACACACACACACACACACACACACACACACACACACACACACACACACACACACACACAGGTTTATATCCCGGAAGCACAGGGGCAGAAAGGATATTGTTACAAGCAAAAATGTTGGTCCAACAAGTGAGACAAGGCTCCCCCCTGAATTAAAGAGGATTATCTCTGTTAATTTATGCTAATGAATGCACACAGAGTAATGAAAGCAGCATGTTATTGTGTAACTGAAGCCTGGCCCGCGCTCACAAACATATACAAGCTCACACAACTGTGTGTTATTGCACCATTGAAGCTTGTTGCTTGTGGAACTACACTCATTCCTTTTCACAAGACACTCAGTCACTCAGCACTATGCCATTGTGTACTTCATGGGAATCTCGTAGTCCGGCAACTGCCAAATCTCACCACCATTGCTAATACACACACGCACATCCACGATGATTCCGCTGTGGGACGGACGTGGCATGGTTGGATGCACATTCTTGTTTTTGTTTCACTGTTTTATACAAAATCTTAAACACTTGTGAGTTTTGCTTTGTGAGGAATGAAATCCTTTGTGAGAGTCACCATGATATTCCAAGAGAGAGACGTGTTGTCTGTCTGTGTGGTATTAAACAGACATTTTAAGTGACCTGACTATGATGTCACAGTTGTCTTAGGACATCGTCTTAATGACTCCATACGGTATTCAATACAGTTGCATAGCCAGTAATAGACCTGGTTGCCACCTTTTATAGACTGTGCTCTGTTGGTTGAGCATGTTGTATAGACAGTGTTTTGCTCTTATTGCGTTTGTAATGCAGAAGGTTTCAAAGTAAACTTGTTGCTGTCTTTCCCCAGTTTGTCTTTGTTTGTCCTTCTTTTTACTTCTAAGTTTTTAAAAGTCCCCTTTCTTCTGGAAAAAGATGGCCCAAACTCACTTTTGTGCTGATCCACCCAAAATACAATTTCTGTCATACAGGACAGTACATATGCAATGACACACCAATCTGCCAAACATTATACTGTATGGAGATATTATACTGTCATTACAGTGACACTGTAGTATCGTCGTGAAACGACCATGCATGGATACTCATTGTTTTTATATAGGCTCAGTCCGTAGTGAGTTGGGTTGGGAACTGGAGGTTCACTGGTTCAAGTCCCAGTACGGGCCAAAGTACAGAGTGTGGATTGGTAGCTGGAGAGATGCCAGTTCACCTCCACAGCACTGCCAGGTGCTCTTAAGCAAGGCACCGTACCCCCCCACAGGGCGCTGGTCCAGCACTGGCAGCCCACTCACTCTAACATCTCTCCACTAGTGCATGAATCGGTATGGTGTGTGTGTGTATTTCAGGCCTATATGTAGTGATTTCTAACAAAAATTGTAATTTCCCCACTGGGGATCAATAAACAGTATAAACTAAATTATTATTTAGTGCATTATCCTAAAGTATATAAAGTTTGCTGTGAACTCATTGTTTTGCAGCACAGGTACTGCAGAGATATACCTGTACCCCACTAACACAGAACGTTTAAGGGACGTTAGGGAACGTTAGTTTATGGTTCTCTAAAGATTAGTTCGGACCAAACAAAAATCTAACGTTTAGGGAACGTTCCCTCCGGGTTATAACGTTCCCTAAACGTTAAGAGAACCATCCAACTGTAACGTTCTCCTGCGGTTGCGCCGTACCTTCACACAACGTTCCCGTTTGGTTGTTTTTGGTTATTCTGAGTTTCTGAAGTAGCATGAAGGTTTGCAGTCACTTGATTTAGATTCATTCAAAAATGATTGGTCTTATAAAATCCAAGTAAGATAAACAGGGATATTATAGGATTCCCACACAGATATCGCATCTGCAGACACACCATGTCCCTGTAGTAATACCATAAGAATATTAAACGAGTGATACAGTGATTTCCATTAAGGGCAGTGGGCGGCGCGCACACACAGCCCGTGTCATTGCGATATATGTGAGTGCGCGTCCGTTATCAACCGAGCCAGCGAGCACGCTTGCACTTCTCAAACCCAGCCGAACGAGCCGAGCCGAGCCAAAACGATCGGAGCATTTTAAGTTAGCCCTGCCGCCCCTCACAGAGGCAGCAGAGCAGGGAAGATGACCTGGTAGTGCATCTTTACGCACGCGACCCGCCGTCAGTCCCTTATACACCCACATTCTGCTGCTGCTTCTTTTTTTAACGTTTAATTCTCTCGCGGAGACCATGGAGACGGCAGGTCACAGGAGCGATATTTTCATCTCCCAGCTGCTGCTTTTCAGCCAAATAGGTAAGAAACAGGAAAAGAGACAAATGAATTGACTGTGGTGGCTGGCAAGTGATGCTGTGGACATTTTCGACTGTCAAAGATTGAGCGGTGCATCTATTTTATTCCCTCTGCACACTTTAGTCTGTTTCAAATTGTGCAATCAGCGGCAAAGAAAGATTCATCCTACATGTAGATGTAGTGTTGTTCGAGCATACATTTCCGACGTGGAAATGTATTCCTACAATATAGGTTATACCCGCTAAATATTCCTGTCCGCTCAGATTGAGTTTCGAGTGAATCTTCTGCAGTATGTAGGCTGCATGCAGGGATTCTTCCTGCCATGCTTTTGAACACGTTGAGCCGTTTTTTCCCCCAAATCCAAGCAAGTTGAAGTACACATGGAATGCGATGCTGCCTAGTGTGACCACGCTCTGCGTTTTCTGTTGTCTTTCGTGAATATTGGATTTGAAGAAACTGCTCCCACAACTTCTGTTAAGCTTATTTCATATGTAAGTCCAACGGTTGCTTTCACAGCTGCTGGTTTCTTTTAGAAACCTGGCTTGGGTTAATAAAACGCATTTTCATAATACCTCTATGATATTTTTACGACACATTCCAAAGGTAACTGCCACTTTTTTATGATTTTATTTATTTATTGATTGTAAATTATTACTGTATTTTTCCTAAACTATCTAAGTTCATATGTAGTTTTTTTTCCTAGTGGGATGCTGATTATTACTATATCTCTCCATGTGTATGGGAAGTCTAATATGGCATCTGTAGCAAATGTTATTTTAGAAGCCAAGTTGGCTGTATGTTTTGAGAATAAATACATAAACTAATAGTTTGTTAGAAACATAGTCACTCAAGATATGAGTCATAGCAGCTTTCAAAGCACCGATCCTCTTGGGTAAATTCAGTTCAATTTTCAATTCAATTTTATTTATAGTATCAATTCATAACAAGTTTTATCTCAAGACACTTTACAGATAGAGTAGGTCTTGACCACACTCCATAATTTACAAGGATCCAACAGTTCTAGTACAGTTCCAGAGCAAGCGACAGTGCCGAGGAAAAACTTCCTTTTAGGCAGAAACCTCGGACAGACCCAGGCTCTTGGTAGGCGGTGTCTGACAACCAGTTGGGGTTAGGATGAAGAGTGGCAATAACGGTCACAATAAATAATAGTTTGTAGTAGTTCTTTGTAGTAGTTCATGGCATAGCAGGGCACTGTGCAGCATTACAAGGCACAGCAGGACGTAGGAGGGCACAGCAGAGCGTAGCAGGATGAACATGGCATCGCAGGATGTATAGCGAACCATGGTGACAGCTGCTACCATGATTTTGGAGCCTCCCTGATCCAAGGAAACATGCTGGGCGAAAAAGAACATAAGGACTCCGGGGAATGACTCCCCAGAGCTAGATTAGTAACAAGCATTTCTGGGACATGGATGCACACAAATGGAAAGATAGAAAGATAGAGGAGAGAGGAACTCGGTGCGTCAAAGGATGTCCCCCAGCAGTCTAAAACTATTACAGCATAACTAGGAGAGACAGGGTAAAGAGAGGAGCCTGGTCAGGCTAGAACTCTCCCCAACCGGATCAGGCTGTATGCCCTGCCTCCCTCTAGTTTTAATATATGATGGATAGATCTGACAACTATGACGAGAAGCAGGTGAGCCAGGCTAAGCGGACGCTGCGTCTCCTCACTCCCTAACAATATTCAATTCAATTCTATGCCCTGGTTAGGGTAGGGGGAGAGACAATTAGGGTTAAGGTCAGGAGGGTCAAAGTGGGGGATAGGATACAAACCCTGGTTAGGGTAGGGGGAGAGACAATTAGGGTTAGGGTCAGGAAGGTCAGAGTGGGGGATGGGATACAAACCCTGGTTAGGGTAGGGGAGAAACAATTTGGGGTTAAGGTCAGGAGGGTCAAAGTGGGGGATAGGATATAAACCCTGGTTAGGGTAGGGGGAGAGACAATTAGGGTTAGGGTTAGGAGGGTCAACGTGGGTGATAAGATACAAACCCTGGTTAGGGTAGGGGGAGAGACAATTAGGGTTAGGTTCAGGAAGGTTAGAGAGGGGGATGGGATACAAACCCTGGTTAGGTTAGGGTATATTATTGATTATATGATAGATAGATCTGACAACTATGACGAGAAGCAGGTGGGCCGGGTTAGGACGACGCTGCGACTCCTCACTCCCTAACAATATTCAATTCTATGTCCTAACTAAAAGCTTTATCAAAGAGGAAAGTCTTAAGCCTACTCTTAAATGTGGGGATGGTGTCTGCCTCCCGAACCCAAACTGGAACCTGGTTCCACAGGAGAGGAGCCTGATAGCTGAACGCTCTGGCCCCCGTTCTACTTTTAGAGACTCTAGGAACCACAAGTAACCCTGCATTCTGGGAGCGCAGTTCTCTTGTAGGGTTGTAAGGTATTATGAGCTCTTTAAGATAAGATGGTGCCTGACCATGAAGAGCTTTGTAGGTGAGAAGAAGGATTTTAAATTCTATTCTGGATTTTACAGGAAGCCAATGCAGAGAAGCTAAAACAGGAGAGATGTGATCTCTTTTCCTGGTTCCTGTCAGAACACGTGCTGCAGCATTCTGGACCAGCTGAAGACTCTTTATGGACTTTTTCGAGCAGCCTGATAATAAAGAACTGCAGTAATCCAGCCTAGTAGTAACAAATGCATGGACTAGTTTTTCTGCATCATTTTTAGACAGGATATTCCTGATTTTTGCAATATTACGTAGGTGACAAAAGGCAATCCTTGAAATTTTCTTTATGTGGGAATTAAAGGACATGTCCTGATCAAAGATAACTCCAAGATTCCTCACAGTGGTGCTGGAGGCCAGAGTGATGCCATCCAGAGTAAATATCTCTTTGGATAATGCGTCACGGAGGTGCTTGGGCCCCAGAGCAATAATGTATAATAATAAATGTATGTGTGTGTGTGTGTGTGTGTGTGTGTGTGTCCAGACAAAATAAAGCCCTTTTTTTTTAAACTAAAGTTGAAAATTCTAATTAAAATTGTATTTTTCTAAACAAGTAGTTTTTGTGCCTAAACCTAACCATCGTGATCATTTGACAACTTTAACAATGTGTTTAAAACTGTGGCGGTTACGTTCTCTGGTTTAGAGTTGATGACAGAAAACGCTCCTGTGGTTTGCAATTCCTTCCACCGCTACGGACGCTCATTTCTGAAAGGCTCCTTTACAGGGGTAGGAATAAACGACCTATATGGTCGTACGGTTGGGAGGACTTGTTGCAGATTTGGTACTTTGCATTCAGTCATCTTCAGTAGAGCTTTGGTTTGACAGTTTGATTTGACCTTTGATAAAATCAAATAGTATTCTAAAACATTTCAAATGGAATCTAACAAAGTTATCTTATTGTTTTTATTTCATGGTTTGTTTGTTCCAGCAAAGGCCAGGAGATAAATGTCACAATGGTCAATTCAAGAAGCCGCAATCAGAGGTTTCCAAATGTTTTCTTGTCCTGGACACAAACCTGCGTGCTCCTGTTTGATGAGATTTTGTGTGATCAGATTAAGCCAGATGTGCCCATGAGTCGTTTTTATTTGATATAACTTGGTGCAGAAAAAGACAAATGATGATAGATGGGGTGAGTAAGTCATTCCTTAAACCTCCCCTCACTTTTGATTGGTTGTTTCTAATCACAGCAGCGTCATTGCTACTGCTCTCAGTTCAGAGAATTAAGATCACATTGCCCATAAATGCCAGTGGCCTTTAACTCCTTCCTGCAGTCACCAGTGGAAACAGCTGTTCCTTTATTAACCGGAGGTCATCCCTGGGTCCCACATTGGGTACAGCTGGCTGAGTTCATGTCCTGGTAGATTATTAAAGATCTCAGTTTTTCTTTTCTCAAGACATCTTGATACTCTTTTGAGAAATGCTTTTGCAGAGTCAACGTTTGGCTATGCTGTAAAGTAGAGCTAGGTGATATGAATCATAAATCAAATATCACAATATTTTTGATCAAATGCCTCAATGCTGATATCGCGGTGATATTGTAGTGTTGACAAGTGGTGCTTTCACAAAATATTTACACAATGAGATTTTATTTTTTTTTTTTTTATAAACAATCACAAGTAATGTAGATAAAATGACAAAGTGGTTAAAGGCAAATAATAGAAAAGCTAGAACAGTCAGAAAATGACTTCACTTTACTGTAATGCAGCCTGTAAATCTACAAAAAGACAAATGCAAGTTCACATGTACTGTACGCAACATCTGATGCAAGTTAGTTAAATGTTTGGATTAAATGTGCTGTTTAGATACAGAGAGAAACATAGTTTCCTTTTAGAGATGGAAATAGAGCATCCTCCAGCCATCTGTCACACAATATGTCTGGACGCCACTCGAAATCACACACAAACTCGTTTTCTTGCTCGGCCTCTCGCTCACACGCTTCCATACAAACGTCAAGTCGCGGTGATATTGTGGGTGATCTCATTTTGGCCTGGTCTGTCCCAGCAGTTCTGCCAGTGAACACAATCTTCTATCTAGAGTCCTTCACTGCACCATATGCTATTCACCAGCATGGTTGCCCCTATTGCAGGACATCATACATCTGACTTCTCTGCGGTTATCACACCTTCTGCCTATGGTTCCATATGTTCAGTTCAGCAGGAAAGGGATTCAGGCTAAGTTTCCTGTTTAGATACATCCAATAGTTTGACATTGAATATATATGTAGATACAAGTGTTGGAAACCCACTGTAACTTTGAGTTTTAGTATCCTGTGATCCCGCCGTTAGAGATTTAAAACTAATCAGATTCAGCTCAGCATGGGTGTATCTGTGGTCGTCTCTTCCTCTGCCATAGCTCTTCTCTCCAGTCCTCATTTTGCTCAGCTTTCCAAACATGAAGAACTGCATCTGACTGACCCCTTCTACACATAACACTTGCATTTTGTGGTTGTTTTCGGTGGTAAGTTGGGACACGTTTATATCTTGGTGCAATAATGGTGGTTATTATAATGGTGCCACCAGTGCTCGCATGGCTCTCAATGTTTTAAACAACAAGTAAATATCGCATTGTCTCGCTAGAGGCAGAATTCCAATTTATATATATTTTTAATAATTTATTGTACTCACAGTGTTTGAATTTGAAGTTGTGGCAAATGCATTGTTGGATTTATTGACTGTTGGTGGATGGTGATTGGTTAGATGGAATGACACAACAACAGCCTGCATGCTATTGATCATTCAGCTCAACAGGATCCACACTGGAGTTGGGCACAATTCATTATGCGTGTACTTTACTGTGTGTGAGGGAGAGGGGGGGGAGGGGGGAGATTTAAGGCAAAAACAACAAGCGTGTGGCTGTGTGTACTGCATATGCATCTACACATAAACTGAGTAATTTCAACACTCTCATCACTGACTCACTTTGAGGTAGGAGCTTTTAAAGTGTCAGTAGCTACAAATCATAAGAAATTCCTTCAGTGATAAAGATCCCACCATCAGATACAATAAAAAAAGGTGCTCTGTAGCTGACCATGCGCTATGTCACAGTTAACGTGATGGTTAATGTGAGTTCAGTGATCATATATTCTCCTTATGAGATACCGTATGGCCACCCTGTGCATCCAGAGCATTCGAACCAGAGGGGTTGCATCCTGTGGCATAATAGGAGGCCTGAATTTCCTACAACATACTGGCACACATAGCATGTATGTATGTATGTATGTATGCATCCATAAACCATATGTAGAGAGCAGTAATGACAGAGAATCAGATACATGGCAGTAGGGTAATCACAGTAGGGATGAAAACTGTATCAGAAGAGTTACAGTAAATGATGCTTACCTTTTAAACTAATAAAACAAACTAGCGCTGTCAAACGAAAATAAAAATATTTAATCGCGATTAATTGCATTAATGTCATAAAACTCAATTAATCATTGACATTTTTATCTATTCTAAATGTCCCTTGATTTCTTTTTGTCCCATTATTTTTTTTCCCCTCATTTTAATGCTCTTATCAACATGGAAAAGTGGATGCTGTAGTGTTCAATTTCACACTAACATTCTCACTGGAGCAAATAATCTCTCACATAATGTGACACTGTCCATCAATAAAAGGGTGAAAAAAATACTTTGACGAGGGGGGGGTTGGCATCAGCTGTGTGCTTCAGACTGGACGTGCTGTGATGATAGTTTACAACGACCAAACACACAGATCACTTTGGTCTTGCCAATGGAACCATTTGGCAACTTCTAAAAAAGGAATTTCCATTCAGAATCTTATTTTTTTTAAGATTATTTTTTTTGAGGCTTTTCTGCCTTTAATGGACAGGACAGTTAGGTGAGAAAGGGGAAAGAGAGGGGGAAGACATGCGGGAAATTGTCCCAGGTCAAACTCGAACCCTTGACCTCTGCATTGAGGAATAAACCTCTATGCTCTACGAACTGAGCCACAGCTGGCCACTTTCAGCCTTTATATTGATAGGACAGCAGAAAACATGAAAGGGGAGAGGGAATGACACGCAGTAAAAGGGCCGCAGGTTGGAGTCAAACCCGGCCTCCGGCGTCGAGGAGCAGTCCTCTACATATATACATACATGGTACATTGGTACCAACATGGTACATCTCTGTGGCTTCATGCTGACCCTGAAGCACACACTCAGACCTTGCCAAAGTGTTGACTTATTTTATATGAACCACTGTTTATTTCATTATTTCTATTCTTCCTATTTTCTTGTGTGCATGTCTATCGCATGTGGGTTAGAATTGCGTGTCTCCCTCTTTCTTGCTTAAACCCCAATGCTTAAAATGAGATTATGTGCGCTAATTTACAAGCATGGATACACACACACACACACACACACACACACATAGCCTGATTGAGTCGAACTCTGTAAACCAGCCAAATAAAAATCTCCACTGAGGGAAATAAATCTTGTTAGAAAGATTTTCCAAAGCCTTCTTAACTGTCTGTTTTTTAGCTAAAAAAATATATAATCAGATTCTCTTTTTCTTTTTGGCATACACATTTTGGAGATGATGATATTGTAGAGAAAAGTTTCATTGCGACATAATACAAATATATGTAATTTCCAAACATATCTGAGGATCGTTAAATCCTCCCAATGGAGCAAAATGTTGTATATGTCCTATTTTGAGTACATGAGTGTATTCTGAGTGGACCCATAGAAGTGTGTTATAGTCACTACAGTTTTGGCAATATCTAAAAACCACAGATGTTACATTGAATAATTGATTGCCTGCGTCCTACTGTGATATTTTGTCTTCCTTCCCTCTGTCTCTCCCCCTCTCTTTCAGCCTCTCCATCTAGGGCATTTTATTCACAAGTGCTCTTATTCTTTAATCCACTTAGCTGCAGTCTGCTCTTACTGTGGCAGCGTGCGATCACAGTTATTTTAAAGCTGGTCTGTGCCATGAGGACAGCCCAATCTCTTTTGATGCTGAGCAGCCTGGACGGGGAACTCGGCGCAGTGAAACACTTCTGTCACTCAAAAGTTTTGTCAGTAGTTACTGTAGTCGGCCTCATTGCCAGTGATTGGTAGAACGTCTCAGAGGGGAACGTGGGATACCAAGGCGGAAAGCTCTCTTAAGCCAAGACTCAACAGAAATGTAAACCTCAAACTGGTGAAATATTAAATTAGGGACTTTATCACCTTGACCGTGAGGTTAGTCCGTTTCTCATACAGCATGAGTTGCTTGCACTGATGTATTTAAAATGTTTCTAGTTTGAGTATAGGACGTTAAGGAAACTTTTCTTCTTTCTTTTACTTCCTCACTTTAGCCTGATTTGACTCTTAAAGAAATGCTTGACACCAGATCTAGCGTTTCCGTATCAAATACTAGATCTTTGTGGAGAGCAGCAACATTAGCCAACTTTTTAACGGTGACCCAGAATCATGTGGCAAAAAAGCATCCAAACTTTTCAAATGTAAGTGTCTGCCACATAATCCACTTCTCCACTGTTGAAAATTGATAAATCAACAAATTCTGGTGGAGCTTTTGAGTTATGAAGTTGCGAAGAAGAGCACGTCATCATTCAACCACAAGGTTGACAATTCAATCCCATGTCCTACCCCCTGGCAAATTGTGAAGCGCATTGTCTGGTAAGGTAGAAAGGTGCTATATAAATGCAGTCCCTTAGTGTAGCTATGATGTGGAATAAATATGGCTTGGAACACACTGGTCATAAGGATCAACAGTGGGGAAGTGGATTGCGCCGCAGGAGTGGCATGACAAGTCTCTTTGACTTTGGGTCTGTAGTGGAATCCATTGTAACTGCTGTGAAGCCATGATAACAGCAGCTGCTGTCCTCTACAAAGGAGCGAGCTGAACACTGCAGAGCTATACAGGAAGTTAGTATTTGATATGGAAGAGAGAGATTTTCAATGGAGTATGTCTTTAACACCACCAGTAGAAGTTGTTTTACTGGACAGGAAGTGTGGTTAAATATGTGAATTTGAAACAGGAAGATTGTTCAAAAGTTCAGCTTTTTTGATCAGTTCTCCAATTCCCTGCCTTTTGCTTCCACCAAACCTTTTTTTGGTTTTAATCAGGTTCACTGACTATTAAAGGTACAGTACTGTATGTGTGTAACAAGAGTTTGGCGTCCGTAATATTGTATATTAATTATGGCAGTATAAGACATGGACATGGCAGTTTATTTGTTTATTTGTTTATTTCAAAGGATCCCCATTAGCTGATGCCAAGACGACAGCTAGTCTTCCTGGGGTCCAAACAATACATCCAAAAGACAATAAATACAATCAAAATTACACAAATATATCATATATAAATTCACAAACAAAACTGACAATGCAAAAAATACTAACAAACTAAATATAATAAAGAATAATATAGCACATGATACAACCTCACTCAACCAATCCAGATAATATTATGATATCGAAAACAAATGTAGTCTAAGTCTTTTTTTAAAACCCTTTTTCCCTTGTTGTCCCGAATCCCAACTGGAAGATTGTTCCAATATACAATTGACCTATAAAACACAGTCCTCTTCATACAGTCAGATTTAGGTAGTGGTAAAGAAATCTGTCGACTATTCACCCCTCTTGTATAATGTGAATGCATATCTGAGCAATAGAAATTTAGGAATCCCAGTATTAATAATTCCATGAAAATATACTAACAAATTAACAGATAGTCTATGCTTGACTTCCAACCAAGCAAGACGTTCAGTTAAAGGTATAAAGGCGTAAAAACGACTAGACCCATAGTATGTTTTTTTGTTGAGTTGTGGACTTTCTTCCCAAATGTTTGTAACGCATGCTGACCCATAGAAATATGTACTTTTGTTTAATTTAATAGTCCTTTTCGCAGGGTCGCCTGTCATTGGCGTCATTTCCCCTTTAACCCCCTATAGTTGTTCTGACTTTCAGGGAAACACCAGATAATACAAGTTATTTTTAGATTGTTTTGACCACAGATAACCCCACGATTGAACTTACCACATTACATACTGTAAACTACAGTAGTTACTTGTTGCTATTTTATTATAATTAAATGACATAATGTAAATTAACATGACTGAACGTTGAATACACCTTTCATCTGTGAACATGATTTCTGCATCAATCATGTCGGATTTTCATCACAACAATGAAGACAGCAACTCACATGATCCCACGCTACTTTACAACATCATCAAAGTTTCAAGTTTTTGTTATTTTTTTTAAATTGAGAGACCCCTAGTGGCAGAAATTACTTACTGTATGTTTAGGGCGAGAGTTTACTAGAAGATAACTAGTTTGTGAGTCTGACCAAGTAGGAAAGCAACAGTTCCCAGAGAGTAGGGAAGTGTAATATTGTTTAGATTTGTATTGGCTCACATTGTTGGACTGTATCTAAGGAAGGCATTCATAGTGTTGTACATACGTAAGGTGGCAGAGGTTGCTGGCCAATCACTGGGCCAAGTGAATGTCGGATTGTCTGTTACAGAAACGTAGCGATTTTTGTTGGGAACATGCTGTGCTGTATTAAGACTGTTAAATAATGATCTGTTTCTAGATTCAATATTTAAGACTTGAGAAAGTAGGGAGGGATAACCAGCACAAGCTAGGATGATGGCAGGATCACAAGAGACAAAAGGTGAAAAGGAGAGAAGGAGTGAAACTAAGTCACTGAAACCACAAAATGCCAATGCTCTCTCTGTGGTCTCTCCAGTTGAGGAGGTCTGTCTGAAGTTACAGAAGCTGACAATTGCCGTCTGTTTCTGTCGGTGCCCACATACAAAAGCCACTGTTGTTTTTTTTTAAAAATGGCTGGCACGAAGGACTGAGACTACCGGAGAGAAAAAAAAACCTTATTACTACTCGGCTGGCCCGCTGATGGCCATATGAGATTTAAACACATTCTAACAGTAGTACACATGCAGACACGCTTTCAGCTTTAAAGGATTATTTTGTGTGAAGTTGTAGACAGCTATGGTCTGCTTGTGGAACAAGTATTTCATTAATATTCCTGTTTCTCTGCTATGAAGCAGGGCTGGACTCATGACTGAAGATGTCCCTTCCACAGTGCGTCACAGCCGTGGGGTTTCTCTGTTGCAGTATAGTATTGTTCTTTCTGTCGTGTGCTACTGTTTATCATGGCAGCACTGAGGCTAACCCTAAGATACACTCTGCTCTCTCTCTCACTCTGAACTTACTTACCGTGCTGCACCAAAAGCAATTCCACCAAACCTGGTTATGTTGACGGTAAAGTGAGCTAATCGGAGCAGAAGCAGGAGGTGGAAAGTATTGAGCACTTTACTATCGAGCAGTTTGACTGACTTGTTGCAAATTTCATAACTTCAGTGGGTCAATTACAGGGACATCTGGATATTTGGATATAGGCAGTTTATTTTTAATTGTTAATCACAACTGAAATTTCTCAACATATAGCCCTTTCTTCTTTGCCAGAAAGAGTCGCAATTTAGTTTCAGGGCTTTCATCAGATGAGCTGCAGGTTTGTTATGAATGAATGAAGTTAAGCGGGAACCAAAACCAATTGATTTGATGAAAGTTAATGCAGGCTTGTCTATTGCACTGTCGAGCGTGGAATTCACTGACGAGTGGAGTGGAAGTTAACTGGATCTCAGCACAGAGCAAACTTTTTTTTCCCCAGTGAGAAAGGTCATTGTTGGTGGGGGGGGGGGCTGCCGCTGTGACCAATTGAAAGTTAATTTACCACCACCCACACCAGCCGACCCCCTTCACTTCACAGACACATTTCAATAGAAATCTTTTGGTGGGTGCTATGAGTAGTCTCCCTTCCCAGATGCATATATATACGCACATGCATGTTCGAAATTAGCACTGTAATGCCTATGTGTGTGCGGGCGTGCCAAACAAGTGAGGAATTGGGGCCGTGACCCCGTACTAAAAGATAGAGTGGAGAGGTGATTGTTTTGTATCCATGGCAATAGAGAGAGTCGGAGCAGTAAGCCGACAGGAAGTCAGGGTGTTCCACGCGCCATCGCGGGGCTCCTCCGTTGTCATGACGCTGTAAACTGTTGTCATGGAAACTCCTCTGATTCAGGCTGAATGCTGATGGAAAACATGTTGCCTAGATTCTTCAATGAAAGGGCATCATCCACAGCTTTAACACATGTTGATAAGCTAGTTCAGAGATTTTTTTAAAGTTCTACTGCTAAACTGTCAGCATATGAATTAGTCTGGAAAATCTGCAATACATACACAGTATTTTTGTTCTCGCTCGTTTAACTTAAAACTTCAAATATTAAACAAAGCTAGGACAGAAAATCCGACAGCAAAATAAATTCTTCAAGCCCCTTAAGCCAGATGTTTTTCTCTTTTTTTTGTTTCATTTTTTTGTGTTCTTTTTCTACTGGTTATAATAGCAGCAGACTCCAGGCTCTGCTCTTTTTGTTAAAGAGTGTTCCGTGCTCTATTTTCCCCCTGCAAAAGCTGCTGTATTAGTTTAATTAGCCCTGCTTCACTGAAATGCTTCAGGATTACTAACACACACACACACACACACACACACACACACACACACACACACACACACACACACACACACACACACACACACACACACATTCAGGCTGTGTCTCATTCCGCATATCTCCGTCAGTACACTGCTAATGTGCATTGACCACTTACTGCCGTAGTGCCCACTTTCAATGGAACACTTATGTTAAAACACTTACTGGAAAAGACGAGCGGTCAGCTCAGCTCTCCGCCTCTCAAACTCTGACAAAAATCTATTAAACTGACCTTTGTCGATCAAAAAAGCAGACAGATTCAGCAACTGTATGGCCTATTTCTCGCATATGTGTTTTTCAGAAACACGTTTCGGTGAACATTTTTCATAAAATTTGATATCGAATTACAAACAAGCCGCCATTAAGCTCGGTTGTGAAATTTGGGAGAAGCCAGACCCACATGACGCATTCATCCAATCAGCTGCCAGTCAACGTCCCTGATCCTCCCCTTTCCGCCTTGTCAAGATGACGCCCATTTAGTGCGAGTAAGGTCCATCGTTCCACGTTGAACTTTTGGACCATTTTTAAAGGGTCATCCGGGTACTTTCAGTGCACTGACGTTTTGCGTTATCTACACTATATACTTAAAACTAAGTGTTTGAAGTGTGAAGTTAAGCGGTTTGAGACACAGCCACTGTGCAGTATTTTCTTAGTCTCATGTGTCTCTGAGTGTCACTTATTCTTAGCTTCTGGATAAGATATGTCCTGCTTGCCTGGTTAGATTTTTAGCCCGAAGCGAAGATTTGAGGTCAGTCCCCCGCTGGGTCTCCACCCGTCACAGCTCAACAAAAATATCTCAGCTGCAGGGTAAAATGTTAATTCATCCCCTCAACACCTGACTTTAACCCGAGCCTGGTTTTATCAGTTTGGAGCTGGACAGCTCAAAATAAATACAATACAGGTGTATCTGAGGAAGAACCACGCTTTTACTGGCAAAACAGCATTAAAGTGAAGCCCAAAGAAAAAGATCCGACAGACAAGAGCTCCAAAACATGATCAGGACTGGGTGAACAAGAAGCATTATCAGCAATAACATTGTATCCAAATCCTTCTGGTAATACTAAGTACTAATTTATTCTAAATCAGTTTTTTACATTAACATTAGTAGAGTCATTGTATAGTCGTTAAAAACAGCTGGATAGCTCTGGATAAGGAAAACATATGCGTCGTGGCTTTCTTATTCTATTTTGTATTTCGTCCTGTAGTATATTGTTTGGATCCGTGGAGGTAGGTACGTCAGACAGGACTTTTGTGCTTTGCACAGGGTCTGCACAGCTTCCTTTGAATCTCAGCATGGACAAAATACAGAATTTCAAATGCAGCACTTAAGGCATGTACCACTTCTAAACTGAAGCTGAAAGAGGCAAAAAGATGCCCTATGCAGCCGTGCTTTCATCCCTTGCTGTCTCACGCCATCAGTGTGGGTATTATTCATTTAAATTGCTGGCGGTTATTCATTTCTTTAACCGCAGCTCTATGAGCAGTAAGGCTTTTTTTTCCTTTTTTTTTTTTTTACTGCTGGCATACTGTAGTGTAATGGCTTACAATAAACAAAGGATGAAAATGGATCTTTATAATGAGTTCAATAATAAATGTGGTACAAATGCACCAATCTAGAAGAGAAATCGGTATATCTGCAGCTGTCCCAAGCTCTGTCTCTGAAATAATAATCGGGTCAAATCGACCCATTTCAAATTTTTACAAGAAGAAAAGTATAGTACATTTTTTCTACCTGAAAATCAATGGCCTTACATTATTTTCTCTGATAAACATGTATTCCTGACTCAATCAGAAAATTATTCTGGATATGACCACTGATGTTTTTCCATAGTGGATTTTTAACATTAATTTTTAACCTTATGACAACAAACAAACCACACTTCCATTTTTAATTGTGTTTTAGCAGAGACTGATTGCATTCCCTAATCATATTTGTTATCTCAATTGTTTGAAATTGTGATAAAGACAATGTTTGTTAATAGATTATGAAGTAAAATTTTATTTCAGAATTATTTTGAAAACCCCAAATAAGTCACGGGTCAATTTGACCCGATGGATACGAGAGGGTCCCGAAAGTGAAGATACTACAAGGGTTAAGTAACAGACCTCCAGTCTATTACAGCTATAATGTTTCTGTTGTCAGCAGTGAGCGTGTTCTTGGTTAAAGCGGAGTAGAGTTTTAAATTACAGGACAGTTTGGTTTTATTAGACATTTGGAGCCAAAGGGCTGCAAAGAAATTGGTGATACCCCATCTGGCTGGACAAAGTGGAGTGTTACCTGACTGTGTGTGTGTGTGTGTGTGTGTGTGTGTGTGTGTGTGTGTGTGTGTGTATATACATGCCCCCCCCCCCCCAGCTGTTCAACTGTATTACCACCTCCAACACAGGGCCCCAAATTCCCACGGTCAATATACACACTCCCAAAAACTGACTCCCTAACCCACTACAACAATTGGAGTGCCAGACAGACACACACACACACACACACACACACACACACACACAGATCCCAGTGATAGGTTTTATATTGCCGCTTTAATGCTGCTGTGTCCTTGTGGAACAATGCATGGTTTGTTTAGCACTCAAACACAATATCCTCCATTTCATATGGAGCCTAATCTCATTAAGTCATAACCTGGACTTCCCTGTGAGGCTTCCTTCATTCAGCCGGACAGAGGAGATCAATGGGAGACATCTCCTATGCCGGGGCACAAAAGGAACCGTAAAGGGCCCCAAAAGGCCTGCGCTCATGTCATATGGACAAATCTATCTATCTGCACTAAGCAACATTTTTTTATATGTCAACATATATTCTTATTCTTATTGGACGAAAATGGAAATAAGGCTTTAGTATTCTTATTTGTCATCCACAAAAAAAAAATCTCCATCTCCTCTCCAGGACATGGTGGGTATTGAATTAAATGGGTAAATAGACTTAGATTGGTAACTAATGATGGTGCCCGCTGTCCTATCGACATTTAAGTAAAAGTGTTTACTACCCAGACAACAAATTATAGATCCTCTCTCTTCCCTGCTTTGTCTTTTTGCATCCATGTTGTTAACAGTCCTGTGCATAGTTTCTATAATGACCTGCAGCAAATCAGAGAGAGGCTGACCAAGTAAGATAAGGCTACAGAGACCGTGAGACAGAGAGAAGAGAAGTCAAGCGTACTAATTCAACCAGCTGACACTCAACACAGCTGAATGCTATATAAGTTATAGTCTGGCCCCTGGAGGTATGTGTTTGTATGAATGTGTGTAGATAAGTGTGTGCGTTTGTGAGGTCAACAGGTGTCACGTTTTATGTGACACGAACGTCGTGTGTTCAGCAGTGATCAGTTAAGGCAGCGGTCGTCTTGGAGTCCTTTCACTTGGCAAAATATATTTAACAGCAGTTAGTTTAATTTGCAGTCCACAGTAGGAATGCTACTCATTATGTGTTGACAGAGGGCTTCCAGTGTGCTGAGCGCTGCTCAAAGAGGAGGAAATAGTACGTTTCCTGGTCACCAGGGCCCAGTTTTTCCAAAAGATATCGGATGACGGATTGGATAAAATCTTGGGAATGGGTTTTTAAATGGAAAAAAAAAAGGGATTCCGAACTAATATCAGACCACGTAATCCGGTTTTACATTTCATCTGGATCAAATCTGCACTTTGGGTTTTCTTCTATTTCTTCTATTCATTTATTTGAACCAAAAAAACAGGATTATCCTGATCCTGTTGAAAACTTTTGAAAAACTGATCACCAGGGCCCAGTTTTTCAAAACATTTAATCCCATGTTTTGCTCTTCCTGATCCACCTTAATTTTATGACTTTTATGTTTTTGAAAGGAACATAGGATTGGATCACTGTGATTCAAATACCAGATTTCAGGATTACCAAATCCTGTTTACCAGAGCCTTAAATGGATGTAGGCAATGTAGCCTACTGGTGGCCACAAATAGCTATTGTTTTTAAGATTTTAAAGGTCCCATGTCATGGTGTTCCCTGGATGCCTTTATATAGACCTTAGTGGTCCCCTACTACTGTATCTGAAGTCTCTTTCCCAAAATTCAGCCTTGGTGCAGAATTACAGCCACTAGAGCCAGTCCCACAATGAGCTTTCCTTAGGATGCGCCATTTCTGAGTCTGTAGCTTATGGCGAGGAGAGAGGGGGGCAAGGTGGAGGCTAGGGGTGTGGCCTTGACCAACTGCCACTTTGCTCATTTGAAAGCCATGATGTCTCTCTCTCATGGGTGGGCCAAATTCTCTGGCTGGGCAAAGCAGAGAAAGGGGAGGTAACCTTGCTCCTTATGACCTCATAAGGTGCAAGATTCCAGGGCAGGATACGATTTACACCTATCACCATTTTAGCCACTGGGGGACCATAGGCTGGCCGGGGGAACTCATATTAATGTTAAAAAAACCTTTTCATGCCATGGGACCTTTAAAAAACAGAAGCTCTGTAATAAACAGAAACATTTTAAATTCCTTATTTATAATGTTAAATAGCAAAACAACAACAATACTATAAAATAGTCCGTATCTCATTAGATGTGACATGCTTCATATATGCTTCAAATATGATGAAATGTTTATATCATCAGTAAACCTTTATTTTATGATCATTCACTTAAAAAAAAAAAAAAACTTCTCTGATGTTATTTGGTTTCAAAAATCACAACTGAATCCACCCTTCTAATGGAATTGGGATACTCCTGTTTTTTTGGAACAGATAGATCCAGAACCGAGTTTAAAGTTTTGAAAAACCCAAAGGGCAGGTTTGCTCCAGATCAAATGTAAAATTGGATTACATGATCTGATATTGTTGGGAATCCCTCTTTTGCTTTTGAAAAACCCATTTCCAAGATTTTATCCAATCCGTGATCTGAAATCCCACTGGATTACTGTAGAAAAACTTGGCCCAGAGGATAAACCCCATTGACTTTGGTGAACCCCAGGACTTTTCCTCCACCACCATCATGATGTTGACATTTTTTGTTGATGGCGATGGCTCTGAGGTGGCCGGTGGTGAGGGCGAAGCTTCTCAGGCAGCCAAACAGGTTGGCGAAGGTAGCGCCTCAGGTGGCCGATCAGGACATTGAGGGTTCTGTTGCAGCCAGCGGCAAAGGCCAAGCCCCTCTGAAAGTTTGGCTGCGAAGGCGATTCCCTTCAAGAGGTTGTCTGCAAAGGTGAATCCCTTCTGGATGCCGTCTGTGAAAGTGAATCCCTTCAGGAGGCCGTCTGTGAAGGTGAATCCCTTCTGGAGGCCGTCTGCAAAGGCGAATCCCTTCAGGAGGCCTTCTGTGAAGGCAAATCCTTTCAGAAGGCTGAGCACAAAGGCGATGTCCCTCTGAAGGCCGAGCATGAAGGCGATGTCCCTCTGGCGATCAATCACAAAGGCAGTATTCTTCAGGTGCCTGGCAGCGAAGGCGATACCCCTCTGGACTAGGCCTGCACGATATTGGAAAAATCTTACATTGCGATATTTTTTCCCCTGCAATATATGTTGCGATATGAAAAAAGAAAAAGTAATTTTTAATAATATTAAAATTATAACCCTAACCCTAATATTATATAAATAGCTCTATTTGCAAATAATAAATAATTCTTGACTACTGCGGTGATTTTGTGGGGGAGTGCATCTACATAGAAGATAAAAATGAAAAAGGATCTTTTCTAATGTGAACCATTCTTTGTTGAACTTTAATGCTTTACAAACACCAAAGCAAGTAAGCGCTTTAACTAACGTTACTCTTCTGAAGTGATTTTGGAGGGAAATTAGGTAGAAATACGCTGGTTGACTAGCATGACACCATTGTCTTCATATAATAATCAATCCAGGCTAACGTGAATGACAGTGACTGCATGTTGCTTCCTCTAAATTTTAGGTTGTGGTCGACTGGCGGGGCCAGCTCGTTAGTTTGAAAAATTTATCAGACGTGCATGTCACGCGCACTAGCAACAAACTCCAAGAACAATTAAATCAGTGTAAATGACGTTAGATCAGACACAGACTTCTGTAGTAGATTAGTGTTACGTTTCCAGCGTCGCGGCTCCAAACCGTAAAGTTAGTCGGGACCGACGGACCCCTTGTTTGTTTAGGCTAACTAGCAACTTTCTGCAGGGGAAATGGTCTGGAGACGTTGTGATTATGTTGCATTAATCAGGTGATTTAGTTTGTATTTGCAACGAACATAAAACACTGACTACTGTAGCTTCACTGACTACCCATCAAAACTGTATCAGCGACAGCTGCTGCCTATGGTACTTTTCTTCACACGGAGAGCCTCACTTCCCATAACAAACCCCGTTGGACTAACGTCACATACACACGTTTCCCACATGGCTACCTTTCTTAAAGGGGAAGGGTCGGCCGGTAATAGTCATGTAAAAGGAGAACGCTCGATGTTCACTTTTCTATCAAGCAGCAAAAAAGTTTTAGCGTCTACATCGCAACGTCCTGCAATGTGAATATTGCGCACGCGCACATCGCGATGTTGATGCTAAAACACATTATCGTTCAGCCCTACTCTGGAGGCTGTCTGTGAAGGTGAATCCCTTCTGGAAGCCGTAGGCAAAGGAAACATCCCTCTGGTGGCCAAGCACGAAGGCAATATTCCTCAGGCGGCTGAGCACGAAGGTGACATCCCTCTGGCGGGCATGCACAAAGGTAGTATCCCTTAGGTGGCTGGCAACGAAGGCTGAGCATCTCCAAGGGCTGGGCAGGCGAAGGGTCAGTTGGGTGGAAGACAGGCGAAGGTTCAGCTGGGCCAAAGGCAGGCGTCGGGTCAGCTGGGCCTGGGTCAGCCAACAAGGTAACAGGAACTGAAGTCAGTGGGTCTGCCAACCAGGCAATCGGGTCAGGCCGGACCACCGACAAAACACGGGGAGCAGGAGTCTCTGTGGCACTGAACAAAGGCAAAGTCTCTGAGGTGCCGAGCAACGGCGCAGTCCCTGAGGTGCCCGCCCAAGGCAAAGTCCCTGAGGTGCCTGATCAAGGCAAAGTCTCTGGGGTGCCTGACCAAGGCAAAGTCTCTGGGGTGCCTGATCAAGGCAAAATCTCTGGGGTGCCTGACCAAGGCAAAGTGGTCAGCTGAGGCACTGTGAGACTGATCAGCGCAGACTCTGGGAGAACGCTCTGCATGGACTCTGGGAGAACGCTCTGCATGGACTCTGGGAGAATGGTAAGCGTGGACTCTGGGAGAACGGTCAGCGTAGACTCTGGGAGAGTGGTCACCAAAGACTCTGGGAGAGCGGTCACCACAGACTCTGGACGGCTGTACGTCAGCTGAGACTCTGGAAAGCTGCACGTCACCAAGGGCTTCAACAACATATGGTCCGGTCCACTGGACAGCATGGGCTCCGGTCCACTGGACAACACGGGCTCCGGTCCACTGGACAAAACGGGCTCCGGTCCACTGGACAACACATGCTCCGGTCCACTGGACAGCATAAGTTCCGGGCTGAAGAGAGGTTGAAGCGGGTAATGGCGCCAAGACCCTTATCGACCACGTCCTCTCTTGCGGCCTCCACAGTTCCCAGGGAAAATAACCAGATGAGTACCCTCAAAAGACTGCTTGTAGTCAGGGATATCTGCTAAACTGGTAGCTGATGAGCTGACAGACAGAAGGTCAGGGGAGCTGTTAGTAGCTGTACTAGGCTTTTTCCTTCCAGCTGGAAGGCTGGTTGCTTTGGCCTCCTCAGTCTCTTTAACCAACATGGCAAAATACTACAACAAACTCATAGACAAAGGAGAAAACGGAGACTTCAACATAAAACAGGAACGAGCTTCGGCTTTTGATCAAGAAACAAAATCACCATCCCTATTTGGTATAGGTATAAATAATCCGCAAAGGATGAATCCCAATGACTTTGGTCATTCCCCGACTGTTCCTCAAGCGCCACTTTTAATTCAGTGCCAGCATCAGCTCAAAGTTTTTATTTGTTCACTCCTTCGTTTTATAAGCAAACATTGGCTGACATTAGCATTTGGCTTAAAGCATCCCTGTGCTCAAGTACTGTCTTACACAGCCCTTAACTGTAGATTCTTACTGGGGCGGATTTAGTCATTTTGAGGCCTAAGGCAAACACAGGCATGGGGCCCTTCACAACCCTTGTTCTCCCCCTTTTCAGTCCTTATTTATCTGAGAAAGACGTGCTCTCTGTCTGACAGCTGTTTTGGCAAGAGTGCTGGATCATCTTCAATCATAACACATTGATTAGGGTGACTGCTACTCACGGGGTCTAGTTGCTGAGTATTATGTGTGTCACCATCTTCGTCATTGCCATAGTTATCATCACGGACATTGAAAGCAGCAGTTCCGTAACCATCTCCATTCGAAGGATCCTGTAAGGTTGTCTTGTATGTAGCCCCCGCATCGCTAGAGCAACCTGGGCTGACGCTGTCGGTGGGTAGCTCCTCTTCATCAGTGTTAGCATCGCTAGAGCAACCTGGGCTGACACTACTCTTCATCAGAGTTAGCATTGCTAGCGCAACCTGGGCTGACGCTGTCGGTGGGTAGCTCCTAAGTGTTCGCATTGCTAGTGCAAGCACCGGATTCTTGCTGCTCTTTAGTAACGTTAATGTTAGTGTTGTCAGTAGCCGCCGTGAAAAAGGTTGTTACCTTTGCTAAAAACTTTCTGCTTTCTTCCCGCTTCTTCCTTTTTTCAGAACCACTTCGGTAGCTTCGCTTCATTTTTCAACCTCTGTAGCCTCCAGCTTACAGCATGCTGAGCCGTTTGTTTACAAACACACGCAGATGCGCAGTAGGATAATGGAATAGTCCAATGTAGTGGGGACTGGGGGGGAGTTTCTCATCATGAATGAAACAATCGGATAGCACTTTAGCGTATCAATGTTTAGAGATATAATTAATTGGTGAAAAGTAAGACAACAAATCGTAACCATAAGTTTATGAGGCGTTTTACGGGGCCCTTGGTAGCTTGGGGCCTAAGGCAATTGCCTACCTTTGCCTAATGTTAAGTCCGCCTCTGGATTCTTAGGCAGGGTAAAAGATTAATTACACATTTATTGTTGATTCAGGTCTCAGACATTGTCAACTAGTCATCAAGGTGAAAATCTAATGGTGGAGTATGTTGTAAGAATGTTGTGACGCTTGTTTTTTTTGTATCAAAATCAAATGCTTTGTAGTATATGCCCACTCTGACCTTCACCACCATAGTTTTTGCTGCACTATAGGAAAATGGTGCTACCCCATGCTTTGGGTTATGGGGGTTTTCTGAATCACCTTAAAACATAGTTTGTGTAAAGCTGATTGGAATTTTTATTTATAAAATGCAGCATTTTTTTGGAGAACTTGTTTATCAGCCTTCAAAGCAAAACCCTCCACAGATAAACTCAATGAACCATACAGACACGTTCACTCTTGTGGATTGAACACACAGAGGAACACAGGGCTTCATTTAATAGAACGGTAATCACATCTACTATTAAAAATCAGTTTGTGTTGGTGTAAAATGCAGCCGATGAACGCATTCACATAGCTATATTTCTTTGCCCATACATCTACACTTGAGTGAAAGTTCATACCCTGAAAGGCCTTCTATGAAACATGAGATATCGGTAACTGAAGAAGGAGGGCAAAGATCAAGGCCACATGGATTTGACAAAACAGTAAATTTCAACACTTCATCACAAAATCCCTCCTGGAATGAGTGGAACTTGATGGATAGATGTTAGAGGATCTGAGGAGAAACACTAGCCTGTCTGGAGGGTGAGAGTAGACATTTGCAGTTTCGTAACCCTTGCCTTCATGATCTTTGTCCCCATTTTTTTTGTAAGTGCCTGGCTTAAAGTTGTAACCCTTAAGATATCAGTTGTATTTGATCTGGAGACTCCCGTGGTTGCCTTAATAATAGTAAGTGCGGTTTAACACCACAGCAGACATTCAGCAGACAGACTGGGTCAGCATTTATTTTAGTGACAAATACATTGCGTTTTCTCTGACGGCTTCACAATAAAAGCCACCATGTCTTTGGCCAGTTGAATGCTTTTAGTGAACCATCAGCATTAGGAAATGTTGGGTTTACATTAGCAGTGTCATTAACTAATTACAGCTGTGATACGCGTTAGGAGAGTGAACAGTAAACAACCTTGAGCCTCACATCATTAAGATAACACTACAAACAGTAATACTGGAGTATCAATCAGCAACCATCAACCATCATTTCCTTTGTGACTCCCTTGTGGGAAGGTAGGCAATCTTGTTAGTGGCAGAGTCACTAACTCTGCCTCTAACAATTAAAACGACTATATATATATATATATATATATATATATATATATATATATATATATATATATATATATATATATATATATATATATATATATATATATATATATATATATATATATATATAGCTATATATATATATATAGCTATATATATATATAGCTATATATATATATAGCTATATATATATATAGCTATATATATATATATATATATATAGCTATATATATATATAGCTCTATATATATATATATATATATATATAGAGCTATATATATATATATAGCTCTATATATATATAGCTATATATATATATAGCTATATATATCTATATATAGCTATATATATATATATATATATATATATATAGATATATATATATATATATATATATATATATATATATATCTATATATATATATAGATATATAGAGATCTATATATATATATAGAGATATATAGAGATATAGATATATATATAGATATATATCTATATATATATATATATATCTATATATATATATACAGTATATATATATATATATATATATATGTATATATCTATAGATAGATAGATAAAAGGTAATTCTAAAATGTAAATACATAAAATTCCTATTACTGAGAAAATGCCGACAACAAATACTGTTTAAAAAAAAGTGGGTTATCATTGAAACTTATGTGTTTGCATTTTGTCAGTGAAGGGCTTGACCTCCCCACTACATTATTTAATGAACATGCTTATAAGATCAGATCATAGGTTAGTTTCCCTGATAGGGATTTTAGCATCCACCTGACTGACAAGTGAGAGGAAACGATCTTCACTTGTGCTTGGCCTCAACATGTTTTGCCATATTACACGTTTATGAGCGGCGCTCTTGAAGTAAATTATCCTCAGTGACTGCCACTTTAGTATGAGTGAAGCTTGTAGTCAGAATATCAGGTGTCTGGCTGACACACATTCTCATTTAGCTTTTTATTTTGCCTCATTATTCAGTCTCACACTGACAGCTGTAGAGTGATCCCCACTCGTGCCAGTACACAGGGCATAGGACAAATTGGACTGAAGCTAATTCAGTTACATATTTATAAGTAGAAATCAGTCCTTTGCGCCATCTGTTGTCTCTCGGCCTGCCCTTCATTCGGCATCAAAGATCCAATAGGTGTATGAGTGTGCGATGCTGAAGCAGAACTCTGTTGGGAAACTGCAAGTCTGTTGATCTTTTGTTCTGTGAATAAAACATCCATATAAATGTCTTGTTGCCACCGCAGTTACCTAAACCTTTAATGTCAGGTCTCTGAAGCCTCCTGGGAAATTGGATAAAGCAGATAAAGTGCGATAGGTGGAATAATACAGTGATTCAGCTGTGAGCTTTATGCATGGCCAGACTGCAGCAATCGTCCCATCTCCATCCCCTGTGCTCTGAAAGCTGAGCTCCGGTGTCTCTTTGCTCCTGGCTCTTTGCCTCATCTCATTCCACTGCTTCCTCCAATGACTGACAGCTATTGTATGTGGCTCTTACTACTTTTCACTTAATTAAAATGTGTGCAGGTTCTCCTGGCTGTAAAATTATGGTACAATAACGTATCCATGTAAAAGAAATATGTGTTGTGTACATACCCAATATGTGGACATATCCATCCATTCAATAGGGGTGTACATCACAAGTTGTATTATATATTATATTGATTCTTTGGACATCAATACAATATTGGCTGATCTCACAAAGTCTGCTACGATAAGATTTTGATTTCAATTAAGGGGCCTGCTAAGATATGAGACAATATCATATGCCTAATTAACTAGGGGTGGGAATCACCAGAGACGTCACGATACGATTTCATCACAATAGTTATGTCACAAAACAATATTATTGCGATAAACATATTGCAATATTTTGTTATAAATTGCAATATCTTACCTTTTTTTGACCCCAACTTTGTCAACATATGTTTCTTCTAAAAAGATACATTTCACTGTTTGTTCATATCACATACATTTTATTGCTGCAAAATGGGATTGTCAAGCAGAAAAACTGATCAACCGTTATATAATAAAAGATCGATACTTAGCGTCTGTGTATCGATACAGTATTGCCACGGAAAATATTGCGATACTACGCTGTATTGATTTTTTTATTTTTTACCCTACACGTACATATCAGCTCACGAAAAGCAACTAAAATACAATTTTATTACTGTGCTCTTCCAGACATTTAAATGAAAAACCAACTATTTTAAAAGAAAGGCGCATCCTAAAGATGATACGTATTGATATTTTCACTCTGCATCACTGATATTGGATTATTGAAGTGACCGACATAACCCAGTACCAAATGGTATCTCCAGTCAAACGATACCTGCATTTGATTCTTTTTGTACCGACTTAAAAAAAAAAGATTTGATTTTTTTGCTTGCAGCCAATCAGCGATTTAATGCAACGTGTAATTGGCCAACCACAGCAGCAGTAAATTGTGGAGATATGGTAGCATTTTTTGCAATTGAATATTTCCATTCATGTAATGATGGGTATCAAATGAAGTAAAAAAAAAAAAAAGTATCAAATGTACTCTATTGGTATCTCTTTAAGGGTGCTGGTAATGGTACTGGTATCATAATTTTTTAAATTATACCCAGCCCTATTGGTCACTGGTGCTTTATTTAAAGCTGGACAAACAAAAGATATATATATATATATATATATATATATATATATATATATATATATATATATATATATATATATATATATATCTCCAGCTTTATTATCCTTTTTATTATTTATCTATTTTTGTGTTAGTACATTGAGAGCAATGCAAAAACTAGTCAAATTCCCTTTTATGTGCACACATACTTGGCCAATAAAAGACTTAAGATGGCTTAAGAAAGATAGGAAGATATTTAATAAGTAAGATGTTACTATTTTGGAGAAAAAAACAAATCAGGAATCAGGCGCAATTGAGTGCATTCTTAACTGTGGTAACCTGTTCATTACTACTAGCAGAAATTAGGGACATGTTTTAATGCTTTTCTTACAGTAGGCAGTAGTTGTATGGAGATGACAAGAAATGCAGGAGAAAAAGATGCAACAAAAGGTCCCCAGCTGGACTCTAAGCCCTAAGCCAAAGGGGCACCCTGGCAGCTGTACGTTTGATAAATTCTCTGTTACATAAATGTCTTGCAGTTGCATGATTAGTACCAGGTCGGAATCCCTTTGACTGTTTACCAGTGTTATGAAAAGCAAAAGGGATTCTAGATTTAGAGCTTTGTCCTTCAGGTTCAGTGCACCAAATGTTAAATACGTGAGTATACAGTAAAATGTGAGACAAGTTTGGCGATTATCATTCTCACATTCCCCCTCCAGCGCATTTACGCCACTTAATTGAATCAACCTGCTCAGACACAGTGGTTGGCTAAAAGGTGTAATCCATCACTGTTGGAAAATGGACTCGGCCAGCTCGTTCCTGTGAGTGCAGCTTCCCTTAGTTTTTAAAGAAGCTTTTACTTTACAGTCACATCAGGATCCATCAGCTGACTGCCTTGAATAAAGGTTGTGGTTTGTGGTTTCATTTTTGTTTTTCTGGACTCAGGCCAGATTCAGTTAAAAGATAGGTTAGATGAAGAGCAGGAAACTGTATATGGCACGTGGGGAGAACATGTTACATACATACAGTACATTTGTCATGTACTTCAAAATGTCTATTATATTTTTCAAGCTCTTTCAAATGCATTTTGATGCATTTCCACTGTCTGATTTTGCTGTTCTAATTCATGAGAGTGAATTCAAAATCAATTTCAAGGGTATAGTTTCCTATTTTAGGCAAAAGAAATCTCCCAAATAAATTTCCTTTTGAAATTCTGTTCTCTATTAAGTTCAAAATTACATTGAAACAACAGGTGATCCTTTGGTTTGTATGTGTTTGCCAAAATCAAATTAGATTAAAATCCGCTGTAGTGTGATGTTAATGAAGCTATTATTGATGCTACAAGCCCACAGTCGACTCCATTTTTCACTCTTTCCCCTTTTGCTCGCTTTCATTCATTTCTCTAATCAGGCTTTCCTCCTTTGTGGTAACATGAATGTAATCATCAAGGGTATGTGATGATGGGGGGGTGGGGGGGTGTTAGTTTAATTCAAAAGCCAAGGGAACTTTATCAGGATGCATAGTATCCTGATCCATGAAATAACTGGCCGTTAAAAATACAAATCTGCCTGCTTCTATGGGAATTTAACATAGGGGGGTGTATACTTATGCCCCCTGTATTTTAAGGAAGAACATTTATTTATCTACAATACATTATTCATTCACAAAGAAAATTAGTGTCCTTAAAAGGTTTGATTTTTCTAATTTCTTAAACTCACGATATTACGATAAACTTCCAAAAGATGTTTTTTTATTCTTCTTTTTAATCAGCTTTAGCATGTGTGTCTAACCTTTCTCAACCCACTGTATATTATTATAGATGCCAGTGTGAATAACTGTGTAAAGTCATACACGCATCACCCTGGGTAACAAGGCTCTAAATTAACTTTTGTGATTCTTCCTGTTATTATGTTTTTCATCCAGGTCTTTGTTTTTTTGTTTTTTTACACAGACATAAAAGAGAATAGCAAGCTGCATGTGGTCAAGTCAGTCTGATCCAACCATGATTGTTGCTTTATACTATAATGGTCTAGTATTTGTCATTCCTGTCAGTACAGTTTGGCACAATAAAAGACTTTGGTCATGTGCCATAAACTCAATTTATCATTTCCATTACTTGCATATTCAAATCAATTTCTTATTTCCAAAATGTATTTTTTTTTTCTTTTCTAACGGCAGGTGATGGCTTGTTTGCATCAAAATGGCGCCATAGGAGAGAGGCTTACCCCCTTGGTCTTTCCCCCCTCTCTCTCCTCTTTCACGTCTTCAGCTGTCCTATCAAAATAAAGCCCGAAAATTCCTAGGAAAATAATCTTAAAAAAAGAAAAACAAGTATCAACTTCCATAACTATTAGCCACCAAGCCATGAGTCACTGCTCAGACTTCTAAACATCTTTTTGAGCTTTTTTAAAGATCCAGTCTGTTTTTTAGCTCTTTGTTCAACCATTCAGCACTGAGCTCCCTGTAACCTCCTAAAGCAGAAAAGAAAGAAATTATATATTTTTTTACTTTTAGCATCAGTCTCTTTTTTAGAAAGAAGCAAAAGTGAGTTTAAAAATTGTGAAGTACAACATTAAACCCCTCCGGGGCTGCATCTGTATCAAGGTTTGTTGAACATTCATGAATGCAGAACATTTTACAGATGATACAGATGAGTTTTGTTTTCAGAGTTTTTCAAAGCACGGCTTTACGAGTTCAACAACACACATAATGTGATGGAGAAGGTCTGGGTTGAATGAGCCCAAGCTTAAATGTGCCATGGCATGAGGATTTCCCTTTATGAGGTTTTTTAACATTAATACAAGTTCCCCCAGCCTGTCTATGGTCTCCCAGTGGCTGGAAATGGTGATAGGTATAAACCGATCCCTGGGTATCCTGCTCTGCCTTTGAGAAAATGAAAGCTCAGATGGGCCGATCTGGAATCTTGCCCCTTATGAGGTCATAAGAGGCAAGGTTACATCCCCTTTCTCTGCTTTGCCCGCCCAGACAATGTGGCCCACCCATGAGATAGAGACATCATGGCTTTCACACAAGCAAAGTGGCCGTTGATCAAGGCCGGCCGGCCACCCCCCACCTCCTCAAATGCTACAGACTCAGAAATGGCACATACTAAGGAAAGCTTATAGTGGGACTGGCTCTAGTGGCTGTAATTCTGCACCAAGGCTGAATTTTGGGAAAGAGACTTCAGATACATTATTAGGGGACCACTAAGGTCTATATAAAAGCATCCAAAGAGCACCATGTCATTGGACCTTTAAGACCTATTTAACAAAGAATCCCTAGGTGTAGCTGCTTTAATGTGTTTGCAATCACCACAGATAGTCCGGTAGGACCTAATGACCTAAACACACAATGCAAGCCACGCTGTATTACACTGAGTTCAGGTCTGTGAACTGACGAGGTTTCTGCAACATAATGAAAAGTAGATATACCATGCTTTAATATCATAGTAATTATGTAATTTGCTCACTATTCCTTCTTCATGAAACTGCAATTTAACTACACTGAACTGAAATCCATATGAATTTAGGCCCTAATGCTGACCTTCTGAACATTTATGACCGAGTGTATGCTATCGCACGTGCAGTGATTTCTCCAATATTTTATTCAGGCTGCTGTATACAGTAAACACTAGGATTATACTGTGTTCATCTGTGCCACGTGGATAAACTTAATGCAGTGGATATGGTGGTAATTGTCCATGACCTAAATCAGACTCTACACACGGCTTTCATCTTCTCGGACGATAAGTGTTTGGTTTTTCTGTGCGTGATCAGAGAAGAAAGAATGTTTTGTGTTGTTTGAGTACCGGTCCCCTTTACGATGAGTTCTAAATATTGTATATCCGTATTATGTGACTCCTGCTCGCCTCTATATAGAGGATAGCTCAGCAACAGGCTTTGTCAAATGATATTTGTTGTGCCTGTCTAAGCCACGTGTGACGTCACAGATCGCATGAAATATGCCATTTGGTGGTTTACAGTATCACTGTTAATACCCGTGCATATAGGGTTCATTTCTGGCTGCAAAAACGCTTACTGTAAGTATATTTCCATGTAAAACATTAAACACATGTTTATACTGTAAGTATGTGTCATCTTAATAGAAATTCAATCTTGGCAGGGTAAGTGTGTTAATTTTGGGATTCGTTTGGATGTACAACTTTCCCACCAACAAGTAACACTTGATAACGTTGCTGACATAAAAACATCATGCTTTATTATAGAGATACAATGGAGTCTCTGATATCAGTCACTGTATTGACCATCACAAAGATAATTGACTCTTTCCTGTTGCAGGAGGATGAAGAGTAAAAGAGAAACATGAGTATAAAGAAAGTGAAAACTGAAAGAGACGAGAAGTGTAAATAGCATGACAAAGAGAGAGTTGGGATTTCTATGTGCATGTGTCATTTAATGTCATGGAGCAAGAGAAGACAGCTAGAGGAGATTTTAGCGAATGTACAGCTAGTACGCGAATCAGGCTAGTCACACACACACACACACACACACACACACACACACACACACACACACACACACACACACTCTCTAACTGAACTGTGACTTCATACATCATTGTATCCTCTACTGTCCCTGAGTGAAAATTACCACCAAGTAATAGATAGCTGTGCGTGTGTGTGTGTGTGTGTGTGTGTGTGTGTGTGTGTGTGTGTGTGTGTGTGTGTGTGTGTGGTTGTGGTTGTGTGTGTGTGTGCCGCAGCATTTTCCCTCTGCACCCTGTAAAATCGTCTATTGTATGGTGATAACCAATGATGTTGATACCGTGTCTGTCTGTGTGTGTGTGTGTGTGTGTGCTGCACACAAATCATCTTCCACCTTTGACAATAATGATTTAAGTCTTTGTGGTTGTTGAGGGAATTAAGTCATTCTTCTGTGCAGCAGCAGCTGGAAAAATGTCCAAAGCTGCCGTGTGTACAGAAATAAACAAACAAACCAGTGACATCATTTCTGACAGTGTTGGCACATTTGACTTTTCCTCTCTGACCGAAGGAAGTCGGTCTATTTCCAGGCAGGCTAGGTATAGTGATATGTGTCCCCTGAATGATAGAAAAAGCCTGTCACTATGCATATGGCACACAGCGGCTGAAAAATTGTGTTGATTTTTGGTAATGCAGTATGACACTAATCACCTTCATCTCATTCTCTCGGCTGTAGTTGTGGCAGCAGAGCCGCTGGTCCGAGGCCTGAGGAAACTCCCCGAAGATGTCGACTGGTCCTACTCTGGTCTGTACGAGCCGTTTATTATTTTTCTGATTTTCTTTTGAAATTGTTAGCATTAGCAGTTTCCTACATAGACAAAGTAATTTCACATTTTCGGGGCGTACTCTACATGAGCAGAGATTTTGTAAAAATGTGGCAGCAGGCCTATATAATGAGAGAGAGAATAAATCCAGAATAAAATAACTATCAATACTTAAAAAACTGTGCTAAAAGTATTTTTTAAAAAGCATTTACAGCATGTAACTGTTAGTAGCTTACTATTTAAATCATCTGTTGTCGGTCACATGGTGCATCTTACAGGGATTTTGGTGGTAAATCAGCCAATTAGATCTAAGATGTGAGATTTGTCTTTTTGCAGTGTTACAAAATAATAATTATAAAGGAGCAATTGAACATAAGCCTATTCTGCTAATGTTTTATTGCTCCTTTATAATTAATTAACAAAATAAGAGCAATAAGGTCTGTACACTTACAAACACACAGGAACTGTTTCCCTAAGCTCTAGTGTAAGCCTCAAACGTCGAGTTGCTCTCTGCTAACCTTTTGAAATCACACAGACATGTCCCGAAACAGAGAGTAAATGGGACAGTTCCATCAGACTGGTAAATGTAACTCTGAATAATCACATGAATCTTATCTGTTAACATCTCCCTTGAGACGACCTGGATCAGCCTCGGACCATATGGTTAGACGGTATCAGCTAACTCAGCACAAAGCCCCCGCTGGGCTAAGCTGTGCTCAATAGAAACAAAGAGTGGACACAGACGGACAGTAATGGTCCCAGAGGGAGAGATTAGCTTCTTAATGGTCTGGGGGAAGCAGGAGGAGCGATCACGCTCAACAGGTCATCAGTGGGCTAAATGCAGAGCTATTAAACTTCTTAACCTGCACCCCGAATGGACTGCTGGTGATAATTGACACATGCCTTTGTTTTGTTTTTGTGATTAACAATTTTTAATTTGTATTCATTCACTCAACAGAATCCATGCATACAAGAAACATGAACATGTAACATGAACAAATTCTCCCCCTCCCCCTTCCATCATCACCACCTACCCAAACAAAAATCAAGAAAAGATGACAACGTCACTACCCAATGCGAGTCAAGTGCAGATGTGAGCCGCGCATGCTCAGATTTAAATAGTTAACGGCAAAACGTGTCATACTGAAATTTGTGAAATCCGTGAAATAATAAACTTTTCTCATTACAAACAGAAGATGGAAATCATTTCAAAAACGTCTATTGTTTGATTGCTAACGCTAGCTCAAAATGCCATTCAACTGACAGCCTTTGTGTTTGATTGCTAACTTGTAGCCAGCAGTGAACACACTTTGTTAAGTAGGTCCATTTTTACTGTATTGACATTACAGAAGTCTCTCGTTAGCATCTTGTAGGCTACTTGTCACATGCAAGTGTCGTACATGCGTAACTCACATCTGCACTCGACTCACGTCGGGCAGTGACAACACATCTTAGTGTAATTACAGTAATTACAATATTCCAGACCATTCAACAAAATGCTGTTGTAACAAAATAGACAATAAACCATAAACCAAATAAACATCTATCTATCCCATCACACACGTATCTCCCCAGCAACAAAGCTTCTTAGGAGCCCTCCAGAAGACACATGTTGTTTGAAACTCATAATGCAGACAACAGATCTGAGGTCCACGTAGCCCTGTCATGACAGAGTCACCATTTCTCAGAGTGTACAAGCCATTATTTCAGGCCATGCTTTGACCAACCAGCTTAAACGTCCTTTGGCATATGACTGCAAATTGGATTACTGATGTCACTAATAAAAAAATAAATAAACTAAAACAACAAAACCATTTTCCTCTGTGAATATTTCTAGGAAATAATCGTTGGTACATTTTAGTTTTTCTGGGAGGACAGTTGTGGGGATCTGTTCTCTAAAGCCCTACTGTACCTCTCAGCGGCTTAAAAGGGAGGCTTGCAAAGACACACAGATACGTGACACTGTATTCCAGAGCAAAAATGAAAAAAAGGAAATTATGTCTGAGTTTCTTTAATTTACCAGCAAGTCTGGAGAAGAATCGTCATGATACTGTAGATTTGTTTTTCGTGCAAGTTACGGCTACAAGCCAAAAATAAATACCATAGAACACGCTTCCTCAGTTATTTGTAACAACTGAACACCTCCACGTTCTTGGAAATTGAGTAAAATAGTTAATGAAACCGATAATGAAATGTAAAAACCCAAACAGAATCGAATTATTTTAAGGTTTTAATATGAAACCTGGGCATGAGCCAAGGTTTAATTGACTCATATTTATGCAATGAATCAAGCCTGATTCTCTCTCACACACACACACACACACACACACACACACACACACACACACACACACACACACACACACACACACACACACACACGCTGCAATTCCAGCCGTTGTGTATCCGCCTTGTGTCTACTCGTACTTGTCAGAGCAGTGTGAATATTAATAGATGCACATGTATTTTCACCCTGCAGATTGTTTTCTTTCCCTCCGTCAAATCTTTACAATCAATTCCCAGGCAAAGTCTAATAGTTTTTATTTTATCTGCTTTACACTAAAATGGTCATGAATGATGAAAAGTCTGCAATAGAAATGAAATTGGAGACACCCTTTTCCTTTTCTTCTTGTCTTCCTCACTACCTTTTGCTCTCTGTCGCTTGATCTTTCTTTCTTTCTTTCTTTTCCTGCCTTGTCATTTCCCTCTCTGCTGGGTTTTGAAGTTCATCATCACAACTGAAAGCGACTCAGTGGCAGTTCATTTGGTGCGTACACAGTCTTGTTTTTCAGACCAGCTCTGCTTCTTGCCTTGTGCTGTGCACTGAGTCGTGAGTAAAAGCATTAACATGCAAAAGAAACGCACTTCATTGTGAGGCACTGTGCACAGCTTTCTAGTTGGGTCAGAAGTAAGGGAAGGATGACAAAGGGAAATAAAGGGAAATAAAAGAGAGGGTGGGAGGGGTGCAGGAGAGTGAGAGTGAGTAACTTAGAGTAGGATTGAATAAAAAGAACTCAACTGAAAGGAGGAGTGAAGGAAAGTTGAAAATTAGGCAACATCAAAATCCCAATACGTCTTTGTGTTTAATTAGATTTTTAAGTTCACATTTCTTAGTAGGGGTGGGGGAAAAAATTGATTCTTAGATGCATCGTGATTCTCTCTAGAACGCCTCGATGCTCGGTTCTGACAAGTTAATAATCGATTATTTAAAAAAAAAAAAGTGTGACATTTTATTTAAAAGCTACTGTCTCCAGATGTCCAAATCAGAAAACAGAGTGACTGAAAGAGGACGGGATAACGTACATCAACTTAGAGTTTAGGCAAGAGTGCAGGAAAAAAACACTTAAATGGCCAAAATGGATTTTTTTAAAATTATTTTTATATATATATATATATATATATATATTGAAATGTCCTTATTTTTGAAGGAAAAGCACTGTACTTTTCAATGAAGATAACTTTAAACTAGTCTTAACTTTGAAGAAATACACTCTATACATTGCTAATGTGGTAAATGACTATTCTAGCTGCAAATGTCTGGTTTTTGGTGCAATATGTACATAGGTGTATAGAGGCCCATTTCCAGCAACTATCACTCCAGTGTTCTAATGGTACAATATGTTTGCTCATTGGCTCAGAAGGCTAATTGATGATTAGAAAACCCTTGTGCAATCATGTTCACACATCTGAAAACAGTTTAGGTCGTTACAGAAGCTACAAAACTGACCTTCCTTTGAGCAGATTGAGTTTCTGGAGCATCACATTTGTGGGGTCAATTAAACGCTCAAAATGGCCAGAAAAAGAGAACTTTCATCTGAAACTCGACAGTCTATTCTTGTCCTTAGAAATTAAGGCTATTCCATGCGAGACATTGCTAAGAAATTGAAGATTTCCTACAACGGTGTGTACTACTCCCTTCAGAGGACAGCACAAACAGGCTCTAACCAGAGTAGAAAAAGAAGTGGGAGGCCGCGTTGCACAACTGAGCAAGAAGATAAGTACATTAGAGTCTCTAGTTTGAGAAACAGACGCCTCACAGGTCCCCAACTGGCATCTTCATTAAATAGTACCCGCAAAACACCAGTGTCAACATGTACAGTGAAGAGGCGGCTGCGGGATTCTGGGCTTCAGGGCAGAGTGGCAAAGAAAAGCCATATCTGAGACTGGCCTATAAAAGAAAAAGATTAAGATGGGCAAAAGAACACAAACATTGGACAGAGGAAGACTGGAAAAAAGTGTTGTGGACGGATGAATCCAAGTTTGAGGTGTTTGGATCACAAAGAAGAACGTTTGTGAGACGCAGAACAAATGAAAAGATGCTGGAAGAATGCCTGACGCCATCTGTTAAGCATGGTGGAGGTAATATGATGGTCTGGGGTTGCTTTGGTGCTGGTAAGGTGGGAGATTTGTACAGGGTAAAAGGGATTCTGAATAAGGAAGGCTATCACTCCATTTTGCAACGCCATGCCATACCCAGTGGACAGCGCTTGATTGGAGCCAATTTCATCTTACAACAGGACAATGACCCTAAACACACCTCCAAATTGTGCAAGAACTATTTAGAGCAAAAGCAGGCAGCTGGTATTCTATCGGTAATGGAGTGGCCAGCGCAGTCACCAGATCTGAACCCCATTGAGCCGTTGTGGGAGCAGCTTGACCGTATGGTACGCAAGAAGTGCCCATCCAACCAATCCAACTTGTGGGAGCTGCTTCTGGAAGCGTGGGGTGCAATTTCTCCAGATTACCTCAACAAATCAACAGCTAGAATGCCAAAGGTCTGCAATGCTGTAATTGCTGCAAATGGAGGATTCTTTGACGAAAGCAAAGTTTGATGTAAAAAAAATCTTATTTCAAATACAAATCATTATTTCTAACCTTGTCAATGTCTTGACTCTATTTTCTATTCATTTCACAAGGTATGGTGGTGAATAAGTGTGACTTTTCAGGAAAACACAAAATTGTTTGGGTGACCCCAAACTTTTGAACGGTAGTGTGTATATATAGATATAGACTAACATTAGTTATTTGTATTCATTTATGAGTTCTCACTAAAATAATATAATTATTTGTTGACAGAACAGAAGAACGTCAAAATATATTAAAGTTCTGATAAATAAAATGTGTAAATACAAACTTAAGATGGGAAACTTAAAGTCTTTTGAACAAAAACACAATAACAAAAAAAAAAATCAGTGTTGCCATCAGAGACGTTGTAGAGCGCCCCATGGTGGACAAACTATGCAACGCCAACACCCATAACACGGTTGACACGTTTTTATTTTATTTTTAAAATATTCATTTATCATTATAAATGATTCTGATTAATGAATATTTAAAACATGTGTTGGCCATTATAAATGCCAATACTGATAGTTTGGGAAATGCCTAATATTGGCAGGGCTCTAAAACACTACTTTATCACATTACATCTGCCCACCTCATGTTTCATGTTCTAAGAAGCCAGTTGTCCATCTTTAAACTTGACTGAGCCTCTGACATGGAAGCCCTTGTGGGCAGCTGAACAAGTTGTCAACACAGCATGGACATGCCATTATAAAGTTATTTTGGTGAATATACTAACACAGAGCAACAATCTGGCCACATGACAAATGTGAGTTCAGCATTCACTCTCTTTAAGCTCCGTTTTAGTTTCCACCGAATCCTGAGGGGGAAATATCTGTCTCTTTAGCTGCTAATGCTCCACCAGCTGCCTTCTGACTTTGTCTGTTTGCCGTTTAGTGCTCGGCCGGTACTGTAAAATGGGTTTATCTTAGCTTTTTTTGTGCTAAAAACCACTGCCTTCTGTGCCACAAATTAATGAAAGCGGTGAGAGTGAACCAAAACAAACATTGAGGGCTGTAAAACCAAAAGAATGAGCTGCAAGACACTAAAACGTGGTGTATAGCTGAAGGGAACTGCAGACTGAAAATCTTCTACGGATTTGTCACTACAAGCGACCCCTTTAATGTCATTTCATCCATTGTTAAAATATTACAAAAATATTACAGCAGCTTTAAAAAATACTTAAATCATGTTTTTTAGTATATTGGATTGTGTTTTCTTTCAAATCATATTAAACATTGTGTCATAATGTTGCTGATAATCTATGTAGATGAGGCAGAAAAAAGTCCGACCGTTATAAGTCCGACCAGTGCCACCTTGGTTTCTTTCATTTGGTTTTTTAACTCAGTCTAAATCTAAATCTTGGTAGCTTTTAAAAGGGATTTAGAAGTATTATTATTAAACTTGCAGGTACACTGTGTATGTTTGTGCATGAAAGCATCCCCGCTCCTCTTCCTCCATGTTGTTCTCGTCATTCCTCTCTGCTTTGTCTCTAAGGGGTCCTCCTGCCTGGAAGACACCACCCCCCCTGGGCCCCATCTGTTATGTATGTGTTTGTGTGGAATTGTGCACTGTGATGACCCAGAGTTTCCTGCAATGGGATGCAATACATTTTTCAAAGGGTACTTTCCAAATAGCAAAACTACACATTCTTATAGAAATATTACAGTGATCCTATACTGCTCCTACTTGCTCTATGAGTTGTATTGGAACCGCATTACATGTCTATATAAACAGAACTGAACGGAAGCTGAAATGTCATATTAGATTCTGCATAGAAGATACAATGTTCCGTATCATTTGAGCAGCGCAGCAGCAAAGGCAAACACAATGTTACAGACTGAAAACGTTGAATTCATTACTGTTTTAAGTTGAGCACTTTTTATCCATTGTCTTTTTTCTATATCGACGACTCTGTCTCCCCTCTCTGTTTCAGTCTCTTCTCCCAAACAAAGTCTTACCCTGGGGCGATGCAGGCTTCAATATTCCCCTGGTGCTTTGTCTGGGGAATACACACACACACACACACACACACACACACACACACACACACACACACACACACACACCCTGACACACTCACAACATAGATTTTAAAATACATTCATAGTGTCTTATCCTTTAACCACCTTTCTGAGCTAAATGATCTGTTTGGAAAGAGAACTGGGCGGTGTTTAATTATCACATTAAGAATAAGATCACTCTTAGTTAATTAGTGCAGTAAAACGTCATCCCTTCATTGGTAAAGCAGAACCATTTTAGACTAATACCGATAGCATGAGCGGCTGTGTGACGTCTCCATCTTACCAAACCCCAGCAGAATTCTTCATTTCAAATCAAATCTATAACTTATAATGATCCATCCATCCATCCATCTTCATCCGCTTATCCGGTATCGGGTCGCGGGGGCAGCAGCTCCAGTAGGGGACCCCAAACTTCCCTTTCCCGAGCCACATCAACCAGCTCCGACTGGGGGATCCCGAGGCGTTCCCAGGCCAGGTTGGAGATATAATCTCTCCACCTAGTCCTGGGTCTTCCCCGAGGCCTCCTCCCAGCTGGACGTGCCTGGAACACCTCCCTAGGGAGGCGCCCTGGAGGCATCCTTACCAGATGCCCGAACCACCTCAACTGGCTCCTTTCGACGCGAAGGAGCAGCGGCTCTACTCCGAGCTCCTCTCGGATGACTGAGCTTCTCACCCTATCTCTAAGGGAGACGCCAGCCACCCTCCTGAGGAAACCCATTTCGGCCGCTTGTACCCTGGACCTCGTTCTTTCGGTCATGACCCAGCCTTCATGACCATAGGTGAGGTAGGAACGAAAATTGCCCGGTAGATCGAAAGCTTTGCCTTCTGGCTCAGCTCTCTTTTCGTCACAACGGTGCGATAAACTGAATGTAATACCGCACCAGCTGCTCCGATTCTCCGACCAATCTCACGCTCCATAGTCCCCTCACTCGCGAACAAGACCCCAAGGTACTTAAACTCCTTCACTTGGGGTAAGGACTCACTCCCTACCCGAAGAAAGCACTCCATCGGTTTCCTGCTGAGAACCATGGCCTCAGATTTAGAGGTGCTGATCCTCATCCCAGCCGCTTCACACTCGGCTGCGAACCGATCCAGTGAGTGCTGGAGGTCACAGGCCGATGACGCCATCAAGACCACATCATCTGCAAAAGCAGCGATGAGATCCCGAGCCCACCGTACTGCAACCCCTCCCGCCCGACTACGCCTCGATATCCTGTCCATAAATATTACAAACAGGATTGGTGACAAAGCGCAGCCCTGGCGGAGGCCAACCCTCACCTGGAACGAGTCCGACTTACTGCCGAGAACCCGGACACAGCTCTCGCTTTGGTCATACAGAGATTGGATGGCCCTGAGAAGGGACCCCCTCACCCCATACTCCCGCAGCACCTCCCACAATTTCTCCCGGGGACCCGGTCATACGCCTTCTCCAGATCCACAAAACACATGTAGACTGGTTGGGCATACTCCCAGGCCCTCCAAGATCCTTGCGAGAGTGAAGATCTGATCCGTTGTTCCACGGCCAGGACGGAATCCACATTGTTCCTCTTCAATCCGAGGTTCGACTATCGGCCGAACCCTCCTTTCCAGCACCTTGGAGTAGACTTTACCGGGAGGCTGAGAAGTGTGATACCCTGTAATTGGCACACACCCTCTGGTCCCCCTTTTTGAATAGGGGAACCACCACCCCGGTCTGCCACTCCTTAGGCACCGTCCCAGACTTCCACGCAATGTTGAAGAGGCGTGTCAACCAAGACATCCCTCCACACCCAGAGCTTTCAGCATTTCTGGACGGATCTCATCAATCCCTGGGGCTTTGCCGCTGTGGAGTTGTTTGACTACCTCAGCGACTTCCACCAGGGAAATTGACGACAATCCCCATCATCCTCCAGCTCTGCCTCTACCACAGAGGGCGTGTCAGCTGGATTTAGGAGTTCCTCAAAGTGCTCCTTCCACCGCTCTATTACCTCCCCAGTTGAGGTCAACAACGTCCCATCCTTACTGTATACAGCTTGGATGATTCTTCGCTTCCCCCTCCTAAGGTGGCGAACGGTTTTCCAGAAGCACCTTGGTGCCGACCGAAAGTCCTTCTCCATGTCTTCTCCGAACTTCTCCCACACCCGCTGCTTTGCCTCTGTCACGGCAGAGGCTGCACCCTTCGGGCCCGTCGGTACCCTGCAACTGCCTCCGGAGTCCTCCGGGATAACATATCCCGGAAAGACTCCTTCTTCAGTCGGACGGCTTCCCTGACCACCGGTGTCCACCAGGGCGTTCGTGGGTTACCGCCCCTTGAGGCACCTAAGACCCTATGACCACAGCTCGCCACCGCAGCTTCAGCAATGGAAACTTTGAACATTGTCCACTCAGGTTCAATGCCCCCAGCCTCCACAGGGATGCCGAAAAGCTCCGCCGGAGGTGCGAGTTGAAAGTCCGTCGGACGGGGCCTCCTCCAGACGTTCCCAATTCACCCGCACTACCCGTTTGGGTTTACCAGGTCTGTCCAGAGTCTTCCCCACCCCTGACCCAACTCACCACCAGATGGTGATCAGTTGACAGCTCTGCCCCTCTCTTCACCCGAGTGTCCAAAACATACGGCCTCAGATCAAATGAAACGATTATAAAATCGATCATTGACCTTTGGCCTAGGGTGCTCTGGTACCACGTACACTTATGAGCATCCCTATGTTCGAACATGGTGTTTGTGATGGACAATCCATGACTAGCACAGAAGTCCAACAACAGACAACCACTCTGGTTTAGATCAGGAGGCCGTTCCTCCCAATCACGCCTCCAAGTATCTCCATCATCACCCACGTGTGCGTTGAAGTCCCCAGCAGAACTATGGAGTCCCCTACTGGAGCCCCATACAGGACTCCATTCAAGGTCTCCAAGAAGGCCGAATACTCGAACTCTTGTTTGGTGCATATGCACAAACAACAGTCAGAGTTTTCCCCATCACCCGCAGGCGTAGGGAGGCGACCCTCTCGTCCACCGGGTAAACTCCAACGCAGCGGCGCTCAGCCGGGACTTGTGAGTATCCCCACACCCGCCCGGCGCCTCACACCCTGGGCAACTCCGGAGTAGGAAAGAGTCCAACCCCTATCCAGGAGTACGGTTCCAGAACCGAGACTGTGCGTAGAGGTAAGCCCCACCAGATCTAACTGGTAGCGCTCCACCTCCCGCACAAGTTCCGGCTCCTTCCCCACAGAGAGGTGACGTTCCACGTCCCCAGAGCCAGCCTCTGCCGCCCAGGTCTGGTCCGTCGAGGCCCCTGACCTTCGCCGCCACCCATATGGCAGCGCACCCGACCCCAGCGGTTCCTCCCACAGGTGGTGGGCCCATGGGATGGAGAGAGGAGCCACGTAGCTTTTCGGGCTGTGCCCGACCGGGCTCCGTGGCAAACCCGGCCACCAGGCGCTCGCTGACGAGCCCGCCGTCTGGGCCTGGCTCCAGACGGGGGCCCCGGGCTTCCTCCGGGCAGGGTCCCTCGATCCCTTCCTCGATTTGTCATAGGATTTTTGAACCATTCTTTGTCTGGCCCCTCCCCTGAGACCACTTTGCCATGGGAGACCCTACCAGGAGCACAAAGCTCCAGACTTATAATGATGGCAATGCTAATTTCGGATCAGTATGCTGGTGTGAACAGATCTAAATCATCCTACATTCATACATACGCTGGTATGTAAACTTGTGCTGTCAGTTAAACGCGTTATTAAACCCATTTTAACGGCGTCAATTTTTTTTTATCCCGAGATTAACGTTCTTAGATTTAGACTTAGACTTCTCTTTATTAATCCTTTTGGGATGACTCCCGCGAGGAAATTGAAAATTCCAGCAGCAGTTTTAGCAAAAAAAAAAAATAGATAAAAAAGACAGTATAAAGACAACAAAATAACAGTAATAATAATAACAACAATAAAAGTCCAGTGATAAAGTGATAAAGTGACCAGGTGTGAATTTAAGTCCAGGTGTGTGTGTGTGTGTGTGTGTATGTATGTACACTACCGTTCAAAAGTTTGGGGTCACCCAAACAATTTTGTGTTTTCCTGAAAAGTCACACTTATTCACCACCATACATTGTGAAATGAATAGAAAATAAGAGTCAAGACATTGACAAGGTTAGAAATAATGATTTGTATTTGAAATAAGATTTGTTTTTACATCAAACTTTGCTTTCGTCAAAGAATCCTCCATTTGCAGCAATTACAGCATTGCAGACCTTTGGTATTCTAGCTGTTAATTTGTTGAGGTAATCTGGAGAAATTGCACCCCACGCTTCCAGAAGCAGCTCCCACAAGTTGGATTGGTTGGATGGGCACTTCTTGCGTACCATACGGTCAAGCTGCTCCCACAACAGCTCAATGGGGTTCAGATCTGGTGACTGCGCTGGCCACTCCATTACCGATAGAATACCAGCTGCCTGCTTCTGCTCTAAATAGTTCTTGCACAATTTGGAGGTGTGTTTAGGGTCATTGTCCTGTTGTAGGATGAAATTGGCTCCAATCAAGCGCTGTCCACTGGGTATGGCATGGCGTTGCAAAATGGAGTGATAGCCTTCCTTATTCAGAATCCCTTTTACCCTGTACAAATCTCCCACCTTACCAGCACCAAAGCAACCCCAGACCATCATATTACCTCCACCATGCTTAACAGATGGCGTCAGTCATTCTTCCAGCATCTTTTCATTTGTTCTGCGTCTCACAAACGTTCTTCTTTGTGATCCAAACACCTCAAACTTGGATTCATCCGTCCAAAACACTTTTTTCCAGTCTTCCTCTGTACAATGTCTGTGTTCTTTTGCCCATCTTAATCTTTTTCTTTTATTGGCCAGTCTCAGATATGGCTTTTTCTTTGCCACTCTGCCCTGAAGCCCAGAATCCCGCAGCCGCCTCTTCACTGTACATGTTGACACTGGTGTTTTGCGGGTACTATTTAATGAAGATGCCAGTTGGGGACCTGTGAGGCGTCTGTTTCTCAAACTAGAGACTCTAATGTACTTATCTTCTTGCTCAGTTGTGCAACGCGGCCTCCCACTTCTTTTTCTACTCTGGTTAGAGCCTGTTTGTGCTGTCCTCTGAAGGGAGTAGTACACACCGTTGTAGGAAATCTTCAATTTCTTAGCAATGTCTCGCATGGAATAGCCTTCATTTCTAAGGACAAGAATAGACTGTCGAGTTTCAGATGAAAGTTCTCTTTTTCTGGCCATTTTGAGCGTTTAATTGACCCCACAAATGTGATGCTCCAGAAACTCAATCTGCTCAAAGGAAGGTCAGTTTTGTAGCTTCTGTAACGACCTAAACTGTTTTCAGATGTGTGAACATGATTGCATAAGGGTTTTCTAATCATCAGTTAGCCTTCTGAGCCAATGAGCAAACACATTGTACCATTAGAACACTGGAGTGATAGTTGCTGGAAATGGGCCTCTATACACCTATGTACATATTGCACCAAAAACCAGACATTTGCAGCTAGAATAGTCATTTACCACATTAGCAATGTATAGAGTGTATTTCTTCAAAGTTAAGACTAGTTTAAAGTTATCTTCATTGAAAAGTACAGTGCTTTTCCTTCAAAAATAAGGACATTTCAATATGACCCCAAACTTTTGAACGGTAGTGTATGTATGTATGTATGTATGTATGTGTACTGTATGTATGTATGAATGAATGAATGAATGTATGTATGTATTGTATTGTCCTCTCTGCCCTATTTCCTCCTCCCCCCGAGTGAGGAGTTGTATAGTCCGATGGCATGAGGGACAAAGGAGTCCTTGAGTCTGTTTGTCCGACACTTGGGACACTTGCTGGCATTTTCAGTAATGTCCAGCAGTTTGTCCAGTGTCCTCCTTTCTGCCACCGTCACCAGTGAGTCCAGCTTCATGCCGACCACAGAGCTGGCCCGCCTGATCAGTTTATCCAGCCTGTGGGTGTCCTTCTTTGATATGCTGCCCCCCCAGCACACCACAGTGTAGAAGAGGACACTGGTGACCACAGACTGGTAAAACATCCACAGCAGTTTGTTGCAGATATTAAAGGACCGCAGTCTCCTCAGGAAGTACAGCCTGCTCTGTCTTCCTGTACAGGTGGCTGGTGTGTGTTGTCCCGTCCAGTTTGTTATCCAGCCACAGCCCGAGGTATTTGTATGATTCAACTGCCTCCACCTCTTCTCCCTCTAGCAGGACCGGTCTTGGTCTGGACCTCCCAAAGTCAACGACCAGCTCCTTTGTCTTAGAAGTGTTGAGCTGTAGGCAGTTAGTTTTTGGCCTAGCAAATTTTTTTCACATGCAACAACGAGTAACGTTAGAAAAACTACAACACCACACCGGATCTAGCTAGACCGGAAGCAAAACAACAGGAACGCTGTTCTGTGGGTTTTGTCTGAGCTATCATCGCAGCATGTCCAGTCTGAAATACCACTTGATGGCCAAGCACACAGCTGATGCATATTCTAAGCCCCCAGCAAAAAACATTTGCACAAAGCGAGCCAATCCCCTTTTCCTTTTGATAAGATCATTAAAATTAGAAAAAAATAATGGGACAAAAAGAAATCAAGGGACATTTAGAATAGATAAAAATGTGTTATAAATTGCAAGTTAACTATGACATTAATGTGATTAATCTTGATTTAAATATTTTAATCGTTTGACAGCACTAATGTAACCATTAAAAATAAGGATAAGGTTGTGTTTCCAAACCAACATTAGCACTACACGTGAAAGATAAAACACACAGCTGCCTCATTCATTTCAAAGAGACCACTGTGATGATGCTGTGTTAGTGCCAATGCAGAGGGCTCCAACAAAATAATGCAGCATTGTCCAGCAATGATTTGAGTCTGGCTCAACTTTTTCTGCAACGCAATATCACCCAGCAACACACTGTTTTCCAATCGTATAATGCAACAGTGTTTGCTCAGTTTGTGGAGGACTCAGGGCACGTATTTTAGGGTTAAGGGTCCTCCCTCAGGAAAATGACATTTTTCAATAAAATATATATATAGATAAATGCAATTATGCCCATATCTGTGTCTAAAACGTTGAAAAAGCCAGAGCAGATAATAAATAAATAAATAACTCGAAAAGCTTAAAGACAAAACTTGTTAAAGAAGTCCACTGGGGGCAGACTACACTCATTAGATCTGAGGAAAGCCTATTAGTTAGTTTTGATACTCACATTGAGTCTCCTTTCATTAAGCTGAGGTGTTGCCCAAAGCAGCTTGGGTGCTGCACCTCAACCTTAAAATGGCGTGGGAAACCCTGCGCAGATTCCTGATAGATTACATTATAACGTGATTCTTCTGTTTACCTCACGTGCGTTGAGACGGAGGATAAAAGATGCAGAGAGTTGTTAAATCCTGTCTCATAGTACAGTCCTCGCAATGGCATGGTTGGGCTTTGGGTTTTGATAAGCTTTTACTTTCATGGAGCTGGCCTTTCTGGATCATGTTTTGTCTTCTCAGCGGTAAAGCTAAATGCCCGCTTCCACACGGCCTCATGCAGGTTTTTTTGACGCAGTGCTATTTTTGATATGAAGATCCTGCTAAAGTCCGTTTGTCTCCTATGTGATGAAAGGACTGACACCAACGCTGTATGCATACAGTATGAAAAGTAATTACATGTGATTAGAATAATCCTGACAGTGATAATGTAGACCCCAAAGCTGCAGTAAGCAGTATTTTAATATTAACAATTGCTCAAATGATTTAACGTAAAAAGGGGTGGCTCTCATTGTTTTGGTTCACTCTCACGGCTCTCATGAACTTAGGTTCCAGCAACAGCAGGCAGCTGTTTTTTTTATCATTTATAGCAAATAGTCTCTAATAAACCTACTTATGCTATCTATCCAGCAGACAGCAGAATGTTTCAATTAACACATTGTCATACAAACGTATCAAAGCTAGATAGATATCTTCACTCCATAGTGGGGTACGATGCCGTTTGTTTGATTCAATATTTTTTGTAGAATTCATCGCTGGTAATCTGTTGAAAGCCCTTAAGCCCCATTTTCCATTGGGCTTGTCTGTGCTGCGTTCCTGTTTTGGTAAGTCCTCCGCCACACTGGGAGCGTCTCAGAAGCGGAGCGTCTTGCTTGCCCGACTCACAGGTTTTAGTGTCTCTACAAGTACTTCACAGAACAATTGCGTGTTTATTAAGCTGGTATCTACCTTCCACTCTAAGCACTACAGTTAAACTCCATGCCTTCTCTTTTCTGGCATTGTCTTTATAAAAAAGATCTGTCTTATCATGTTTTCCCACCTACAAGATGAATCATTCGTGGTGTTGTAGAGGAGACATATATGATATTGGGGGGTGTATTTGGGTAAATCGACTGAATACTCTCGCTGTGACACACCTGCCTGGTTGTCCGAACAGCCCAATGCTGGCGTGAATATAGACCTGGCGTGTATCGGAGAGCTTCTTCACAGGACGCGCCTTGGCACAGCTGTTGGATTATCAAGCATTGACTTGAATGGCTGCCATTGCTCGCGGGGGTTGTTTTTTATTATCACAGTTTTAATTAGAGACCTTCAGTGTCCCATGAGCTGTTTAGAGGCTTTTCCACTATGACAAAAAGGGAAGTTTTCTGTCTCCCAAACAGCTAGCTCTTGATCTTCTCTCTTCTCATGTGTCTGTTGTCTCTTTTCCTGTGTACATCATGGTGTACATGTATTTTTGTATCCACCACCCCACTGTGTTCTCCAACTGCTTTCTTAGTCACCAAATACTTGAGGCTGGCTTCTCTTCTGCTCCAGTTGTTGCTCTGTCTGTGTGGCTGCTGCATGAGCCTTGTGGGAGACATGAGGTAATGATGCAGCGGTTTGTGTGTTCCTTTTTTTCACAAAAACGCAATCTCTGTTCCCCGTTTGCTTTCCTTGTATTTCACTTGCACCATTATGTAGTTGGGTTAATGAGTTCAGTGGCTGCGATGTCTGCACTTTGGCGACCCAACCACGGCCACGGTAACTGTGTGAACTTTCTAATCTGTCTTCCATGACAGTCACAGGTTGGCAGATTGGGGTGTAAATAATACAAACATGTACTCATCAGCTAAGGTAAAGTTTTTTTGTTTAATTTTTTTCATTTCCGTACGTTCAGCTACGCAGTGAATTGGTTCAGAGAGCTAGCCTGCCTTTGTTTAATATTTAACTAAGTGACTCCATGAGCTCTTCTCTTGCTCCAGAGACAACCTTATCATATTCACACGTCTAGACGGAGCCGTCAGACATCACATGAGGAGCATACGGGGACTCTGATATATACCCTGAGTTTTTTTCCTTTTGAATAATCTGACAGGTCTGATTGTCAGATATGCTGGCTGCTGATGTGTGTGGCACTCCATCATCATTAACATAGTAGATTTAACTGTGTGTGTGTGTGTGTGTGTGTGTGTGTGTGTGTGTGTGCGTGCGCACGCGAGCAAGCGTTCGTGCATGCGTGTGTGTGTAGCCCTTTCTCTGCCATTCATAATAGATTCATTTGGTATCTTAGATCATGTCAGCCTCAGGCTCACTCCTTTGTCAGTCTGTGTGTGTGTGTGTGTGTGTGTGTGTGTGCGCACCCATGAATACATTCATATTTGTCTTTTAGACATTGATTCGCAGAATAAAAATGAAGTCTCTTCTCACACAAAGGAACAATTCTTCATTCTCTGCTCAGGCCTCTGCTCTGTTGTAATCAAAGAGTTTTACTGCAAACTAAGATACTAATTCAAACACATGGCACGGGCTGCCACAGCACGAATCCTCTCTCATAGTAAATCTACTATTGAATATTGTGGTTTCAGAGAATAAGGAGATCTGTTGCATCTAGTCATACAGTATACACTCACCAAAAGGATTATTAGGAACACCTGCTCAATTTCTCATTCATGCAATTATCTAATCAACCAATCACATGGCAGTTGCTTCAATGCATTTAAGGGTGTGGTCCTGGTCAAGACAATCTCCTGAACTCCAAACTGAATGTCAGAATTGGAAAGAAAGGTGATTTAAGCAGTTTTGAGCGTGGCATGGTTGTTGGTGCCAGACGGGCCGGTCTGAGTATTTCATAATCTGTTCAGTTACTGGGATTTTCACGCACAACCATTTCTAGGGTTTACAAAGAATGGTGTGAAAAGGAAAAAACATCCAGTATGCGGCAGTCCTGTGGGCGAAAATGCCTTGTTGATGCTAAAGGTCAGAGGAGAATGGGCCGACTGATTTAAGCTGATAGAAGAGCAACTTTGTTGTTTCAACAACACGCACAACTTGAGGCGGATGGGCTACAATTCAATTCAATTTCAATTCAATTCAATTCAATTCAATTTTATTTATAGTATCTATTCATAACAAGAGTTATCTCAAGACACTTTACAGATAGAGTAGGTCAAGACCATACTCCAGAATTTACAAGGACCCAACAGTTCTAGTAGTTCTCTCCAGAGCAAGCAACAGTGCGACAGTGGCGAGGAAAAACTCCCTTTTAGGAAGAAACCTCGGACAGACCCAGGCTCTTGGTAGGCGGTGTCTGACGACCGGTTGGGGTTAGAATGAAGAGTGGCAATAACAGCCACAGAAAAGATAACAGTTTGTAGTAGTTCATGGCTTAGCAGGGAATTGTGCGGCATTACAAGGCACAGCAGGACGTAGCAGGATGAACACGGCATCGCAGGACGTGTAGCAGCTACAGCTGCTACCATGATTTTGGAGCCTCCCTGATCCAAGGAAACATGCTGGGGGGAAAAGAACATAAGGACTCCGGGGAATGACTCCCCAGAGCTAGGTTAGTAACAAGCATTTCTGGGACATGGATGCACACAAATGGAAAGATAGAAGGATAAAAAGATAGAGGAGAGAGGAGCTCAGTGTGTCAAAGGAAGTCCCCCAGAAGTCTAAAACTATTACAGCATAACTGGGAGAGCATAACTAACTAGGAGAGCATGACTAACTAGGAGAGACAGGGTAAAGAGAGCTGCCGGATCGGGCTAGAACTCTCCCCAACCGGATCGGGCTGTATGCCCTGCCTCCCTCTAGTTTTATTATATTATTGATTATATGATAGATAGATCTGACAACTATGACGAGAAGCAGGTAGGCCGGGTTAGGCGGACAATATTCAATTCTATGCCCTAACTATAAGCTTGATCAAAGAGGAAAGTCTTAAGCCTACTCTTAAATGTGGAGACGGTGTCTGCCTCCTGAACCCAAACTGGAACCTGGTTCCACAGGAGAGGAGTCTGATAACTGAACGCTCTGGCTCCCGTTCTACTTTTAGAGACTCTAGGAACCACCAGTAACCCTGCATTCTGGGAGCGCAGTGCTCTTGCAGGGTTGTAAGGTACTATGAGCTCTTTAAGATAAGATGGTGCCTGACCATGAAGAGCTTTGTAGGTGAGAAGAAGGATTTTAAATTACAACAGCAGAAGACCCCACCGGGTACCACTCATCTCCACTACAAATAGGAAAAAGAGGCTGCAATTTGCAAGAGCTCACCAAAATTGACAGACAAGACAGTTGAAGTTGTTGCCTGGTCTGATGAGTCTTGATTTCTGTTGAGACATTCAGATGGTAGAGTCACAATTTGGCGTAAACAGAATTAGAACATGGCTCCATCATGCCTTGTTACCACTGTGCAGGCTGGTGGTGGTGGTGGTGTAATGGTGTGGGGGATGTTTTCTTGGCACACTTTAGGCCCCTTAGTGCCAATTGGGCATCGTTTAAATGCCACGGCCTACCTGAGCATTGTTTCTGACCATGTCCATCCCTTTATGGCCACCATGTACCCATCCTCTGATGGCTACTTCCAGCAGGATAATGCACCATGTCACAAAGCTCAAATCATTTCAAATTGGTTTCTTGAACATGACAATGAGTTCACTGTACTAAAATGGCCCCCACAGTCACAAGATCTCAACCCAATAGAGCATCTTTGGGATGTGGTGGAACGGGAGCTTCGTGCCCTGGATGTGCATCCCACAAATCTCTTTCAGCATCTTGTTGAATCAATGCCACGTAAAATGAAGGCAGTTCGGAAGGCGAAAGGGAATCAAACACAGTATTAGTATGGTGTTCCTAATAATCCTATAGGTGAGTGTATATGTGTATGTTAGATACAGTATATTCATATCATCCAAAATTATTTGCACTCAAAAGACCTTTTTTTAACATCATACATTTCGTCATAGCAGGAGAAACACAGGTGTTACTGATAACATTTGCAGTGGCTGCATTCCATTTGGGTGCATTTGGGTATCCATACCACAGAGCCAGCAAGCACAATCCCAGAGCCCTGGGAAGCATGGAGCTTTAATTAGGATTATTAATTACACCTGTGCTTTTCCGCTGTGACATGTCAGTATGTCTGCTGTGAAAAAATGGTCTATTCTAGATGCTGCTGGAGGCTTCCTTATTTGTGTTCACAGTGCTTTAATGATATGTTGATTGATTAATTGAGTGGGGATTTATTAAGCAAGATTTTGCCTGTTGGCCGATTTGGTACTATCCCTTATTAATGTCATTATAATTTGAACATCTTTGGGTTTTGGATTGTACATTGCATTCAATTCAATTTTATTTATAGTATCAATTCATAACAAAAGTTATCTCAAGACACTTTACAGATAGAGTAGGTCCAGACCACATTCTAGAATTTTAAAGGACCCAACAGTTCTAGTAATTCCCCCAAGAGCAAGCGACAGTGGCGAGGAAAAACTCCCTTTTAGGAAGAAACCTCAGACAAAACCAGGCTTTTGGTAGGCGGTGTCTGACGGGCCGGTTGGGGGTGTGATGAATAGTGGCAATAAAACAGTCACAATAAAAGATAATGGAACAGTGACTAGAAATAATGCTGTAATAGTTTTAGACTGCTGGGGGACTTCCTTTGACACACTGAGCTCCTCTCTCCTCTATCTTTTTATCTTTCTATCTTTCCATTTGTGTGCATCCATGTCCCAGAAATGCTTGTTACTAACCTAGCTCTGGGAGTCATTCCCCGGAGTCCTTATGTTCTTTTCCCCCAGCATGTTCCCTCGGATCAGGGAGGCTCCAACATCATGGTAGCAGCTGTAGCCATGGTCCCGCTACACGTCCTGTGATGCCGTGTTCATCCTGCTACGTCCTGCTGTGCCTTGCAATGCCGCACAATTCCCTGCTAAGCCATGAACTACTACAAAGAACTACTACAAACTGTTATCTTTTCTGTGGCTGTTATTGCCACTCTTCATTCTAACCCCAACCGGTCGTCAGACACCGCCCACCAAGAGCCTGGGTTCTGTCCGAGGTTTCTTCCTAAAAGGAGTTTTCCTCGCCACTGTCGCACTGTTGCTTGCTCTGGAGGGAACTACTAGAACTGTTGGGTCCTTGTAAATTCTGGAGTGTAGTCTAGACCTACTCTATCTGGTCTAGACCTACTCTATCTGTAAAGTGTCTTGAGATAACTCTTGTTATGAATTGATACTATAAATAAAATTGAATTGAATTGAATTGAAATAGTAGTTTGTTGTAGTTCATGGCACAGCAGGACTTTGCAGGGCACTGCAGAGCGTAGCAGGATATAACAGGACATTGCAGGACGTGTAGCAGGACCACGACAGTTGCAACCATGAATTTGGAGCCTCCCTAATCCAAGGAAACATGCTGGGCGAAAAAGAACATAAGGACTTCAGGGAATAACTCCCCAGAGCTAGGTTAGTAAGAAGTATTTCTGGGACACAGATGCACACAGATGGAAAGAGAGGAGAGAGGAGCTCAGTGTGTCAAAGGAAGTCCTTCGGCAGTCTAAAACTATAACAGCATAATTACGAGAGACAGGGTAAAGAGAGGAGCCTGGTCAGGCTAGAACTTTCCCCTGCCGGATCGGGCTGTACTGCCTTGGCTCCCTCTAGTTTCATTATATTATTGATTATATGGTAAATGAATGACTACTATGACTATTCTATATAGTAAATGATTGATCAGTTAATTGACAAAGAATTAATAGATAAATGGACAATGCAGCGAATCAGCTATTCTAAAGTAATGTACATATCTTAAGTAGATATTTTTTTTTTAGGAAATGGTGGGCCATTTTTGCATGAAAGGAGCTTAAAGCATTCAGCTGCTTGTGGTTTCTCCTGCCAGCCAGAGCCAAGAGAACCACAGTGGGTTGACCTTTTTTTTTTTTTTTTTGCTTTTAATATTTGATACATATTCAGCTATTTTTGCCAGCAGTGTAGTGATACAAACAGGGAACAGACAGACAGACCCCCCCCCCAAAAAAAAAAAAAACAGTCAAACCTACATTATTCAGTTTAATAATCCTGCATGTTTTCTGAACAGTTAGCTCGCTCAGCAGTGCAGAACCTTTTCACTGAAGGGGAAATCAGCTGTGTGTGTGTGTGTGTGTGTGTGTGTGTGCATGCCATCCAAGGGAGCCTAATTGGTGTTAGCGTAGGCACTAGGCAGGGAGAGAGAGAGAGAGAGAGAGAGAGAGAGAGACAGTTTCACTTTCACTTGCCTTCTTGTGTCCTCTCTCTGTCGTCTTCCTCCTTGTGTCCAAACACCCATTTTTTTTTTCATCAGTTCATTTCTCTTTTCCCTCTCCTCTTCAGTCTTTTGTGTATCACCTCCTCTCTGCACTCGTACCGTACATTTGTGTCCCCTGCTGCTGTATCTCCTTTCTTCTCTTTGTCCTCAAGGCACTCTCTCATCTTGTCTCGACTCCCCTCCCTCGAGGACTGAGAGGTGTGAGCTGAAATGATCGGGTTGTTGTGGTAGAAAAAGCAGCATCAGGTGTAAATGGTTTCTGTCTTGACCGCTTTATAGCTGACTGGTCTATGAGCTGCTGCAGAACACCGAGTTTCATCAGAAACTTTGCAGACATCTCTACGCTGTCTTTTGCGGTGTCACAGCTTTAGTTCATAGATAAAAATGACTTTTTAAACAAATCATAATGTAAAATGTTTTTATTTTCATCTTGAGCACTTGCATTCAATCCCAGGCGACTGTAAATAATACAGAATACAGAAAGAACTTGAATTTATATTTTACGGCATGTGATATTATCTTTTCTATTTGTTAAAATTTGTGTTAACATTCATATATAGAGGGAGAGGGAAAAAGGAAAAGAGCAACGAGCAAAATGTAATACTGTTAATAATTTTTCATCACAGTTGCAGACTCTCTGCTTTTAAAAGTCTCCCATGTGGATTCTACAACAGTGGGTACACTGGCAGCATCAGCATACTTTATCCTGGAAATACTGTTAAAGCAAGTAAAACTCAGAGATATGAAATGTAATTTTCATATTTAATCGTCTGAATGTTACTCCTTGACTGAATGCGAGAGGGTGTACACACGTGTGTTTATGGATTTAAATGAAGAAAGGGAATGTCTAGCTTCAGGGAATTTTTGTAAATTCCTTTTCTTTGACCTGTCGGCTACTTGTTGCCATGGTAGCGCTATATCAGAAAGTAATTCTGTGTTTGTGTGTGTGTTATGATGCTGACGGATGTGGCTGCAGGGGCCTGATGTGGGCATTGACACATCACCAAACCCTCTGTCATTTTACCAGCACGCACACATGGACAGTACTAGCACTCATCAAAAAAATAATATTAATAATGTAATAGCACTTATAGAGGATAAATAAAGTATAAAAAAAAATAGAAATGTGAAACTGACGAGAGGTTTAATAAAACATACAGTGATTCAATTTATAACAATTATTATACAAGAAACAACTTTGCTAAAAGCACAAAACTTAGATAATAACAAACAAATCAAACATGACCATCATTCACACCCTGAAGAATGCTGTCTGTGCTGCTACACGTGGGTTGCTTCACCCTATTTCATTTAAATTTTCTATTATGAATTAACCAGTAAAATAAAGGCATTTTAAATAACTTTGAAGAAGAGTGCCTTGGATTCCCTTTTTTTCATTACCATAATTCTGTTTAACCTTACATTCCTAAACTAACATTCCCCAAGTCTGGCTATCACCAGCCCAAGCCAAGCTCAATAGATCTGAGATTGAGCGTTGGTCTGGGGAGTCTGCTCTTTATTGTCTCTGCACAAGAGGCGTGACCAACGGGCATAGTTCAAATGACTCTGTACGCAATTGGATAGTTCTTCAACCAATCAGACCAACGATCCGGGTGATGTCAAGTGACATCAACAGGTTCCTGCTATTCTCATGGTTCTCTCTCGTCATTGTGTTAAACCCACCAATAGCGCCAGGTAGATAAGCCAGTTTGTGATTGGTTTTACGCAAAACTGTGAACTGAAGCAGGAGAATTAAACGTGCAGCTTAAAATGCAATTTAATTTTCCCCCATGTCGTTCAGCCTAACAGGAGGCTGTAGTAAGTGTCAAACGGCACTTTCACGCCTGTAGTTTCCTGTAGTAGAGTCAGTGGATTTGGGGGTGAAGTTGCAACATTTTTCATTTGGTTTGGTTAGCATTCACACCGCACTTTGTCAAGCGCACCAAATATTGTAAACATATGTCACACAGTTGCTAGTCTATTGGACAGAATATCCAAGTGAAACTAGCCGACACTTCCTGGTCTCAGAATAAATGTTTCCAATATTTTAGAAGAAGGCCAACAATATGAGCAGCTGACAAGACAGAGGTTGAAGGAGACAGTATGATTTATTGTCACAGAGACAATGAATAGTAAGGTCATGATAAATTATCGATTTGAAAGTTATCATCCCTATCAAATGTAGGTCTGCAAGTTGTGTGCAAGGCAGAATTCATTTGAATTGCAGGCTAGTACATGCACTTTGTTTCACTTCCTTTATCTGGGTCAGATCACGTTCTCACTTAAAGTGAACAGAACTGTAGTGCACTCGGAAGCAAACCGTGACGCTCAATTTCAAGCGGTCAGAGTTTGTATGGTTGGTCCGCACCAGAGTACAAATGAGCTTTCACACCAAACAAATCGGACTATCCATGGTTCGGTTAAAATGACCAAACAGCCTAGGTTTGAAAGCACCTTTGGTTGCTAAGAAAAAAAAATATCCTAACAACAATTCTTCTGGAGTCTTTTATGTGCACATTTGGACTGTAATCTATGAATCAGAACAGTTTGGTTGTTGTGTGAATACCCTTTCAAGCTATAATGTTGAAGTTGTGTCACTCTTATTCAATTTTCATATCTCACAGAAAGTCAAACAGCAGACTCTCTCTCTCTCTCTCTCTCTCTCTCTCTCTCTCTCTCTCTATTCTCACACACACACACACAAAAAGCAAGGAATGTAAAGCTAATACCTGTTAAGTCATGTGTGACCAGTTACAGTTAAACCATCTGCTCTGACCTCATTAGACCCATTGTCTTTACTGTATACTGCGACACACACACACACACACACACACACACACACACACACACACACACACACACACACACACACACAAGTAACAAAGCACTGGATGAAAAACGTCCAATGATGCATTTCTATTAAGTTCTTAGTCTGCACAGATAAAGTGATTTTTTTTTTTTTTTTTTTCCCCATCTTTAGAAAATGTGGCATTAAGTGAGACAGGATGATGCTTGTGGATCAAAGTGAAACTCAGCTGCACCATCTTTTTAAAAAGCTATTCTGTGACTTGTAAAAAGTGTAGTTTGTTTCTTACTACTTACTACTTATTTCTTATTCTTAAATATATTGCTGACTTGCCTAATCTTTATATCTGGTATGATATCGTCTGTACATTGCATTCTTTGTCAGTTTTCCTCTACTATGATTTTAACTGAGAATTATTAGTCAGCATAATAAATGCAAATGAGGCAGGTTTACTTTCTGTACGTGGAGGAAATGGCTGAAGGGGAAGAGAGGATAGATGCATGCGCAGTAGTGGAAAAACATATTTGCTCATGCAAAGACAAGGAGTTGTTCATGCTTGCCCACAAATATATATATACTGCTGTTCAGTACACACGTAACATGGACATGTGTCAATATTTTACACACACGCACACACATGCACACACTGCATACATGGGAGTAGATGTGAATACAGATAGTGTGACATGCAGTCACGAATAAATTCACCACAAATTGTAGATTATGTGCACATAAATAATGCACAGCAATTTTCAAGCCAGAGCTGGTGATATTTAGCATATGATTTGTGCTAAATCAATGTGTTCTTCGCACTGAAAGAGAAGATCGCCACTTTGGCTTTTTTTGGAGGTGCAAAAAATTGTCTGCAATTTTTGCTTGTCCTGATGCTGCTGTTTATATTCTTTTACATTATTCATGTGAAAATCACAGCACAAATACATGCACACACACCACATCAATACGTTTAAACAGAATTCATGCTGTGCAGAGCAATTCACAAACAACACAGAATATGAGACATGCACTCATGCATGAGCCAACACACACACATGGTTACACACGGACACAGACACACACAGACAGAGTGCTAGGTAAAAACGTGACCTGAAGCCAACCAGTCATGTTTGACCGTCTGCTCTCGTTAGAGCTGAACTCATTTAACACACTTCTTAATTTATTGTGCAGTAATATTATAGGTGCTTGGTGAACCATTTCAACATCCATAAGTCATGACAGCATTTAAGTCATTTTAAGACTCTTGGGTAATTGGTAGACCCTCTCGTGCTTTTACATTAAGAGGGGAAATCCAGAGAGGAAAATCTAGACGGGGTTGTTTCTCCAACTCAACACAGCTGAGCTTCCCGATTTTCTGTTGACAGCAGATGAAAAGAAAAAAGATTTTGCAATGAGCTTTCAGGGAGTTTGACATTTTCAGCAGTCCTTGAACATGTTTGTCCCTTCATTTATTCCCCCCTCTTTCTCTTAAATACAGGTGCCCTGAACCAGCACAACTGGGGAAAGAAGTATCCCCCCTGTAACAGTGCCCGGCAGTCTCCTGTGGACATCGATGAGATGTTTACCCAGGTCCGGCTGCAGTACCAGAATCTACAGCTAGAAGGCTGGGACAAACTCACCGCAGAGTCCAGCACCATCCACAACAACGGGAAGGCGGGTAACTTGATGTTCCTCCACTCCTCTTTATGTGCCTTTCCTGTAGACCCTGGAGAAATAAAGTCTTAATCTACAGGAATTCCAAGCATAATTTGGCCATGACCAAAAACTTACATATCCAGTACAAACCGTTGTAACCCACGTTTGCCATGTCACCCTGCAGGAAATCAAACCCTAAGCTGTTTCACTTGTATTGAATAATGAGTGACATTTAGGATTTATCTTTTTTCTTTCAATCCCAGACAAGCGCATATCAAAGCAGCAGCCAGAGGAGGAAGACACAGTGTAGTAGATTCAATCTATGGAAGTGATTTTGACATTATTCCGGTTCTGTATAACACAACATCTTAATCCCTAGATGTGGAATGTCTGCTTTCCTTGTCAGAAGCAGACAAAAAATGAGTCACAACTCAGAGGGTAAAGAGAGAAGTAAGTAGTGGGGATTAAAAGGAGAAAGAGTCAGACAATGAAAGGAGACAAAGGAATTGAGAGAAAGGTAACCAGAGGGACAGCAGTATCGACATATCATGTGGAGAAAGAAGGACAATCGATGTCAAGACGCAGAGTTGGAAATGAGCAACATAAACAGTGTGTGTGTGTGTGTGTGTGTGTGTGTGTGTGTGTGTGTGTGTGTGTGTGTCCTCCATACATTAATGGTCCTAAAATCAATCTCGTTCTCTGTGAAATCAAAGACGAAATTGCGTTAAAACAGATATTTCATAGCTACTCAAGATATCATAAGACTGACAAATGGCCTGCACAGTCACGCCAAACAATGTTGCATCCTGTTGTAAAGTAACACATGTGCTCACTTGAAGTTCACATATGGCTCCAACAGGCAAATATAAAGAGGTAAAGTGGACTTGAGGAAATTGTATTGTCTGCTAGTATACAGTGGAGAAGGTTCATCACACAATTTACACCGTTGAATAATCACCCGGATCTTCTGGTACCCTTACCTCTATGCAGTGTTTTAGCATCTTTTCAGCATTGTTTTGGTTTTGTGGCCTGCAGCTTTATTGTTTAGGTAAGCATGGGAGTCTCTCTTTTGCGTTGTTTATAGACAAAGCAGGAAGATTTCATCAAAAATCTCTAAAGACCAGCACCAAAAAGGCAGGCAGACAAAGTTAACAACTATAGCAGGCCATTTAGCAGCTAAATATATACATATTTCCCTCAGGGGTTGGTAGAGAACAAAACAGAGCTTAAAGGAGAGGGAATATTGGATTTTAACATACATTAGGACGCCAAAAACAACTTTATTATTATGTTAGTGTTGCTCTGTAGCTGCTGGATGTGTAAACAAGAAACTGTGTGCTATTATTTTCAAGGCAACAATAAGGTGATGAGGCGTTATTATGGCCTTTATATGGTTTTGATATGTAAATGTTGTGTTTACAGATTGTTTGATGTCAAGTGGCCAAAAAATCTGTTACTGTGGGGTTATTAGTAAAGGTATTGTTATAAGTAATGTTTATGTTAATTATCACTGAGATAAAAAATGATGCTAACAGACCAGGATATCCACAATTATTTTGTATCAGACAGACCAGTTTTGTTTTGCTACCGCCATGTTTCTGTCCTTATCAAAAGCAACGTCACCTAATGTTACTGCCACGTGATGCAAACATGCTGAAAGAATATATTTATTGTAACAAGAGAGAAAGAATTGGATAAAGCATTTACATGGTTATTAAGCACTAATATATTTTGGATTATCAAAGATTTGCACCACACCTCACCTGATTGACATGAGGCATTTGTGATTATAAATGGTCCTTGTAAACATACTACTACTGGCATGTCCTTCATATGTGGAAAACACTGCATCTGCTTGCCACCATCTTTCCAGTTGCTTAGAGGCAGAATATCCTAAATTTGGACAAAGCTTTGGAACCTGATGGCCAAGCGGCAAATGCCACAGCTGAATAGTGGAGACCGAAAGTCTTTTTATTAAAGCAAAGCCCCCAAACGTATCCTCGATAAAGCCTGTTGTAGGAGAAGTTTGCCTCTGACAGTTTTCAGTGAAACTCAACATTTGCGTTTCCCGTTTTTTGTTATGTGCGTGTTTTAGTCTCCCTTCGTGTGGAAGGGGAGTTCTTTGTTAGTGGAGGAGGGCTCAGCTCCAGGTTCCGTGTTGCTACAATCACCTTCCACTGGGGGCACTGCAATGCCACATCAGATGGGTCTGAACACAGCCTGAATGGGATGAAGTTCCCTCTGGAGGTACAAACACATACACCATGTGTTTGTCTGTCATCAACACATTTATTGATCATGCATGTGCTTACCAAAGAAGCCTGAGTTCAGCTAACCTGCCTGTTTTTGCTCTCGTACAGATGCAGATCTATTGTTACAATCCAGATGACTTCCAAAGTCTGGAGGACGCTATTAGAGAAGGAGGGAGGATCGCTGCCTTGGCAGTGCTCTTCGAGGTAAGTCAACCTCTTGATTTGTGCCCAGTGGTGAAAGAAGTATTCAGATTCCTTTTACTTAAGTAAAAGTATTAATACCACACTAGGGCTGCACGATTATGGCCAAAATGATAATCACGATTATTTTGATCAATATTGAGATCACGATTAATTATCACAATTATTTGTTGATTTTAACCAAAACATATTTTATTGTCACATAGGCTATTTATAACTGCTTTCACATCCATATCATGCTACATTCTTCTTATGTTGAAGGTGTATATTGTATAGACATACAGCTGCAACACAATGAAAATTAGCTATCTGAAATAAAAGCGTGCAATATTTTTTTTTAATGTATTTCTGAGAAAGCTCCTTCACTTGTTTTCAACAATAACTGATTAAAAGAGCTAGGGAGAGAAAGGGAGTGCAATGGATGCTACTCACAGAGTGATGGCTGACTCATTATGAATGGGTCCAGCACAGGTTGAATGGCGGGTCAGCAGAGTTACACACGTCCTGTGTATGAAATGACTGTATCATCTGAAAAATATTACTCGCACCCTTGACAGACACTATCTAGCACTGACCAGCACTGGTCTGAAAAACAACACGGACGGGACAAAATGTTGCGTTTACTGGTAAACTGGTAAACCTTGAGACCGACGTACAACCGACTGCTATCTGTTGAATTTTCCTCACGTTACTCTGTTCTCTGTGCGTTCTATGAATAAACGCATTTAAAATATCGCTCGATCACGCAAATTTGATCGTGAGAAGCTGTGATCGTGAAATAAAGGGAAAAGGCCCCAAAAAATAATCTATAAAAAAGTAAAAAAGTACAATATTTCTCTCTGAAATGTAGCGGAGTAGAAGTAGAAAGTGGCATGTAAAGAAAAGACTCAAAGTACCTCAAATTTGTACAGTACTTGAGTAAATGTACTTAGTTACATTCCACCACTGTTAGATACCCAGGGTTAGAGATCCGTTTGTTCCTCCTCACATGATTAGAATAAAAGTGTGTATTTTCTTCCCTATGAATTCCACAACAGAAGCTGATGTTGTTTTCCACAGGTCAGCTTGGAAGACAACGAGAACTTCCGTCCTGTAATAGAGGCCGTCAACACTGTCAGCAGGTTTGGTAGGTCACTAATACATAGAGTACTGCATCTGGGTCATCACTGGGTAAAAATGAACATGTATCCTCTAAAAAGAGAGTAGCTGGGTGCAGGAAGTGTCATAATAAAAAAACAACAATTTAAGTATGGATTTGGTTTTTCTGACTAAATCTTGGTTGCGTTTAGGAGAATATAAATGTTTCATAAACAGTGTAGAAACAGAGTAAGCAGACATAGAATAATGTTGTCCCCTAAAACAGTTGGTGATGTTTGTCACCAACTGTGATTGGGATCAAATCTTGTACACAGGCAAATTAGAAACCTTAAATTTACATTAAATTAGAGTCTGAGACAGTTTAGTCCAATTTAATAATGTTCAAAAAGATAAACTATTATCAACGGAACTAGTACATTACTACTACATTTCCTTGAAGCAAAATTTCTTGAGAGAATAATTATACAAAATACTGCAAACATTATTGTTATGCTTTTCTCTCCAAAATGATAAAAGGAATATCATTATGCATATGGCATGGACGTAACGGACAGTCTGACATTTTTTAAATGCCTGGTCCCAGGTGGTTTTACAGCTTGCGAGAAAACGTGTTATCTGCTGTGACATTCTGTTACTGATGGGACTTTTTTGCATTGTTTACCAGGTAAGAGCGGGTCGATGGAAGCTTTCACCATGCGGTCCTTGCTGCCGAATAACACAGATAAATATTACATCTACAATGGCTCCCTAACTACACCTCCCTGCTCTGAAACGGTGGAGTGGATTGTCTTTAAACACACTGTGGCCATATCAGAAACACAGGTCAGTAGGTTTTTATCACGCATGTGCCTACTGCCACTCGCCAATGCTCCTTTCTTTCAGAACACAAAGTCCTGGAATAAAGAAAAGAGTCAACTTGAGTAACACTGGTTCTCATTCACTCTTTTAACCTGAATGTGCCTTTAAGCATTAGCATCATACTCCAGCACAGCAGACCGCCATGAAGAAAAAGCCTCTTTTGATATCAATGTCAGCGGTGCTTACTACTAAATTGGTAGAGCATTGTATCTAATGAAAGCTTTCAATTAAATACAATGGAAAAGAAGAAAAATAGATTTTGTTATGGTATATTAAAAAAAACCTGTATGTATTCATTTTGAAAGACAAACCTCTTTGGTAAAGTTAAAATCATTGCTGCCTTTAGTTGTTGTGTCTGGTTGTAGTCTGTGGCTGGTTTCAGGTCAGCTGTTTTTGACATCTTTGCAATTTGAAGCCAAAATGTGAACTCACAGGAAAGGGTCTTGGGTCTTGGTATGATCTGGTCGCGATAACACATGCTGGTCACTGTGACGTTACTGCAGCTTGATTCCAGGGTGAAGACGTTTAAGCACCTCCAAAGAATGGCCACTTTGAATGAAATCATCTGTGTAATAAACATTAGATTAGATTAGATTATACTTTATTCATCCCACAACGGGGAAATTTCCTTGTTACAGCAGCATTTTCTTCAATAACAGCAAAAAACAAAAACAAACAAACAAACAACCATCAACTATATGGCAGAATAATGGAGATTGAATGTGTGTGTGTGTGTGTGTGTGTGTGTGTGTGTGTGTGTGTGTGTTTTTTTTTGCATGATTGAAACGGGGATCAATTGTGCTAACACGTGATGTCACTGGTTTGTTTGTTTGTGTACACACGACAGTTTTGGGCATTTTTTCAGCTGCTGCTGCACAGAAGAGTGACTTGGCGTGACTTCAACAACCACAATGACCTAAAGCATTATTGTCAAAGGTGAAAGATGATTTGTGTGCAGCACAGACAGACAGACAGACAGACAGACAGACAGACAGACAGACAGGGTAGCAGCATCATTGGTTATCACCATACAGTAGATGATTTTACTACGATTACTTGGTGATAATTTTCACTCAGGGACAGTTAAGGATACAATGATGTGTGAAGTCACAGTTCAGTTTGTGTGTGTGTGTGTGTGTGTGTGTGTGTGTTTTTGCATGATTGAAACGGGGGTGGCAAGGCATGACACATGCACGTCGTAGCTACCCAAAAATAGAGCAGCGCTGTCTCTCTGCCTCTGCCCGGAACCAATACAAGCCTCTTAAACAAACACACACACACACACAGTTTGGGGTTTTATTTTGGCAAATGTACAGACACACTGAAAGATGCAACAGACACATCTTTCTTTTCTCTGTCTCTCTCTGTACCCAGTTGGAGGTGTTTTGTGAGGTGATGACCATGCAGCAGGCTGGATATGTGATACTGACGGATTACCTGCAGAGCAACTTCAGGGAGCAGCAGCAGCAGTTCATGGGTCAGGTGTTTGCCTCATACACCGGAGTGGAGGAAGTGCTTACACCCAGTACGTCATCAAACCAACCCAAACAAAAAGTTTGCTGCTTGTTATAACCTTCACCATTGTCTTTTTCTAACCCAAACTCATAACTCACTTCAGTTCATTTCCCATTCCATGACTTCACTTTTAATGTTAACACACTACATTTATTATAACAATGATGGTTAGTTAGTTATATTGCAGATTCAATTAGTTGGCTACCAAATCTGTAATCTGTTTGTAAAATGAAATGCATTTTTAAGTATTTTAATGTATGTTTACAGCAGAGAAAGTCTCTTAAACAATAATATAGCACATTGTTAATTACTCAAGATATCAACGTTTCAGAAGCTTTTTTTATGGGATCAAATTCAGCTGTTTATATATATATATATATACTACCGTTCAAAAGTTTGGGGTCTCCCAAACAATTTTGTGTTTTCCTGAAAAGTCACACTTATTCACCACCATACATTGTGAAATGAATAGAAAATAGAGTCAAGACATTGACAAGGTTAGAAATAATGATTTGTATTTGAAATAAGATTTTTTTTACATCAAACTTTGCTTTCGTCAAAGAATCCTCCATTTGCAGCAATTATAGCATTGCAGACCTTTGGCATTCTAGCTGTTAATTTGTTGAGGTAATCTGGAGAAATTGCACCCCACGCTTCCAGAAGCAGCTCCCACAAGTTGGATTGGTTGGATGGGCACTTCTTGCGTACCATACGGTCAAGCCGCTCCCACAACAGCTCAATGGGGTTCAGATCTGGTGACTGCGCTGGCCACTCCATTACCGATAGAATACCAGCTGCCTGCTTCTGCTCTAAATAGTTCTTGCACAATTTGGAGGTGTGTTTAGGGTCATTGTCCTGTTGTAGGATGAAATTGGCTCCAATCAAGCGCTGTCCACTGGGTATGGCATGGCGTTGCAAAATGAAGTGATAGCCTTCCTTATTCAGAATCCCTTTTACCCTGTACAAATCTCCCACCTTACCAGCACCAAAGCAACCCCAGACCATCATATTACCTCCACCATGCTTAACAGATGGCATCAGGCATTCTTCCAGCATCTTTTCATTTGTTCTGCGTCTCACAAACGTTCTTCTTTGTGATCCAAACACCTCAAACTTGGATTCATCCGTCCACAACACTTTTTTCCAGTCTTCCTCTGTCCAATGTCTGTGTTCTTTTGCCCATCTTAATCTTTTTCTTTTATTGGCCAGTCTCAGATATGGCTTTTCTTTGCCACTCTGCCCTGAAGCCCAGAATCCCGCAGCCGCCTCTTCACTGTACATGTTGACACTGGTGTTTTGCGGGTACTATTTAATGAAGATGCCAGTTGGGGACCTGTGAGGCATCTGTTTCTCAAACTAGAGACTCTAATGTACTTATCTTCTTGCTCAGTTGTGCAACGCAGCCTCCCACTTCTTTTTCTACTCTGGTTAGAGCCTGTTTGTGCTGTCCTCTGAAGGGAGTAGTACACACCGTTGTAGGAAATCTTCAATTTCTTAGCAATGTCTCGCATGGAATAGCCTTCATTTCTAAGGACAAGAATAGACTGTCGAGTTTCAGATGAAAGTTCTCTTTTTCTGGCCATTTTGAGCATTTAATTGACCCCACAAATGTGATGCTCCAGAAACTCAATCTGCTCAAAGGAAGGTCAGTTTTGTAGCTTCTGTAACGACGTAAACTGTTTTCAGATGTGTGAACATGATTGCACAAGGGTTTTCTAATCATCAATTAGCCTTCTGAGCCAATGAGCAAACACATTGTACCATTAGAACACTGGAGTGATAGTTGCTGGAAATGGGCCTCTATACACCTATGTACATATTGCACCAAAAACCAGACATTTGCAGCTAGAATAGTCATTTACCACATTAGCAATGTATAGAGTGTATTTCTTCAAAGTTAAGACTAGTTTAAAGTTATCTTCATTGAAAAGTACAGTGCTTTTCCTTCAAAAATAAGGACATTTCAATGTGACCCCAAACTTTTGAGTGCTGTCAGTTAAACGCGTTAATGGCACTAACGCAAACCCACTTTAACGGCGTACATTTTTTTGTGAGATTAACGTTCTTTTTGGCCTAGCAAACATCACACCGGATCAAGCTAGACCGTAAACAACACAACAGCCACGTTTGGGCTTGCGAGCGGCCAAAGAGTAGTAACATTCATTTTGAGTAGATGGCGAGCGAGAGACGCTGTGAACTGAGCTATCATCGCAGCAAGCCCAGTCTGAAAATACCACTTGAATGAATGAATGAAATGCAGCTGATGCCAATCCTCCCCCTCTCGTCAAAGTACTTTTTTCACCCTTTTATTGATGGACAGTGTTACATTATGTGAGAGATTTTTTGCTCCAAGTGAGAATGTTAGTGTAGAATTAATCTTAATTAAATATTTAAATTGTTTTACATATCTTCATATATATATATATATATATATATATATATATATATATATATATATATATATATATATATATATATATATATATATGTATATGTATGTATATATATATATATATATATATATATATATATATATATATATATATATATATATATATATATATATATATATATATATGAAGATATTTGAAGACGCCACCTTGGACTCTGGGAGGTTGTGATTTGTATTGTTTTGTGTATTTCATAGATTTAACCTTTTGCAGCTCTAAAAGATAATGCTAGAAATCCAAAGAGGTGTGTGTTGTGTGTGTGTGTGTGTGTGTGTGTGTGCGTGCGTGTGTGCGCGTGCGCCTGTAAAATAGTGATTTCCTTTTTTTGCTGCGTGTCTTTTCCACCTTCAGCTCTCAATTCTCAATTTTGTTTTTCGTTCCAGACTTCTCTTTCTCTGTGCTGAGCTTGTTTTGACATGGGGGCAGGCTTCGTGCCCATTTTCCATCTAGCAACTTGCTATGCGGACTAAGAGAACTCATAACTGTGCTACATGTCTAGCTTTGGTTTCTTTTTTAATTTATAGTATTGCATCCTGCTTTCAGTTTTGAGGTTCCTATCACGGTTTACATAAGACATTTACAGAGTACATTCCCCTGAGCTTAATTTGATGCCATACTTGAAAAGGCATGTACCGTCACTTGCTTGCTCTCAGTGAGTTTTAGTTCTAAAACCCACAAAGTGAGTTTGGACTGGCAGAGATCTGAAGCATTCCACTGGTAATGATCAACATCGCTGTTAACTCCCAGCAGATACAGCATGTTATGATTTTGTACAATAAGAAATTCTTATTAGGCTGTAAAGAGTTTCACCCAGAATCTCCACTTCTCCAAAGCTCTAAATCTTTTCACCTATTGAATTTCTACCATATTGTGGGCAGCATAGGGAAGAAAATTGAATTCCCCTCCCTTAGGGATTGATATAAATATTACATTATTAATCATATTTTTTTCCATGAATGAAAATATTGCCCGTCTTCTAAGAAAAAATTCACGATGCTCTCCATCTTCATAAAGTCGACCCTCAAGTAAAGTGGATCTTTTGGGTTGCCAGGGAACTCGACTTTGTAGTTGTGCACCCTTGCTCCTCTCAGCGCTGGCAATTTATTTTGCAGCTCTTTTTGAAATTGAAATAAAGTATTTACAAATTCAGAGAAGGGTCTTTTTTCCCTTTAACAAATTAATGTCGCACGCACGCACGCACACACACACACACACACACACACACACACACAGTGATACACTTCCCATTTATTGCCACATTCACCTCCTGAGCTGAGTTTTTTTTTTAATAGATATTTTCTCTATTTTCAATACGGCACACCGTTTCTGTGCTGTTCATTTATAGCGGTCCCTATTTTAATCTCTTTGTTTTGGGCTTTTTATTCAAACTTTCTGCCAATCTTGCCCTCTCTTTTTCTCTTTGTTGCCATCTCCAGCCTGCAGCTCGGAGCCAGAGAACATTCAGGCCGACGCCCAGAACAACACAACCATCATGGTGATGTGGGAGCGTCCCGCGTGGTTTACGACACAACCATCGACTGGTACACCGTCACATACCAGAGGCTACAGGGCCGAGACCAGAGCAAGCAGGAGTACAGGACAGATGGGGACCAGGACGTGGTATAAAAAATCTCCACAGAACGTCGCCTTTCAGACATCACCCATTTGTACACTCACCTTTGACTGCATGACATTTCAGCTAATGTTTTGCACCATTATCCACACGGGTACATTACACTTACAAAATAAATATTACAGTCACTCCCTTTTCCCCTGCAGCAAATATTACAGCATCATTATTAGAATTCTATCAACCAGCTATCAGCTTTCTATCTGTTAAATTGTGACAATAAGATTGTATTCGAACAGGGCCGCCATTAGTGGTCTGTTTTGAAATCCAGGAACAACCAGCACCACGTGATACGTTCATCCAATCAGCTGCAGCCGTCATGGTTGTAGGAGGGTGTAGACTGTTTTCTTTGCTTGTCAGTGGTCATTGAAGAGAAACTGGTGGCAAGCCCACTTGCATGCAATGCTAGAACCCGGCCAATCCCATCCCATCCGTGAAAACAACACGTAAATGGACGCGTACCCTGTGTTGTCAATATTCACACCAGCCTGATAAAACACAAATGAAGAACTGAAAATGTAAACTCCACCCTAAAGTCTGCTTTATATGGACATGAAAACGTAATAAAACCCAGGAGCGGCATATGTTATTATTGTAAGATTTGGTAACTGGTAATGCAATTACAACAAGATAATGACTTGATTACAGTCAACATAGATGCACCCAAGTCCATATACCCCAAGCCCGCTGTATATGGGCATCAAAAGATTTCCAATGATGCACTGGGCTGAGTGGAGGCTCGATGCTGGAGGATTTGGTGTCACCTTTAACCTTTTTAACTATTATTACAGGATTTGTATTGAAATTCACAGCTGAGATATTTCAATCTACAGCTGCAAAGATGGCTCAGTTAGTTTTCTATTATTAAATTAAAGGTGCAGTAAGCAATGCTGCGCCAAGATTGAATCGCCCCCCCGCCAAAAAAAAAACTGTCGCTACTGCTGTAAAGCCAACTAGTTGGGAGCAGCCATCACAAACAATAGCAAACGGATGAGGTTAAACTGACCTGTTGAAAACTGCAAACAGTGAAACAGCAGCGCTCACATTACTCACATCAGTTTACATTCTTTTGAAACGCCTCACCGATGTTAACGAGGCCCCTTCTTTCCCGATCGTACAACTTCTTTTTTAATTTGTATTCTTAAGTCCTTTTCCTGTTTTGCTGTTCCACTGCCAACTCTTTTTGTTGATAACTCCTGGCCCGGACAGCACATTCACATGCTGCCTCCTCCCTCCCAACCCCCATCACTCGCTTGCACAAGCAAGTGATGCCACCTGTTGCTGATTGGCTGGAACAGTGTTTTGTGCCTATTGCGGACATTTGTCATTGTTTTTCATTTGGGCTGGAAGTGTATTGGTATAACATTGCTTACTACACCTTTAATCGTCAACTATTTGGATAATTGATTAATTAGTTTGTGTAATTTTCATGAAAAAAGTAGACAATGTCTTATTCCAGCTTCCTAAATGTGAATATTTTTAGTTTCTTCACTTCTCTGTGACAGTAAAATTAATATCTTTGAGTTGTAAACAAAATAGACATTTGGGGACGTCATCTTGGGCTTTGGTAAACACTGATCGAGTAAACAACTAATTGATAAATCAAGAATGTAATGTACAGATTAATTGACAATGAAAATGATCATAAATTGCGGCCTTATTTCAATCTGTGATTCCCAACCAGGGGTATTCTCAAGAGGCTCAGCTAATTTGAAAAAAACAACATAAATTATGACTTATTTAAAATATAAGACATCCACATATTTGCATTTTGCAAATTGCTCAATAACCAAGAAACTACCACCTATAATAAACCGACTGCACAGGAGGCCGTTGTAATGCCCTAACACCACCTGCTGCGATTGAGAGTTAATGAAAACTAATTATAAAGCAAGCAGAGAAATAGCAATAAAACAGACCAAACTTGAACATCATTTCCAGGATCTTTATTGTAACGATATCCTCTTTAGTATAAGTAATACTGTAAACATGCAGTTGAAAACTTCCCTTTGTGACTTTACAGGGTGCCATCATCCCTAACCTGCTGGCCAACAGCAGCTATGTGGTTCAGGTGGTTGCTATTTGCACCAATGGACTCAGAGGACGATGGAGTGACCAGATTATAGTGGACATGCCGTTAGATGACCCTGGTACACACACGTGCACACGTGCACACACACACACACACACACACACACACACACACACACACACAAAGCTCCAACAACACTGTTAAACTTGAGTACAATTATAAGTAAGTCTTTATTTCTTTCCTCTCTCTCTAGAAAGTGATTCGGATCCCGACGCCGTCACAAAGGATTTGGAAGGCCTCAGGGAGGTAGGGGCTGTCTGTATCTGTGGTTTCACCTGACACCTCTCTGCATGTTGGCATGCATTTTGCTGAATTACTTTGCAGTGCTGAAGTTTGCCCTGCATTTGGTCATATCAGCGAACCTAATTATTATGCAAATGATTCTAATTATGTCAGTAGTGGCTTGTCATCGAGTGTTTGGAGAGCAGTACAAAAGGTTATACAGGACTTTCCCGCGTGTTTAGGAGAGATTAAAAACAAAACTGTTATTCTACCGTGTTTTTCTCACTGAGAGAACCAGGACAGCCTGTGCTCTTCCACAGTGCGTTAATGAAGATGACTTGATGCCTTCTTATCAGTTTCATTTAAACCAAAACAGCTGCTCCACCACTGTGTCTTTGGTAGGATGTTTATATTAACTCATTTAAGGAAGTAGCAATGATAACCTAAAAATCATGACATTTATTTGGTACTCCTTCAACAAGGCCTGCCCCTCATTACCACACCCAGTATATGACCACACATCTTGTGACACAGCTCCACACAGTAGTGCTTTTTCCCCCTTGCGTTAGGTCTCATCTAAAGCCAAATCGGAGAAGCCAGAGAACCAGAATTGGGGGGATTTGTCTCCAGAGGACCACAGCCCTGTGGAGGAGATCCCAGTGGAGCAGACCAGAGTTTACCAGAACCAGCCATCCCACCACCAGAACCTCCCGTTCCAGGTCAGCATCCCAAAGACTCCATATGAGTCCGCCGTTCTACAGAAACCTCAATCCAACCAGAATGGTAAAAAGAAGCTGGACCAGAACGGGTCTAGTCCCGATGATATGGATCAGAACTGGATTTATGAGGACAGTGATCCAACTCACACGCCGCTCACTAACGCCGGTTTTGACAGCAATGGTGCAATATGGGTCACTGAGGTAACCGAGCAGCCGGGCTTCCTGTTTCCAGTAGCTCGGACAAACACACTGCCGGCGGTTCGCCGACAAATCACAGAAGAGGCCTCGTTGTCAGTGTTGCCACATCAGGTACTTCACTACACACATTGCATTTTTTTCTTCATGTTTTTATTTCCTTCATCCCTAAACCTAATTAAATGTAATAAAGGGCTGCACAATATATTGCCAACAGAGTATCAACTGGCACAATAAGCACATCGCGAAAGACACTGTAACAATGTAACTCTAATTTTTTAAGGGGTGATTTTACATTCAATTCAATGTTCAATTTGTTCGATAAAATGATGTTGGGAATTATTTACTTTTATTTGTTTTAAATACAACAAATATATATAAATACTCATATGGTGCAGCCCTGAAGTATCTGTGTTGCCTGACCTCGTGAGAGTTTGGTCCTGAAACAGAAACTGGTCTGGATCAAAGTTAATTTTTGTTTGTGTCTGAAAAATGCCATTTTAGTGTCCCAATGTTCTGGAGATATGTGGCTTGTGAAAAATGGGGCTAATATTTACTTTGGTGATGTAGGGCGAAAGGATTGCTCATAATCTGTGTTTACTTTCACATCTCCCATTGGAATCAATACACTCAGGACCTGCCGCTAGTCTTCTAAAGAGGTGTGGCCGTGGTGAAACCCATGTGACACAGATAGAGGAAATTACTCTTTGGGGTATCTCGGTTGTAAACCTTCTCTGGTTTAACCAAAGTTTTTCTCTCATGTTCTTGTAGTTTTCTAATCTACTGAAAGAAACCAGCCCCAAAAACTCTTTTTGTGTACTGCCTCTTCAACTTGCAGTCAAGGGATCCCAGTACACAAGACCAAGCTGGAGAAAGTGGCCTCCCTTCTCCCCAAACGGATGTCTACACCCCTCCTGTCCACGTCCAAGTCACAGATATCTTCTATGAAGACACAGTCAACATATCTCCACTAGAAAGCAACACCTCAGCTGCAACAGTCTCTTCTTCTTCTTCTTCTTCTTCTTCTTCTGCTGTTGCTGTGTTGCCAGGTGAGAATTAATTGGAAGAGATTTTTTCTTTTTTGGCACAAAGTATCAACTCTCTGGTTGATACTTTGAGCAGTGCCAGGAAGGAATTTAAGCTCATAAATATTAGAATAGGAACCAGCAGAAGATTTGACATCCAGTGGATACTTGCCAGTGATTCTGCTCAGATAAACACTGGCCACTGATTGTGTGTTGACTTTTAATAAGTTTTAAGTGATTTGATAGTGATAGGTAATTTGAACAGCTGCTGCTGCTTAAGTTGTAATCATTATAACAAATGGCATCTGTCGTAAGTTTGTCTCACAAGCCCAGAACAGAAGTAAGTAAGTCTATTTTACTAGTATTTACTCTGATTTCTTCAGTTTTATTCAGTCAAAGTTTTGTCAGCAATTTTTAAATTTCCTTGTATACGTGAAGATCCATAAATGATAAAATTACAAATTGTTTTTCTTTATTTAGGACCTTGTTTCTAGGCATATATGGATGCATGATACAATGATAAAAACTTAATTTATATATATTTATAAATTCATTCATGTGTAGTTACATGTTGTTAGGTCATGTTTAGTCTCGAATTAACAGACCTTCCTCCACAGTGGAGGTGATAGTGGCATTTCTTTAAACCAATCACAATCGTCATGGTTTAAAGAAATGGGATGGCCCAATGTTGCCTCTACAAAATAGTCTGTGGAAGGAACTTGTTCTGGTTCTATGTGTACGTTCAAACTCAGATTGGACAGATAGTCTAGCTAGCTGTCTGGATTTACCCTGCAGAGACCTGAGGATCAGTTAACCATAATCCTCAGGAATCCACGGAGTTTAAAATGCCACACAAAAAAGTGGGGAGGTAACATCTGGTTGAAAATAGGGACATCTGGCGGAATTTCCGGCAGCACCAGAACAATTCCAAAAGTGGAATATCGTTGAAATATAGACTAGGTCCCATTAGGTCATCATGAAAAATCCTAGCGCATCCTGTCATGTGACATGGCCTAACATTGCCAGCGTAGTGTCGTGTTGTGGCTTTAACACGTTTCACGTCCCATCATCAATATCTACTTTCTATCCCACAGGTAATAAAGTGGACAAAGTCTTCCTGCTGTCCTCTGGAGACAGCGACGCACCTGTGAGCAAACCTCTACCAGAAACCACCACCTCTGATTCTTCCAGCCAGCCCCCCCTCTGGATCACAGCAAGGGCGGCCACCCCTAGCAACACGCTGGCTGAGTCTGTCTACAAATCCTTCACCACCTCCTCTCTCCTCAGGGCATTGATGCATACGACCCAGCCCATGTTCAACGGTAATATCAAACACTTAAGAACGCCCCTTCTTTAACTAAATATTATTTAGGGATGTCCCAATCAGCTTTTTTTGGCCCCCGATTTTTTAAATATTGAATATCTGTCAATACAGAGTCCTGATCAGATACTTGCCTAGATAATAAAGCTGCACACCGGGTTTTTTGTTGTTTACAAAAAAGTAAACAAAGTAACCAAAATATGTCGTTGGTTTAATACATCAATGCATTACATACACGTAAATGATTGGAGTAAAGTGATTGGGGTGACTGACAAACCCCGATCAGTTAAAAAATGCAAATATGGGCTCCAAAATTATACTTTCCAATCTGATTGGGACACCCTTAAAGGTCCCATGGCATGAATATGAGTTTTTTAACATTAATATGAGTTCCCCCAGCCTACCTATGGTCCTCCAGTGGCTAGAAATGGTGATAGGTGTAAACCGAGCCCTGGGTATCCTGCTCTGCCTTTGAGAAAATGAAACCTCAGATGGGCTGATCTGGACTCTTACCTCCCCTTTTTCTGCTTTGCCCGCCCAGATTTGGTTTGAGAATTTGTTCAAGGCCACAACCCCAGCCTCCACCTTGCCCCCCCCTCCTCAGAAGCTGAAAGGCTGAATTTACAGTATTAAGGGACCACTAAGGTCTATATAAAAGCAACCAAAGAACACCATGTCATGGGACCTTTAATTAAAAACTATAAAATATACTTTAATTCCTATTAGAAGTGGCTATGCATTTATAATATGAGGGATGTTACACAAATGCAGAAATATATATATATATATATATATATATATATATATATATATATATATATATATATATATATATATATATATATATATATATATATATATATATATATATATATATGTATCTGTGTACGTATATAATATGTATATTTTCCGTGTTGAGTAGCGAGCTGGACTGAATTGTGGCAACTGATTGCCTTTCCCCTCTGATAGCCCGCTGCTGCTAGGCTAATCACTGCCGTGCTCTGTGATCCTAGTGGCATGTTGTGGGGCGGCATGATGTGGAGAATGCTGTTGGTGCTGATGGTGGTCGTAAAGAATAAGATGGCGTTGATGATGATTAGAATGGTAATCAGCTACTCTTTGAACTGGTTCAGAAATGAAATATGCTTGCAGCATATTACGACTCCACATGACGTCATATTATGAGTCCAGTCAGGCTCAGTGATTAGCATCTACTTTTGGGGACTCCTCCTTCTAGGTGTGCTTTCCTTCCTGTGGCTCAATGGTGCACTCTGGTGGCTGTTTTCTCTTCTTCTGTCCTTTTCATAAAATGCAAGGTTCATGTCGTCATCAGGGTGCCTCATCTCTTCATTCAGGACCTACCTTCCGATTGGTGTCTCTCTTCTTGCATTTTGTGTACGCTGTGGGCATGATGATGATGGCCCTTGCTGAGCCAAGACACTGTGCTCATGTCTGAATGCCTTTTCTTCCATCTTTTCTGGCATGACAAACACATTTTTAAAAGGACACCTTTCTTTACTGGTGTCTTGGAATAGGTTTTTTTCCCCCCGCAGACTTTTACTTTGGCTTTTCTTGCAGCAAATACACCTGAGTTAAAGGTTGAGGAATCCACCACTTACCAGTCCTCTGGCTTAACAAACTCCCCAAACACTTCTAGTGGAGTGATAGTCAACCCTGCAAATCCTGCAGATTCCGACCCAGAAGGGGGATCTTCTGAAGGAGCTTCATTTGCGCCTCAATCACTTAACCCTTTTATTAAATACATCAGTGGTGTTCGCCCTTCTCCCGCCTCCCTGAAGATAACAGCCATGGTATTATCTTTCCTCATAACGACAACTACTCCACTGAAGAGCACTCTGTCAGTCTACAAATAGATTTAGAGCACCCTCAGATCTCTAGCACTTCTCAGGATCACTTCATCACTGAGCACTCGATTTCTTTGCTGCCTGATTATGGCTTGAGTACTATCAAATTATCCAAAACGAACATAATTGAAGGAAATACCCTAAATACTTCTCAGAATCAAACTGACGGTAGAATTGAAGATGGTGTGAACATTTTACCACGTCCCGACAATGAAGAGGAAGCCCGGACGAATGGACATAAAGAAGACCTCAACTCCTCCTCAGACACATCTTTCTTTGATTCTAAAGGTTTGACTTTTTCCCTTCCTAATAATTCAGAGCAATCCAACACAGGCTGGCCAGCAGAGGGAAGTGGATCCGGCTCTGGCTTTTACCGCAACAGGCTCAATCAGGAATTTGATGGAGTCACTACAGTCACAACTGACCTTTCTACTGTTCCCAATTTAACTAACTGCTACAAGGTGGATGATACTGGGGAAAAAAGTAGATCAACAGGAATTAAGATGGATAGTGAAACAGATACAGGTGATACAGATAGGGCAGGAAGCAAAATAAGTACAAAGAAAGAGTGTGAAACAGAGGCAGAGAAGGAAATGGAGGAGAATGAAAGTAAGAGTGGTAAGGAAGAAGAAAAGATAGGAGATGGAGTACACAACGCTGGGAAAGTGGATGGTGAAACATATGAGAGTGCTAGACAGCTTAATAGTACAGCTGACAGGGACATGTTGGAAGAGAAAGCGGGAGAAACTGAAGTTGAGACTGTAGTAGGAAAGGCAATATACACTGAGATCGGCAGTGGGAATGAGATTGAGTCCAATTTTCAAGTTTTTCGCTTGCCTGAGGACATCAGTGGTTCTGGTGGAGCGGATGGAGAGGGAAAACTAAAAAATGTCAGCAATGATAAAGAAGTCCTCACGGCTGTAGGTGACCAAGAAAGTGGTGAAAAGGGGGATGGAAGGGAAGACGGCAATGAAGAAATTGTATCAGGAGGACGAGATGGTCTCCAGCAGTCTGTCAGTCAAGATAATCTTACAGCGGAGTTCTCACTGTTTGGCAGCAGCGAGGATGTGGAGGGTGGAAGCATAAGTCCTGACAGTCATGTTGTTGGGGCTAACTCTACTCCGGGGGACAACAAAGAGGTGGACAGTGAAAGTAAAAGAAATGGAGGTCTGGGCAATGAGGAACACATCAAAGGAGGTGGTAAAGAAGGCAGAGATGCAGCTGTAAGAGAGAGTTTGCAACAGCTCTCAAGCGTGGAGGGGTTGTTGTTTGGTGCTGCAAGAAGACCCCTGTTAGGACGTCTTGTCCCCCTGCCCAGACTGACAGAGGGCAACAAGGCCACGGAGGAGAAAATAGAAGGTAAATGTTAATCCATAATCACAACACAACTCTGTTATTGCTTGTGGAAACATAACACTTAAAGCTGTAATTTTCAATATTTTGATATAAACGGAGGATGAAATGGCTGTATGTAATGTGAAAAGCGTGGGTCTTAGTGATGAGCATGCACAGAATTACCACCCAACTCTGGCGTTCTCCTCAGCTCTACGGGGAATTCAAACATCTCTCAGCTCAGTGATTTGATGGTCCGTTCCGCAACAATCAACCTCGTCTTACAGCTGCAGCAGGCAGCTGTTTTCAGCCAAAAAAGCTCTTATTGTGTGCTACCTGCACCCCACTACTCACGGGGCTGCCGTACAAGGTGCCACCTGCTCATCAGATAAACATGCACACACATTCACACTCCAATGCACAGCATCGGGGGCAACTCGGGGTTCAGTGTCTTGCCCAAGGACACTTCAACATGGGACTGCAGGGCCAGGGATTGAACCACCAACCTTCCAATTGGCAGGCAACCGCTCTACCGCTGAGCCACAGCCGCCCCAAATTAAAGCTAAAAGGAAAGTGAATATTGGACTTAACACAACAGACCAACAAATGCAAATGTTATACTATATATCATTTTTACAAGGTAATTATGTCATTGTTGTGTTTACACCTAGTTTTGCTGCCCTTAAGTGGCAAAAAAAAAACTATTAATGATAAAGGTGTGACACATCATTTCTTTTTGTAAAGTTTGAAGAGCAGTTTGAATCACTGCTGTGATCAAAACTAGTTTGAAATATGCTCTTATGCACTGCTATTGTTTTTAACACGTACCTTTTTCCGCCCTTCAGCAAAGTACCTTTTAACAGTTTGAGTGCTATATATATATATATATATATATATATATATATATATATATATATATATATATATATATATATATATATATATATATATATATATATATATATATATATATATATATATATATATATATATATATATACCTGTGTGTCTGTATATACAGTATATACTCTTTATAAATACATCATAGTGTCAGGTGCGCACTTGGTCATGGAATTCTTGATATATAAATTAACTTGAAACTAAAATTGTAGAAATGACCATACTGACACTATCTTTTGTCTTGTTTCCCTTTATCATCTGTGCTTGGTGACACTCCAAATCTCTACCACTCTCTCTGTTTCGGTCTCTCACCCACCCGGCCCTTCTTCATCTGCCCCTCTTCTCCATCAGAGGGAAGCAACAGCAGCCACGAGTCTTGGGTCGGGCTGGTCGCAGGTCTGGAGAGGGAGAGGAGGACAGTTGTTCCTCTGGCTGTCGTCTCCACTCTCACCATCCTCTGTCTGCTGGTGCTGGTGGGCATACTGGTCTACTGGAGGTACACACACACACACACACACACACACACACACACACACACACACACACACACACACAGGACAAGGACAAAATGTTGAAATCTGCCTTCTGCCAATTTCACCTGTGTACTTTTTTTTTGTAATCAAACTTGTCTTTTATTGACATTTGTTTCCATACTATGAAACAAACAAGAAACAAGGCCATTCTCAATATGAGTGACAGCAATGCACACACAGTAAACCGAAAGAGAAACACACAAAAAACAGCAGAAACCAAAACACAAACATCCCACTTAAGAATCCCCCACCCCTGTATCCAGGCCACAACTCTTAACAAAATGTTCACTCTAAAAGGCTTTAAAGGTTCACAGCAAGTGAGCTCCACATCTCTATCGTTGACTCCTTCGCCCCAAGGACAGGGGCTGGCGATAGCTTTACATTTCCCGTGTACTTGACTTTGATTTTGATCTGTTTGTGTCACAGAAACTGTTTCCAGGTGGCTAATTTCTACCCAGATGACAATACGTCACCTAAAGTAATATCAGCTCCATCTACACCCCTGCTGCTGGCCACAGGTAACACACACACATACATACGCACACTCTTAAAGGATTTTATTACGTTATCATTGTGATCGTCAAACACCGCTGAGCCGCAACACTAAGCACACTTTGGGTCACTCTTTTGTTGCAGACGGTCACGAGCCGCTGTCGGTGAAACAGTTTGTGAAGCATGTCATGGAGCTGCACACCACCAACACTTTCTCCAAGGAGTTTGAGGTGTGTGGAAGTTTCATTCTTATGGGATTAGAGTTCAACAAAAATGTCTTACAAACAGCCTCAAGATAGTTTTTTACAAAGGTTTAACCAGCATAAAATAAAGGGATTTCTTAGTTCTAGTTCATGTGCATAGGTAGACAGTGCCTCATGTGTCACAGTTCCTTAATGCTCCTCCATATCTCTATTAACATCATGTTCTATAGGGCTATCATTCTGCACGTTGATAATGTGTATTGGCAGCAGTATGCTGCAGGGGTTTGGAACTAACCATGGCAGTGCTACTTGGTTCTCATCCCAGACTCCAAATTCCAATATGCAAACACATGAAACGGAACACACAGCTTCACATTTGATATGCAGGTTTTAGATTAAAAAAAGTATTGAGTAAGTATTGACTTATATTAAAGTGCTCATATTATGCTAATTTTCAGGTTCATAATTGTATTTAGAGGTTATATCAGAATAGGTTTACATGGTTTAATGTTCAAAAACCACCACCTGTTCCATCTTTTTTGGGAGTCGCACATACACAGTAGCAAGGTAAGGACTACTAGCCAGTCAGAAGCAGAGAATGATGGCGTGCCACGCTAGCAGCTAGGTGAGCATTTAAACGTGTGTGACGCAGTTTGTCACAGAAGTAAATGCTGGACTACAATAGAGCTGTTTGGAGCAGTGTGTGTGAACAGGGTTTTCTGTTGGAGATGGTAAGTCCTTTTGGGGGGGCTTTGGGCTTTCTCAATTTGTAAACCTATAACCTATAATGCACAAAAAAAGATAACACAACGGAAGGAAATGGGAAAAGTCAAAAAGCATTATATGGCCACTTTGATGTATTTTAGAACAGTTTGTGGATGAGTTTGAATAGATACATCTGCATGACATTTGTCACCTGTTTCCTAGCATGAACCTCCTGAGTAACACACACACAGAGATTCATTGAAGTTTACTTCCCTTGTAATTGTGAGTGTGCTTTCCCCCATTTTGTTCCAGTGTTGCTGCCTTTTCTATAGCTGCTGTAACAAACCTACATTTTAAATCAGTCAAAAACCAGAGGCTATATTGACTTTTAAATACATACAAGCTTTTTAGGTATTTAGCACAATCCAAATTATGCCTTTCAGTCATATGTTTACAGTGTAGAATAATAGGCCATGGCTAACAGTTGAAAGCTAAAAACTCAGTTGGGATTATCAGCGCAATTCCCACATGGCACACTGCCTCTCTGTGTGTATCTGAACCCCATATTCCTGTACCTGCACTGACTCCCTCCCTGTCTGTCTGTCTGTCTGTCATTTTGTCTCCCCCACTCCTTTCACCCCCTTCACCACCATTGTCCTGCTTTCTGCATCTTCACCACCCTCCATTAGATTGTCAAAGAATCCTATGAGGTAAGGCACCTACAGTATCACCCCTCCCGAGTTGCAGAGGTGTGGTTTTCTTTTCCTTTCATTACATCTAAATAGGAGTTTGAGTTATTAAGGATTGTCTGAGGCAGCGCTTTCTCTGTGCTGCTGTTCTCTGCTTCTTCGGATTGCAGTCTGAATTGGAAGCCAATTTACAGACATATTTTCAAACTGAGATGGCATTTTACTTATTTTGTTAATCTGCATTCATGATAATGTATAATAATGAAATAGAAAATGAAAATCCCACCTGCAGCTGCTTGTCTTTTTTTGTAGTATCAGTCTCTTACATAGATCATGAATCATGGCTTTTCTCCTGTTTATAAAGCCTGAGCATAGGTATTTGTCTCACACAATTCTTATGTTGTCCTCCAAACACAGATTTTCTTAATTCTAGTTCTTCATTCACAAGGGCCTTTTTCTGTTGTTTTGTTTTCACTGTGGACACTTGACTATTGTATTGCAATACTATAGACAGCTATAGACAGCCATATAATAAAAAAAAAAAAAAAAATAATAATTATTTGTCCAGACGAAAAACAGCCACATTGCATGTTCACTCGTTTGACTCCAGTGCTCATTGTGCTTGTCAGCATATTTAGCTTCCTCTGGGTGACAAACCTAAGTCCTATTTGTGATTTCTATTGTTTTTCAGGAAGTGCAGGCGTGCACAGTGGAGATCGGCATCACTGCAGACAGCTCCAATCACCCCGACAACAAAAGCAAGAACAGATACATAAACATATTGGCCTGTGCGTCCCTGTTCAGTATGATTACTGTTCAACGTATTTATGTCTCATTGTAAAAGGCAGCAGTGAGGATTAACTGATTAACCTTTTCCTCTCCACAGATGACCACAGTCGAGTCAAACTGTCCAACAGTTTGGACAGAGATGGGAAATGTGGAGACTACATCAACGCTAACTTTGTAGATGTAAGTATGTTCGTGTCAGCCTTAGGCAGACTGCCACAACAAAGTAGTCCAAGTCGATTCAAAACCAGAAAGCGATTCTCAGTCAGGTTGGTCTTTTCCACCATTGTTAGAAATGTGCTGTACATTTTGCATTTTGGTTTTACTCCGCAGGGTTATGAGCGAACAAGGGCGTACATCGCGGCACAGGGGCCTCTCCGAGCGGGCCGGGAGGACTTCTGGAGGATGATCTGGCAGCAGAATGTTGGAGTTATTGTCATGATCACCAACCTTAAAGAAAAAGGACGGGTAGGAGGTCACTCTGCAACTACTCCAGCCACCAGTCAGACACACAACACTGGCTTCTCCAAAGAGATCAGATACATTACATCTGATCAACATACACACACACATCTGGCAATTTGAGCATTCATATTCCTTTAGATCATCAAGCTTGAGTTTTCTAATCTTGTGCTGCTTGTATAGATTGGAAACGTTTTTTTTATGTTAACATGTCAATTTAATTTTGATGCCTTCTTACTTCATGTTACGATACTGAACTGTTTCTTAAGTGTTGTCTCGAGTCAGTGCTCTCTGATCTGTCGGTGGCAATAAGCAGACAGGAAGTGCCTGTTTTAGAAAAACAAATGAGATGAAACCTACTTATTCTTTTGCTAAGAATCAACTCAACAAGTTACACTATGGAGCTTTAAGTAATGTTTTAAAATGTACAGTATATTAGGCAGGTTTGGAAACCGTTTGAGTTGATATTCAAAATATAATTTCACCTAGCTGATCTATAGGTATTAAATAAGTATCAACAGATTCTTTGGTCACTTCGAGGCTGCAGAACAACCTGTAAAGTTGAACATGTTAGCAAACACGTTTTTTTACACATCCAGCAGACATAGGAACACTAGCATTCATTTGGAATCTTGTCTGTATCACCTGACAACTGTAAGTCCAATATTGACTGTCTTATAGCCGTCTTTGGTCTCCATCAACTCCTGAGGGAAATATTCATCTCTTTAGCTGCTAAATGCTCCACTACGTTCACCAGCTGGTTGCTAGCTTTGTCTTTGGGCCATTTGGTGCTGGACAGGTAGTGTACGGTGGGTTTATCAGAGCTTTTTAACTGAAATCAGCTGCCTCCTGAAATCGATGCTGGTGAGAGCGGTGAGAATCAATCAAAACAGTTTGGTTTCTGGCTGTAAAACCAAGACAATGAGCTGAAAGATGATAACGCGCTTCATGGAGGTGACGGGATCTCAGCATCTCATTGGTCATCTGCTTTTGTTTTATCTTTGTCCTCTTTGAACAGACAAAATGTGACCAGTACTGGCCGGAGGAGAACCAGGAAGAATACGGCCCGTACCAGGTGACCCTGAAAAGCAGCAAGACTCTCGCTTACTACACACTGCGGACGTTCACTGTCAGAGATACCACAAATAAGGTATGTCTCTCACTCACTCACACACACACACACACACACACACACTCTCACTCACTCTCACTCTCACTCACTCTCACTCTCTCTCTCTCTCTCTCTCTCTCTCTCTCTCTCTCTCTCTCTCTCTCTCTCTCTCTCTTTCTTTCTTTCTTTCGTAGAGTTTGGTATTCGGTTCCAACCCAGTCTCGTCAAATTTAAAAACAAGTGCTTTGTAATAATACTCTCCCTGGTGCTCCAGGTTTCTCAGAGGAGAGTTGAACACACCGTGCTCCATTACCACTACACACAGTGGCCAGACATGGGCGTCCCAGAATACACTTTGCCTGTCCTGTCCTTCATCAGAGGATCCTCCCGGGCGCGGACACAGGAGATGGGACCAGTTCTGGTACACTGCAGGTAAACTGTGCGTGTGCGTGTGCGTGTGTGTGTGTGTGTGTGTGTGTGTGTGTGTGTGTGTGTGTGTGTGTGAGAGAGAGAGAATGAAAGATTCCTCTTTAATATTGAAGGGAGCTACTATTTATGATAGGCCATATACTGAACCTATGTATTTTACACGTGATGTGTGTCACAGTGCCGGTGTAGGAAGGACCGGAACCTACATAGTGATAGACAGCATGCTGCAGCAGATCCAGGATCAGGGTATGGTGAACGTTCTTGGTTTCCTGAAACATGTCCGAACGCAGAGGAACTTCCTGGTTCAGACGGAGGTATACGAACACACACACACACACACACACACACACACACACACACTCAGTGCTTTTCTAAATGTCCATCCAGTAAATCCTTACTGAGAACATACTGTCTCTTTGTTTGTCCTGTAGGAGCAGTACGTGTTCATCCATGACACTCTGGTGGAGGCCATCTTGAGCCGTGGCACCTCGGTGACCTCTGACTTTCTCCACACTTATGTGTCTGACCTTCTAACCCCCGGGGCGTTAGGCAGGACACGCATGGACAAACAGTTTAAGGTATAGCATGTTTTGTGTTGCTTTTTTAGGCATTTAACCAACACTATGGTCATATTATCATCACACAGGTGTATGTTCATTGTTGTAATTGTAATTGTTGCGTTTCAGTTGATCAGTCAGCGTCAGGCCAAGCACGCAGACTACAGCACCGCCCTGAGAGACGGCAACGCTGAGAGGAACAGAGCCAGAGCTCTGATGCCTGGTAAGCACGGCTGGTTTATTAACCCACAGGCAGAGCAGTGGAAGGTTTACTATTTCATCCACAGCCTGTTCAAAAAAGACACTCCCCCTTAAGTCAGTGGTAGATTGAGATGCGCCACCATATCGACTCGTTTCTGTGTTTCTCTATAGTGGAAAGATCACGAGTGTGTCTGACCGCTGCCGAGTCCAACTCCACTGGGTACATCAACGCCTCCTACGTCATGGTAAGACAACGGGATTGGGTTGGTACTGTTTTATTAAAGGGCACTTTCGCAGTTTTTTAAAGACATCAACAAAACTATTGCTGGAAGGTTTTAATGCTGCAGTGTTTTCACAGGGACATCACTACAGTAAGGAGTTCATAGTGAGCCAGACTCCTCTGAGCAGCACGGTGGCAGATTTCTGGAGAATGATCTGGGAACATGGCACACACACTGTTGTCTGTCTGCCAGACACACACACTCAGGTATCTCTCTCTCTCTCACACACACACACACACACACACACACACACACACACACACACACACACACACACACACACACACTACAATAAAGAAATAACTGTATATAAACACATACACTTTTACATGTTTTCCTGTTTATGTCAGAGTGAACAGGGGGAGGCTTGTGTTTACTGGCCCAGTAAAGACCACCCAATGAGCTTTGAGGGTTTCACTGTGTCGTACTCGGGGGAGGAGCATGTGTGTCTGTCCAATGACGAGAGACTTTTGGTGCAGGACTTTACAGTGGACTCTCCAGAGGTAATACGCATACAGTATACTGTGTTTTACTCTACATACAGTGGGGGAAATAAGTATTTGACCCCTTGCTGATTTTGCAGGTTTGCCCACTTACAAAGAATGCAACGATCTATAATTTTAATCATATGTACATTCTAACAGTGAAAGACAGAATCCCAAAGAAAATTCCAGAAAATCACATCATATGAATTTATAAAAATTGATAACCATCTGATGAGGAAAAACAAGTATATGACCCCCTACCAAACAGCAAGTATTCTGGCTCCTACAAGCCAGTTAGTCTTTCTTTAAGACACAGCCCCAATCCCAACCAATTATCTACATCAAATACACCTGCTTCACCTCGTTACCTGTATAAAAGACACCTGTCAACACCCAAACAACCAGCATCCAACATCACCACCATGGGCAAGACCAAAGAGCGGACATCAGGGACAAGATTGTAGATCTGCACAAGGCTGGGATGGGCTACAAGAGAATCGGAAAGCAACTTGGAGAGAAAAGATCAACTGTCGGTGCAGTTATCAGGAAATGGAAGAAGCACCACACCACCGCCAACCTCCCTCGGTCTGGGCCTCCACACAAGATCTCGCCTCGTGGGGTGTCCCTGATCATGTGAACGGTGAGGAATCATCACAAAACCACAAGGGGGGAACTGATGAATCAACTGAAGGCAGCTGGGACCACAGTTACAAAAGAAACGGTTGGTAACACACTACGCCGTCATGGATTGAAATCCTGCAGCGCACGCAAGGTCCCCCTGCTCAAGAAGAAACATGTACAGGCCCGCATGAAGTTCGCCATTCACCACCTGGACGACTCAGAAGAGGCCTGGAAGAAGGTGATGTGGTCAGATGAGACCAAAATAGAACTTTTTGGCCTCAACTCAACTCGTCGTGTTTGGAGGGCAAAGAACACCGAGTACAACCCAAAGAACACCATCCCCACCGTCAAGCATGGTGGTGGCAACATTATGCTTTGGGGGTGCTTTTCAGCCAAGGGGACGGTACAACTCCATCGTATTGAGGGGAGGATGGACGGGGCCATGTATCGTGGAATTCTGGACCAACATCTCCTTCCTCAGTGAGAGAGCTGAAGATGGGTCAAGGATGGGTGTTTCAGCACGACAACGACCCTAAGCACACCGCCAAAGCAACAAAAGAGTGGCTGAAGAAGAAGCACATCAAGGTTCTGGAGTGGCCTAGCCAGTCTCCAGACCTGAATCCAATTGAAAATCTTTGGAGGGAGCTTAAAATTCGAGTTGCCAGGCGACAACCTCGGAACCTGAATGATTTGGAGGCTGTCTGGAGGAGTGGGCCAACATCCCTGCCGAAATGTGCACAAACCTTGTCACCAACTATAAAAACCGACATCTGTGCTGGCCAATAATGGCTTTTCTACAAAATATTAACATGCTGTTTGTCCAGGGGGTCAAATACTTGTTTTTCCTCATCAGATGGTTATCAATTTTAATAAATTCATATGATGTGATTTTCTGGAATTTTCTTTGGGATTCTGTCTTTCACTGTTAGAATGTACATATGATTAAAATTATAGATCGTTGCATTCTTTGTAAGTGGGCAAACCTGCAAAATCAGCAAGGGGTCAAATACGTATTCCCCCCACTGTATACATGTATAAAGTCTCACACATCTCACTCCCTCCTTCTGTTTTTTTCCGCCTCAATGTAGAACAATTATGTGTTGGAGGTGCGTCAGTACAGCGCCGCCTGCTGGCCCAACCCAGACAGTCCCATTAGGAACTGTTTTGATCTGGTCAGCATGGTCAGAGAGCACAGCAGACATTCAGACAGACCCACAATCGTACACGATCCGTGAGTACACCATAGACGGGATCACTCACTTTGTTCTTTCTTTGCGATGGTAAATCTGTTTGTTCATTCTTTGCAAATCTGTGTGTGTGTGTGTGTGTGTGTGTGTGTGTGTGTAGGCTGGGCGGTGCTACATCAGGGCTGTTCTGTGCCCTTACCACCTTGTTCAGTCAGCTAGAGGAGGAGGTAGCTGTAGACGTCTACCAGGTGGCACGGATGACCAACCTCATGAGGCCTGGTGTTTTCAATGATATAGTAAGTACACACAAAATACTCTTACATTAATCTTCCATTTATCTCCGTCAACACTTGACAATAAGCTGAGCAACTTCACCTCAGCCATTTACCAATGACATGCTTAAGACTGTGAAAAGAAGGAGCTGGTAAAGGTGTATTTTATTATAATAACAGATGGTTCAGTCTTGAAGCTGTGTTCTGCCCCCACAGGAGCAGTACCAGTATCTGTATCAAGCTGTGCTGAGTGTGGTAAGCAGCCAGGAAGACCAGAGAGCCCTGCAGAGTCCAGAAACCAACGGATCAGTTCCACTGGGACAGACAAACATCGCTGAAAGCCTGGAGTCACTCATGTAGACACAGGCACAAACAACACACAAACATGCCACATACACAGAAATATGCATCACACACACACACACACACACACACACACACACACACAGACTGAGTGCTGTGGTGACGGAGGTTTAGTCTGACATGAGATGAGAGGATAAACACCATCCTTTCTGTGTCTGTGGTTCATAGCTGGGTCGCTGAGCATGTGGCAGGTTTAGACAGGTCATTAAAAGTGATGACCTTTACTTACTGTGTCACACTGTCAGTGTTAGCATGCACAACAAACTGAGCTACAGAATCCACCAGACACAGAGCTTATTCCTGATGTTTAACCCTCACGTCAGACCTAGTGACCATCCGGCCATGATGTGACTCATCCTTTAAAAGGGCAAAGGTACCACTTTCTAATAAGGCACTGCTTATGAAGGATTTCATTTTAGTTATAATTGGTGAATACATAATGTACTCATGCTTCTTAGATCAGTTATATGTATTTAAATAAACAAATGTTTGGGTTGCCAGGTTGTTAAACTTCCTTTGACTGCTCAGATAGTTCTTTCTGGAAAAGGGCTTTGGACGATAAGGACCAAAATCCAGTTAGTCAAATTATAATGTTCTTGATGGCTTATTAGACAATGAGAACACAATGAGCATTTATTAAGGGTATATTATGAAGTATTGTACTAAAAAATGATTAGATAGATATAGATTAATACAAAAATAGTCCCTTTCCATCTTCACTTATGACTCACTAGAAGTGTGTCGTGGTATCTGATTCTCTCTTTCCTTCTCATTTTGCTGAGTGCGGGACGTTTATGAGCATCAGCAAAAAGCCTTTGAGTCCCACGTGGGTGTGTAACCCCACTGTTAATAACAGAGTACAGGATGTGCCAGCCAGTTCTCATATCCAATACCGCCACTTGATCACAGATGAAGCTCTGCATTCACACTGAATCTCTCGCGGAGGTACAGTGGGGGAAATAAGTATTTGACCCCTTGCTGATTTTGCAGGTTTGCCCACTTACAAAGAATACAACGATCTATAATTTTAATCATATGTACATTCTAACAGTGAAAGACAGAATCCCAAAGAAAATTCCAGAAAATCACATCATATGAATTTATTAAAATTGATAACCATCTGATGAGGAAAAACAAGTATTTGACCCCCTGGACAAACAGCATGTTAATATTTTGTAGAAAAGCCATTATTGGCCAGCACAGATGTCAAACGGTTTTTATAGTTGGTGACAAGGTTTGTGCACATTTCGGCAGGGATGTTGGCCCACTCCTCCCTGCAGACAGCCTCCAAATCATTCAGGTTCCGAGGTTGTCGCCTGGCAACTCGAATTTTAAGCTCCCTCCAAAGATTTTCAATTGGATTCAGGTCTGGAGACTGGCTAGGCCACTCCAGAACCTTGATGTGCTTCTTCTTCAGCCACTCTTTTGTTGCTTTGGCGGTGTGCTTAGGGTCGTTGTCGTGCTGAAACACCCATCCTCGACCCATCTTCAGCTCTCTCACTGAGGGAAGGAGATGTTGGTCCAGAATTCCACGATACATGGCCCCGTCCATCCTCCCTCAATACGATGGAGTTGTCCCGTCCCCTTGGCTGAAAAGCACCCCCAAAGCATGATGTTGCCACCACCATGCTTGACGGTGGGGATGGTGTTCTTTGGGTTGTACTCGGTGTTCTTTGCCCTCCAAACACGACGAGTTGAGTTGAGGCCAAAACGTTCTATTTTGGTCTCATCTGACCACATCACCTTCTTCCAGGCCTCTTCTGAGTCGTCCAGGTGGTGAATGGCGAACTTCATGCGGGCCTGTACATGTTTCTTCTTGAGCAGGGGGACCTTGCGTGCGCTGCAGGATTTCAATCCATGACGGCGTAGTGTGTTACCAACCGTTTCTTTTGTAACTGTGGTCCCAGCTGCCTTCAGTTGATTCATCAGTTCCCCCCTTGTGGTTTTGTGATGATTCCTCACTGTTCGCATGATCAGGGACACCCCACGAGGCGAGATCTTGTGTGGAGGCCCAGACCGAGGGAGGTTGGCGGTGGTGTGGTGCTTCTTCCATTTCCTGAAACTGCACCGACAGTTGATCTTTTCTCTCCAAGTTGCTTTCCGATTCTCTTGTAGCCCATCCCAGCCTTGTGCAGATCTACAATCTTGTCCCTGATGTCCGTAGAAAGCTCTTTGGTCTTGCCCATGGTGGTGATGTTGGATGCTGGTTGTTTGGGTGTTGACAGGTGTCTTTTATACAGGTAACGAGGTGAAGCAGGTGTATTTGATGTAGATAATTGGTTGGGATTGGGGCTGTGTCTTAAAGAAAGACTAACTGGCTTGTAGGAGCCAGAATACTTGCTGTTTGGTAGGGGGTCATATACTTGTTTTTCCTCATCAGATGGTTATCAATTTTTATAAATTCATATGTGGTTTTCTGGAATTTTCTTTGGGATTCTGTCTTTCACTGTTAGAATGTACATATGATTAAAATTATAGATCGTTGCATTCTTTGTAAGTGGGCAAACCTGCAAAATCAGCAAGGGGTCAAATACTTATTTCCCCCACTGTATGGGTTTGTTTATTTGTGCTTTGGAACGTAAACACTGTGAAACAATCGGCGACGCTCCCTCTTCATTCACTCTCTAGCTCGACCACCACTGCTCTCTCTCTCTGGCTCATTTAGCCGGGGAGGAGGGGCCAACTGTGAACGTTGTTTACAAACAGCAAAGCCTTGATTCCACCAGGCGCGCAGGCTGTGGTTTTGTGCAATCGCTCGCCATATACAGGTAAAAGCCAGTAAATTAGAATATTTTGAAAAACTTGATTTATTTCAGTAATTGCATTCAAAAGGTGTAACTTGTACATTATATTTATTCATTGCACACAGACTGATGCATTCAAATGTTTATTTCATTTAATTTTGATGATTTGAAGTGGCAACAAATGAAAATCCAAAATTCCGTGTGTCACAAAATTAGAATATTGTGTAAGGGTTAAATTTTGAAGACACCTGGTGCCACAAAGTAATCAGCTGATTAACTCAAAACACCTGCAAAGGGCTTTAAATGGTCTCTCAGTCCAGTTCTGAAGCCTACACAAACATGGGGAAGACTTCAGATTTGACAGCTGTCCAAAAGGCGAACATCGACACATTGCACAAGGAGGGAAAGACACAAAAGGTTATTGCTGAAGAGGCTGGCTGTTCTCAGAGCTGTGTGTCCAAACACATTAATAGAGAGGCAAAGGGAAGGAAAAACTGTGGTCAGAAAAAGTGTACAAGCGATAGGGATCACCGCGCCTAGTCAAGATTGTGAAAAACCCATTCAAAAATGTGGGGAGATTCACAAGGAGTGGACAGCTGCTGGAGTCAGTGCTTCAAGATCCACCACCAAGAGACGCTTGAAAGACATGGGTTTCAACTGCCGCATACCTCGTGTCAAGCCACTGTTGACCAAGAAACAGCGAAAAGCGTCTCACCTGGGCTAAGGAAAAAGAGCTGGACTGCTGCTGAGTGGTCCAAAGTCATGTTTTCTGACGAAAGCAAATTTTGCATTTCCTTTGGAAATCGAGGTCCCAGAGTCTGGAGGAAGACAGGAGAGGCACAGGATCCACGTTGCCTGAAGTCTAGTGTAAAGTTTCCACCATCAGTGATGGTTTGGGGTGCCATGTCATCTGCTGGTGTCGGTCCACTCTGTTTCCTGAGATCCAGGGTCAACGCAGCCGTCTACCAGCAAGTTTTAGAGCACTTCATGCTTCCTGCTGCTGACCTGCTCTATGGAGATGGAGATTTCAGGTTCCAACAGGACTTGGCGCCTGCACACAGCGCAAAATCTACCCGTGCCTGGTTTACGGACCATGGTATTTCTGTTCTAAATTGGCCAGCCAACTCCCTGACCTTAGCCCCATAGAAAATCTGTGGGGTATTGTGAAAAGGAAGATGCAGAATGCCAGACCCAAAAACGCAGAAGAGTTGAAGGCCACTATCAGAGCAACCTGGGCTCTCATAACACCTGAGCAGTGCCAGAAACTCATCGACTCCATGCCACGCCGCATTAATGCAGTAATTGAGGCAAAAGGAGCTCCAACCAAGTATTGAGTATTGTACATGCTCATATTTTTCATTTTCTTACTTTTCAGTTGGCCAACATTTCTAAAAACTCCCTTTTTTGTATTAGCCTTAAGTAATATTCTAATTTTGTGACACACGGAATTTTGGATTTTCATTTGTTGCCACTTCAAATCATCAAAATTAAATGAAATAACCATTTGAATGCATCAGTCTGTGTGCAATGAATAAATATAATGTACAAGTTACACCTTTTGAATGCAATTACTGAAATAAATCAAGTTTTTCAAAATATTCTAATTTACTGGCTTTTACCTGTATACCACACAGGGGGCATCGCAGAAGTGGAGCATCTTGCGCAGACACGCCTGGTAGAATTAAGGGGTACGCAATACCTCCTACATATAACTTTAATGAAGTACTAAGATGTACAGTACCAGTCGAAAGATTGTCAAAACTGCATTTTTGCTGAGTAGAAAGGACAAACACAAGCCAATGGGACTTTTTGCCAACCCGATAACTAATCTATAAAATAAAGCAAATGATTAATAATAAACCATTTATAAAGCAATAAGTTATAATTTCTTGGTAAAAGGTTCATTATTAGAAAGTTGTACCAAAAAAGCTTCACTGCCTTTCCAACTAGAACCAACAAACTTTCCAACTGTGTATCTGTTGCTGGTCAGCATGGAGCCTAAAGCTGCAGAGAGGAGAGGCCAAACACCTTTTGAGGTGAATTTAAAATGAACAAATGTGGAAAAAAAACATCACAAAGAATTTCTCTTTTCATTGAATATACTTTTTCTTAATGTTTAAAGCTGTTTAATTCCAACAACAGACCTACCTTAAAATTCTTAACTTGTCTATTTTAGTCTTTTGTTAACATGTATATCTTTGTTTAGTGGTCTCTTTGCCTTTTTCATCACTCTGTCTTCTAAAAGACAGAAATAAATATAAATAAAAACTGAAATTGGCAAACTGGCAAAACAAACTACTAATGATAGTAGAACAACAAGATGACTTCAATGTTAAAAAAGGGAAATTATGCATTCTCCTAAACTTTTGTTTTCCTACACATTAACCAGCAGATTTTGGGGCTCAAACTACCACGTATCCTTATTAAGAGGAATATTTTGAATAACCAAAATCTCTTAAGGCCTCACTAGTGACACTTAATTGACTGCTGTTGAATTTCTCAGTTCATGTCTTGTTGCCACTGGCTCCATGGTCTCTGGTTCCCCGTGCCTTTTGTAATTCATGTTATTGTACTTTAAACCTGCTTTGATACAAAACTATGTGACTAACATGCCAAAATAATGAGCTGCAATTTTGTTTTTGTTTTGTTTTTCTCTTGCGAAGTGGGGAAACATGCCATTGGATGTTTTGTAAAAGATGCAATCCACACAAAATCGATCTTTTTGAGTATCATCACAGACAGTCCCTGTGAACCTAATGAGTCATGAACTAGCAATTATTAGAGTCGGCTATATGAAATTCATTTAGCTGAGACAGTTGCCATATTTTTGCAAACAGTGTTGAGACAAATCAGTGGAAAGAAACTAAATGTACTGATATTCTGTTGAATGAAATTCAGAAGCTGAGACTTCCTGTGCATCCCTGTGCCACTAACTATGACTGTTTTCATTATGAGGGAGTCCAGATGTTTACATTGTGAACAATCAACTTCTCAATCACTTTCAAACAATGCTGCCGCTTCTATCTGTGCCTGTTTTGCGTCCACTCCGTACCATTTGTTTAGCTCATCTGGGGATGCAAAATGGCACAAATCATAGAGGCTGGTGTTACTGAGCCAGACAGCGATTCAAACCAGGTCTAACCATAATGTCTGAACTCTTTGTGTAAATATCCCTAAATACATCATAAGGCCAAATGATGTATGTTTATAATGTATCTCTATATATTTTCTATTTTACTATATAAAAGAAGTGATTTTCTAGTCATTTACACATATACAATATAACTGTGTGGATTTGATTTGATCAATTTAGCCTGGATATATTGATTATGTTCATAGTTTTAATGGAATGTTATCTCTTTTTATCTTTATGATTAAAGTAGCAGCTTAATGTCTATACCTTTATCTCCAGCCATAAACTGGTGCAGTATGTAAATAGCGACAGGTTGAAGCAACACGATTTAAGATTTGTTTCCAAACTTGTTTATGATTTTAAACTTCTTTTTCCAGGAGGGGAAAAAATAAAATGTTCTTGTTTAGACCAAACTTATTTTTTTTTTTACCTTCATTCTCTTAAACAGTCTCAACACATTACTACACAGAACAAATAGGATTACAGATGTACCATGCTTTTATTTATATTATAATACATTGTATTGCATTGTCTCCCCTGATCAATCCTGTACATTACATGATAGTAAAGACCATGAAAGGTTAACAAAGATTAAGTCAAAACCAAAAATATATATTTCTATGTAATCATATTATTTGTCATGACACATTATATTGTAGCAGTCACATAAGATAAAGTGTATATAGTGCATTAAGAATTAACCTCGTTATGCAGTGAGAAAACAAGTTTTTATTTATTTTAACTTTCTGTAGAATTGCCAAGCATTTTAACCCTAATAAAATCCCCATCCTGCCTTCATTTTACACTCTGCATGGATATAACTTCCCTTTTCATGTGATGTTTCTAAAGCCCCCCCCTCACACATCTGGGCTCCCACATCCCTGTCACTTTCCAAATGATATTCATGTTTGCAGAGGTTGTGTGTACGTGCAATCAGTACTTGAGATAATATCACATAACCGAGGCTGGGTTTATATTTGGGGTATGATTTTTACTATCTTGCTGACAGATGTTTTACTTAGCCAGACCTTTAGTTCAAGTATAAAGGGGGTCTGGACACATTAGATGGCAGCCACGATGCCATAGGCTTTGTTTTAAGCATTAACATTTTAATCCAATACCAATTTTCACCCTCATGTCTCATTGTACTATAAGTACATTTTGAGGGGCTCTGACATGTTTTTTTTCCCCCCAGACCTTCATAAAACGGTACTCTTAAGTTTTCAACTCAAACTGCATGAGGATCAATTAGCAAACATTTATCTAGACCTTCATCACCGAGAAATGAATGGCAAAATTATTCCAGTGTGCAAGTCCACCAATATCCTAATTTAAAACACAACATTTTCACATCTGATCATATCAAATTACTATGGCAGTGAGTTCACTGTTTGCAACATCTGTGACCATATCAACTTTCCAATGCCTTCTTCAGTGTTCACACTACCTGCCTACTACAGAGGCTAAAAATGGTTTCATAATCTTTTCTTATATTTGACATGAAGCAAAACTATTACAACTCATTGGGGTAAATAAACCACGAGCAATAGCCTATCAACCACGGGTCTTTTTGCTTTAGCTGGATATGATTTTGTCAGGCAAACAAATTATTTCCCATTTCACTATTTGTGAAAGCCAGTGGAAGCTGTCATTCTTTGGAAACGTCTTGAGTGAAGCTCAATCAAGCCTCCCCTGTATTAATGTTGTGGATTATACACATACATACTGTACTTTGATAAAATAAAAAAAATACATAGTTAAGAAATAAGTATTATGGCACATAAAGAGGTTAGCATCAAGGACACTTCAGCTGTGTAGATGTAGCTGAGAAATCTAGATCAATCAATCAATCAATCAATCTTGGTGTCATTAATTGGAGAAGTTCTGAGAAGTTCTTAAGTTGAGGTAAATAAAACCCCAGGCCACTATTTGAGAATTGATGGTGTACATTTGTTGAATAACTAAATATTACATGATAAATAACACAAAAGCAAAGATAAAATATGTTGTCTGGTGCAATACACTGAGTGCAAATGCAAGTATTACAGGCAAGAAAATACTTTATATATAATTTTGGTAAAATAGCCACAGTTTCTAGTTTACCTAAAATGCTACAGCACCACAACTTCCACCTGTTTCAAGCTCATGATGAGAAACTGAAAATGACCAGAATCCCTTTTTGAATTGTCACATTTCTGTAAAATCACGTATGGAGAGATGAACTCCAGTCATAAATAAAACCTAGTTGACCTGCTTTGTAATTTTGTTTGGAAAAAATGTCCTTGCTAGATAGACACTACGGTGCTCTGTAGCCTTAAAATATAATGTAAAATTCTTGTAAGAATCTTAAAAAAAAAAAAAAAGAAATCCTCACTATGAAAGGTATGTTGTTAACAAGGGATAATATTAAAGCAGTGTATTAGGTTATACTCTCTGTTCTTGTCATTTCTGGTTGTTTGTGTGTGTGTGTCTGCGCGTGTGTGTGTCTGTGCGTGCATGCGTACTCCTACAAGCTGTGTTGTTCTCTCCTCTTGTCTGCATCCTTAATTTCCCTGACAACCCTGTTGGACACAGAGGAGAAATTAGACAGCAGTACAGTGTGTGTGTGTGTGTGTGTGTGTGTGTGCGTGCGTGCGTGCGTGCGTGCGTGCGTGCGTGCCCTTACAGAGTTAGTTCGTCTGCGTTTCCAGCAGTCTGGGTTGAGTCTTTTCTGTTCATCTGCAAGGGCTTTGGCCTCTATGGTAAATGTCCGCCGCTCCTCACTTCGCATTTTCTTCCACTGCTCCCCAAGGAGGACGCTGATTGCTCTGACACACACACACACACCACGTTACCTTACAATAAACATTGAAACACATCACGGCTTCACAACACACATGTAGACACAGAGCACACTTACCTGTTGTCCTTGCCTGGGTACATCTGTGTGTACTCCACCCTGAACTTCTTGGCAAACAGCATGAAGGCATTCATTGGCCGCTTGCACCTATTGGGCGTGGCATTATTACTTCCTGCTGTGCTGGCTTGCTGGCTTTTGGTTGGCTTTTGACGAGGAGAATGGGAGCGACCGGGACTCGGGGTGTCTACAGGTTTTACGCAGATCCACAATCGACAGGTTATATATAAAATGCATCCTCAAACTTGCTCTTTTTTCTAAAGTGTGTTTTCATTTTTGCAAACTGATTGATGCCTGTAGCTAATGTATCGGTTTATTCACACAGTGGAGTATCTCTCTATTATAGTACCTTGTAATGTGTCTCTATCTGGAGAAACAGCTCCCCCGCTGGACTGCGAGGCGCGCCGCCGTCTGGCCATACTGCTCAACACGTACACCGCAGAGGAGTCCAGAGGAGTGAAATCATAACTGAGAAAGACACGCGTATAAAAAAAAGAAGCGTTTCACACACATAAATTTATCTGCTAATCTGCCTTTTGCTGCTTTGGGTTTAGAAGAGGTGCCTATTTCACCTCTTGAATGTGTCAAAGACCAGTGAGTCGTCGGTGTGTTTGGCATCTCTGTGTCCTGGAGGAAGGCACACATCTCCCACCTCCATTTCATAGCACGGTATCCCATAACGCACCACAGTCAAGCTTGGGTGAAATGACGTCCACCCTAACAGAAAGTGAGTAAGAGTGTAATTAAATCGATATGTTGTTTTCAACGGTTGCCATGTTTCCTCACCCTGATCACTCCTACCTTTGTTTTTGACGTAGAAGGGGTGATCAAGTTGGCACCGGGCGGTCATGGGGGCATGTTCGAATGCCCCGGGGTCAAAGGTCAGCTGTAGGACAGCCTGACCAGACAACACAATCTCTGAATGCTCCACCAGCTTCAGACCCTCAGAGCCATAACCCTGCATAAGAGCAAGCAGTGCATTTACTCATTATGTACAATTACTGTATTGCTTGTTTTCTTCCACTTAAATGATACAGATTGCTTCTGATGCTATTGTTAAATATACAACACAATTGAGAACAGTCCGGTCGCACTGCATTAAGATGGACACCAAATTTAAAAAGTGCACCGTGAGCTCAGAGGCCTGACGCTCTTAAGCGTAGGCCCAAGCTTCTTGCATAATGCACCTTCAGAGATCTTGGTTGTTCCTCATCACCAGAGTCTTCCTGAGCAGAGTCCAGTTCCTCGACGTCCTGCCACTCCACATTAGAGCCGCAGTGGAAACGCAGATGAGTGCCTGATGACAGAGAATAGCTGCTCTGAGATATAAACAATAATCTCAGATATAATCTCCCATGTATGTCTTCCCAACAGAGGGGAAAAACAAAGCAATGACCCAGTGTGAGGTGGCGGCAAAAGTGATTCTACCTTTGAGAAAGCAGTGCCAGACGGTGGGTGGACAGGAGAAGCTCCAGCCCATGTCTTCGTCATCAGACAGAGAGGATCTGGTTGACACTGCAGAACCACATTCACTGCTCTTCTGTGGAAACATGACGCATTGTCAGGCACGTGTCAGGATTTGGCAGCTACCCATAAGCCACGAAATGTGGGTTTGTACAAACAGCAGCAGCTCATTATTGACACACAGTCTTCTATGGCACATGGTTGGAGAGGAGTCAGTTTTAATAAGTTAAAACCAGAGACTGTAAATATAGTGGACGTAGCAACAGTCATTGGTTTGTGGACTGCAGTTTTGAAGTCTAGAGTTTAACAATTTGTCCATTGCCAGTTTCTTTTTGTTACTTGATGTGACGATTTTTGGACAAAAAGTTGAAGGAGGGGAGGTTGTCTATTGGCACTGTGCTAAGCTAAATGCCAAAGAGGGAAATGTGTTGCAGATTTTAAGCTGGCTGAAGCAAGTCATCGGGTGCAGTTTTACTTGTGGGTAAAAACGGACATCCAGGTACTGCCGCCATTCTTCTGCATGTATGGCAGTACACCGAAAATTGGCAGACTTTCCCTAAAGCGAGATAGCATAGTTGGCGCTCACGAACACTTCACTAAACACTTTTAGGCAACCAAAATGTTACAATCAACTTTGATGACGTGAAGTAAACACACAGAGAGGGTCAAAGTTTAAGATACAAAAACAACACCCAAAAACAAGTTCAGGTCTGGTTAGCATAGCTAAGCCTCTGTTATGATTGACAGGTCAGCCTGCAGCCACGCCCCTAAAGCATCCCCTGCTTTATTGTCTTTTTTAAAAGAAATGGGACCATCATTTCTAAATGAACATCATGCTGTACTGAAGACTTGAAACTAGCGATTAAGGACATAAACTTGTTATCAAAATATTTGACTTAAAATCAAGTGAGAGGTGGGTTTGTTTTCCCATAGACTTTCATACAATCAAACTCCTTTTTGCAACCAGTGGAGTCCCCCCCTGCTGGAAGTTACAATGCTGGTTTAAGGCAGATTCTGCATTGGCTTCACTTTTCAGACCCAGAGTATTTGTTCATTATTTTTACAGTCTATGGTTAAAACATAACAAAAGATACTTTATTGTTCTTCAGATATTGTATTCACATTAAGGGCAGTGAAGCATAAACATGAGCTCTACCCTGGTACGCCGACGCTCCCTGCCATGACCTGTGGGGGCCGACAGGGTGCTGCTGGGATGAGGGGGAGGAGGCCGAGAGTAGGAATGTAGATTGCTGCTAGCGCTGGAGAGGCAGACCGAAGAAGAGCTGAAAATGACACAGGCTTATTAGTGGAATGGAGGCTGTGAGTGCGTAGCACAGAGAATCCAAAGATCTGTAGTAGGTTATGTAGGACAGAATGAAACAGGGCAGTTGTAGGGCTGGTTAATGTGGCTGAGCTAGAAGAAGTGGTTTCTTGTAATATTGAGGCTAAAGGCTTCAAAGCTAGGTTGTAGCTTACAGGTCATTTCCTCAGTTTTGTGTCTGACTGTTTTTTTTTTTTTTTTTTTTACAATCTGAGGAATAGTTTACATTCAACAATAACATACAAATTACACGTTTTAAGCCTGATTTTTATATTTATTTTAGAGTCAAAGTTCTTAGATCTGACATTTTTAATCAAAAATATAAATTACAATAGAAGGTGTTCACCAGAATGATATTCCTATGACTAAGAGGCAGGATTAAAACTACATTGTGAAATAGAATTGTATAAAAGGATTTTTTTTTTTTAAATGTACAGAACATATATTATTATATATAATAACAGTTAAATGAATTTAGAAAAACAACATTTTACAGACTTGTTATAAGTTATTTGTGTTTATTTACATCTGTAACATGGTTGAGGAGACACATTGCAACCATATATAATTTGTTATATTTATACTTCATGAGTGTTTAAGAAGGAAGCACAGGTACCTGTTATGAGGGGAGTCTTGCAGCAGTGGGCTCTGAGGCCCAGTAGCGATGTGAGCAAGCTGAGTCAGCCAGTGTGTGTCAGGAGGCTGGGTGTGAGCACGTTGCTCCTGGTGGGACACACCCACGTCCACCTGGTAGATGGGTGGTGCTGTTGGCTCCGCCTCCTCCTGAACCTGCTGCAAGTCTGGGAGGTCGTCTAGAAGGAGAAAACAAACTCCGAATCAGAATACTTCATTGATCCCCTCAGGTAAATTGTTTACTTGCAGTAGCTCACAGTCAAGTTTAAGGTAAAAGAAGAAAAAAAAAGTAAGAAAAGAGCGAGTCAATAAGGTCCTGCTGGTTTCACCAAGTCAAATTCAAGACTTTCAAAGAGCATTATGAATAAAAATTTTCATCAAGCAAAGTATCGCTAAACCTGCTCTTCCCCATAGCTGAAGAATAAAATCTGTTTTATGTCTGTGGTACAATCCAATAGACTTGCGCCAATCACACAAAAGCTGATTGTCTGCGATATAAGTTGCATGTTGGTGTCATTAGTAGTCGTAATACAGCAAAATGATATTTGGACTAGTTAAAGAAAAAATTACAACACCACGGAAAATAATTAAATAATAATAAAAATTAAGACCTGTTTAAAATTATTTAAGACCTAGAACACAATAGAACTGCAAATTTAAGGCCTAAAATATTGATATGTTAGACTTTTTTGTTACAAATATCATGAAACTTGAAAAGCAAACAAACTTGAAGCTATTCATCCATGTGCTGTGTTAAGGCCGGTGCATGCCTGTGTCTCATGTACCGTATTCCATGTAACTGTCACTGGTGGGGAAGCCAGGTGAGGAGGGGAGGCGTTCCTCACAGCAGAGCAGTGATTGGTCTCCATCAGCATCCATCGTCACTCCCACTTGACTAGTTTCAAAGAATGTATTTGTTTAAATTTCACAGCATTATTTTTTTTAATTTGTTCATAGATTAAAGTGTCCTTTTATTAACTATAGGTTAAGTCCACCGAGTGATTAACTGAGTAGGATTGCAAAGCATTGTAGTACAGACAGTAATAGTAAAACACGTTGGTGAATTGTATAAAGCAACGACTTTCTAAACTCAATGCAAATCCAATAAAAGATTGATTGAAAAATGGATTACTGTAAAATCTACGCTAAAGACCCAGCTTTGTACAATTACTTTTAATTCATTTTCTCAGCTTACACTTCCCTTACCGCTGTCACCCTTTGGGTTAGACTTCCGCGGACTCAGCTGGTCATTGGGGGTGACTTGGACCCCGTCATAACTGCTTGCAGTTCTAGTTTTCTATGTTTTTATTGTGTGTGCATTTGCTTGTGTCTTGTGTTTCTTTCTTTTTTTATTCTGTGTAATCTGTAAAGCACATTGGGTTGTCTTTGGGTATGAAATGTGCTAGATTAATACATTTGCCTTAATAATTTAACAACATTATCAACACATTATTATTATATACTAGCATGCAAACAAACAGCAGCTTTTGCAATTTCAGAGATTAGCCTGGCAGTTGGTTGGTAGTGATAAGGAAAGTTCTGTTTACTCAGCTGTATGTCTTTTTGTTAACGTTTATTTATAAGTCAATTTGAGAACTTATTCTTGCAACAACAGCCTGTCACATTCACACAGTTCCACATTCATACGTGGGAGCTGCTCAGTACAACTACAGTCTGATCTGCTGGTGCTGGCCACTGAAACAAAAGCTAACACAGCTTATTTTTTTAACCTTTATTTATTCATGGAAGGTTCACTGAGAGGCAGCCTCTCTTTGCAGGAACGCCCTGATCACATTCACACAGTCCCACATTCATACCTGGAAGCTGCCCGGTGCAACCACAATCTGATCTGTTGGCCACTGAGCAGCTCCACTGGAGCGGATGGGGTTAAGGGCCTCGCTCAACGACACCTCAGTGGTGGTGATGATGAGGGAGGGACAAGCGCTGCTCTCTCACTTTCCCCACCCAGATTTTATCCTGTCGGTCTGGGGATTGAACAGGCGACCTCCCCGGTCACAAGCTCTCTTCTTTAACCTTTAGGCCCAATATGTCTCCTGTAGCTCTGGACAAGCTTTCCAAAATAAAAAAAAACACCTTATGATGTCACAAAGGTATTATGCCCTGGGCTCTGAAACTACACGTTTTAATGGAATCCCTGTCACAAGCTCTCTTCTTTAACCTTTAGGCCCAATATGTCTCCTGTAGCTCTGGACAAGCTTTCCAAAATAAAAAAAACACCTTATGATGTCACAAAGGTATTATGCCCTGGGCTCTGAAACTACACGTTTTAATGGAATCCCTGTTACAAACAGGAGGTTTATGGGGAGTTTGAAGGACGCTAATGTTGACCAGGCAGGAAGGGTCTAACAAAAGATGCTATAGATGAATGTTTTAAATAAAAATCTAGCTTCATACTAGGGATTCAAAGTCAGGATATATCTTGGCTTCTGCTGCTTTTATATTTACCATTCCTTTTAATCTGTCTCTTGTAAGTCCCACAACTGTATGGAGTGAAATACTAAATCACTGGAAAACCCTTGATAGAGTTGGGTCAGTAATTATACAGTACCGATGCAAGTTAACACTGCAGTCCACTGCTGTGTCGTACCTTTGTGTTCACGCTCAGGCTCAGAATGCCGCATGTTGTGATGTTTGGGTTCACTGGAAGGCATAGCTGGGGTCACCGCCTCTCAAACCATGATGTCCACACAGGCACTGAAACATGCAGACAGTTCAATAACTGTACATACTCTGTAGCCAACACTCATTCTAAAATCACACTTTATTAGCATGATAGTAAATGACCAATTAAAGCATATAGGTAATATACTGTAGGTAGGAAATATAACTCAAAGGTAAACCTTACTGGCATCTGTATCAACATTAGCCATACAATCAGACTCCCATAGGTAGCATGCACGCATGCACGCACGCACAGAGAGAGAGAGAGAGAGAGAGAGAGAGAGAGAGAGAGAGAGAGAGAATCCTCCCAATGTATAGGCTATAAATGGTGGGTTATATAGGGTAACACTGGGCTAGTTACATAATAGCCTACACTATGTTTAGACACATTCTCAAAGGTCCTGCCTATTTGCCAGTTCACTTTAATGGATAATGGATATAACTGTAAACAATATGTAGAAATATTCCGTTTCAAATATGTCAACATAACAGCGTGTTATATTTCACAATATTCTTGTCATGTGACTCATTAATTGTTTATAAACTTTAGGTCCTGCACGCATGCGCATATACAAGCCCATTCATTCAGAGAAGGGCATCGATAATACATTTTAAGTAATTAGTTTAAAAGAAGAAGAAGAAAACACGACATTAACTTGCCATTATGACATTATCGACTGTTAATCGATGCTGTTCGTGCCAACGTTTTCTGCACGTCGATAAACTTCGGACGAAGCAACACTGAATGTTATTTTGTTATCACGAAACAAATGTGCCGTTTAGCTAAAGTTTCGTCGACGAAAACGAGAAAAAGCTTTAGCGGCTATGTTTTACTGGACACATAAACGACATTTAAGAGTTTCGTGGTGTGAAAACATTAAAATGGACGAGCCTTTCTATTGCGCAAATGTAGTTGCAACAAAACAACTCGTCAACAATGAAGCTTCACGGAGAGAGCAGCGAAACTGCATTTAAGCCAAAAATTATACGTTGTCACTTTCACATTATTACACGTGTGCCAGGTTCAGGAGTAAATCATTCAGTTGGTATAATTACATCTTAAAGGAAACGCTTTAAAACCCATGAATATTTGAATTAACTTATCTCAACTCACCAAAACAGTCGCCTTGTACGGGAAAGAGGGCTGGTACAAACACATTTTCTCCGGCGATCCTATTGGCCAAACCTGATGTTATTCTACAGCTCCTCTCATCCTCATTGGTCAGTTCAGTGTAGCTTCTTCTCTTTATTATGATCGCCACAACAATAAAACATTGGGTGAAAAAAACATCTAATATCCTATATAATAAAAGTATACAAAGTATAAAGTAAAGTATACATTAATGAAGTTAGTTTATTTTTTGGAGTAATTACAGTATTTTGGATCAACAAACAATGAACAATCAGGAAAATGTGCTTAAAGTAGATAGGTAAAAAAAGAAAGAAAAATTACCTCACAAAGCAGATTATGTAATAGCAATTTCAATAACTGAAATGTTCATAATACAATATTCACATTCAGAAAAGCATGTAGTGTAGTGCTGGTGTGTCATGATAAAACAGACTGCCTTCAGCACAACTGGCACACATGCAATGCAACTAGTAGTCAAGTAAGCCAAGTAACCTGTTCAGAGACAATGGCCTTCTCCTGTGTTTCAGACACATCCTTAGTTCAGTCAAGTTAAGACAGTAGTAAAACGAAGTGTTGCCAAATCATAACAAATTGGCACACAAAAAATTTAATAATAATATAATAATAATAATAATAATAATAATAATAATAATAATAATAATAATAATAATCAACAGAAGCAGAGAACACGAGACTGGCTTGAAAACTAAATGCAAGCACAGGCGTTCTCAGTTTCTGTAACAATAATATAATGCATGCTATTATTTGCTTATTATATATGTGTATATATATATATATATATATATATATATATATATATATATATATATATATATATATATATATATATATATATATATATATAAGTGTTACCTCAGTATTGGTTTTAAAAATGAGTTTGAAGAGTTTTGGGGTCAGGAGAGATGCTGGTGGAGATGACCCTTGACTGGTTGCCGGACCCTCCATTGACAGAAGTAGTGAGTGAGTGTTCATTGCCCCCCAGTGGTCACCGGTAAGGAACTGCATCAATGCAGCACACGTCAAGTTTACGTAGCAACATATCTGGTCAATTATCCACAAATATTAAATCAATAAGAAATAATAAAATATATTATAATAAATAATCCTCAAACTGAAGCAATCTAAAATATATAACAAAATAATTATAACATAGTGATCATGTTAATTGTTTTCTAGTGGCCAAAAACTACAATTACACATTCTTAAATAGGAATATTTATTATTAGCAATTTAAATGGCTTTAATTGTCTTACTAAGGAGAACATATTAACTAGTCCATTTCGTTAAACAGTTCCATTCCTTCTGTTACATACATTTTGACCACCAACTTTAAACCAGAAAATTAAAAATATGGCTGTGTGCGTCTACCCTTCATAAAAATAGTTTATTTTGAAGAGAATAGCCGGAAGTATTTTTTCCCCGTTAGTCGGCGCGAGTTTGACAATCTTCCTGAGTTGAAGCGCAGTGTTTGCTTAATCCAAACTTTGCCTACGTTACTATTTTGACTCTGGTTTTACGTCTGTTCATGTAGCATAAATGCCGAAACTTTTGCAAAAAGCTCCGGGTTTAGTTTCCCTGCGTCTGCGTTTGTTGGTGAGTCATAAAAAGTTTTTGTTTTACAAAATTGACGCCTCTCTTTACGATTTTGACAGCTGTTAATGACCGTTACATTCACCCACCCCAGACTAGCTAACAGTTCCGCTACGCTTACTTAAAACTACTGATACTGACCTAATAACGCTTATGACACATTGGTTAGAACAGCAGACTGTGTGAATTTGTGCAGTTGTAGTCTAGGTTACATCCATCCATGCATATATCCGTGTTGAGTTTTGTTTCCTGCTTTTAAAACTTCCTCTGCTTGTGTAAAATAAGCAGAAGGGAAACTCCGTTTGATCCTGTGACTTATTCCAGTCAACATAGTTTGTTTAAAAAATACTTTACGCCCTGCTTTTTATAGTTTTCCTAAATTGTGTAAAGGAAATGGCACATTTTCCTGTAAAATTAGTTTTATTGGTTTGCCCTAGTTGTTTTAGAAAATATATATATTTTTTAAATTAGAAAGCAGTGCTTTAGGGACAGATGCACTGTGGCGCATTCACTGCCAAACATACCACAGTCCATCTCTATCTGTGTCTCATTGCGACTGTGTTGAAGACTGCTGACTGCAGTTTAAAGCTCAAACGATTAGCTGCTTACTCAACAAATGAAATGGGTAACTATTTTAGAATTGACATATATGTTTAAACAAAAATGTCCATCTCTTTCTGGATTCTAGTATCTCATAATGTGTGGAGTGGCTGCTTTTACTTTGTTTTATCTAATATCAAACTGAACATCTTTGGTCTTTGGACTGTTGGTCAGGCTGGAAAATTATGTCAGAATTTTTTTTTAATTGTCTGACATTTCATAGACAAAACCATTAAAAGATTTGCTGATTACTCAATAAAGAAAATAGCACTTACTTGCAGCCTTACTGCAGTTCACTCATCTGGAAAAAGCAGCATATTTTTAACCTTCTACATCAGTCAATTCAATTTTATTCATAGTATCAAATCATAACAAAAGTTATCTCGAGACACTTTACAGATAGAGTAGATCTAGACCACACTCTATAATTTACAAAGACCCAACAGTTCTAGTAATTCCCTCCAGAGCAAGCAACTAGTGCGACAGTGGCGAGGAAAACTTCCTTTTAGGAAGAATCAATTTGATTTCAATTCAATTTCATTCATAATGTAGACCATACTATGATTTACAAAGCCCCAACAATTCTATTAATTCCCTAAGAGCAAGCAAGTGACAGTGGCAAGGAAAAACTCCTGTAGGAAGAAACCTGGGTTGACCCAGGCTCTTGGTAGGCGGTGTCTGACGGGACCGGTTGGCGGGGGTGATGCACAGTGGCAATAATAGTCACAATAAAGATAATGGAACTGTTACTACAAATGGTAGTCGTACTACCAATTACAGGAACAAGACTTTCAAAAAGCAGCTGAAATGAAAAGAGTTGATGGCCAAGAAGGTCAGAGGTCATAGATCAGGGTTCCTTGATGCTTAGGTGGCTGGTATTACAAATATGTATCTCTCTATCAATATATATTCATTTATCTGGTGGGGAATTATTGGTTTCTTCCTCTTTGATCTTCTGCCTCTTAAGGAAGGTGAGATGTGTACTGGATCATAAGAGATTTCTATCTGTCCCCCACCAGCTAGGCAATGGACGGGCAGCAGATCCTGGTGAGCGACCAAGAACCCAAAGCCCTGCGAGAAGACACACGGAGGAGGAGGAGAAAGAAGGCCATCATGACGACGTCCTGCATCTCCATGGATCAGATCAATGTTGAGTTTGTCCTGCCCACGGCGGGCGGAAACAGCCCGACACTCTTCTGTTGGAGGTGGCTGGAAACTGGACGGTGGAACAGGTCTCCTGATTTACTGTCAACACTGGGGTTTCTTCAGGATTAGGGCTGGGTAGCGTTCAAAACATTTCGATACCAATACTGTGACCTCAATACCGGTTCCTAAACCATACTTTTTTGATACCAATGTTATAAAACAAAAAGAAATGACTACATTATGGCACAAATCTTTTTATTTATTGTTCAGCTCCTCCTATGTCTCTCTGTGTAACGTCTCTCTGAGTTTTTCCTGCATGTTTCTACCATGTGTAACGTTAAACAGCCAATCACAAACATTATTAGATCTTGGTACAAGCATGCTGCATGCTTATTGGCTCACTGATCGACTCCTTACATATTAATATTTGGTGTTGAGTGACGAGGTATTTTTCAATACTCAACACTTTAGAGGCAATTCAGTTGGTGCCTAAAAAGTATCACTTCAGTACCCAGCCCTGATCATCATGGAAGTTAAAAGGGTTCTCTCAGTGGCATTAAACATGCATTATATTTCAGAGTTCAACATTGAGTTTTTTTTTTCTCACTTGCCCAAAAACAAATTCTACTTGCACAAAGTAAATTTATACTAACTATATTAGTGGTTATTAAATAATGATAAAGAAGACTCAAAGTCAATTTGATTTCAATTCAATTTCATTTATAATGTAGACCATACTATGATTTACAAAGCCCCAACAATTCTATTAATTCCCCTAAGAGCAAGCAAGTGACAGTGGCAAGGAAAAACTCCCTGTAGGAAGAAACCTGGGTTGGACCCAGGCTCTTGGTAGGCGGTGTCTGACGGGGCCGGTTGGGGGGGGGGCGTGATGCGCAGTGGCAATAATAGTCACAATAAAGATAATGGAACAGTGACTACAAATGGTAGTCGTAGTGGTTCATGTCATAGCAAGACATCATAGCAGTCATTGTTATAGTTTAGATGCAAGATGCTGCTTTTATCATAGCACTCCAGTATTTGATTTCTGAATGAAGACGTTCCTTTGAAAAATTATCCGCTTTGATATGCCTTGGACTCGAACTTGCGGCAAAACATTGTAGTTGTTTCATCGTCATTTTCTACTGCCACCCAAAAATAAATCCTTCTTCCAGGACGCTTTAAACAATCTCTTTTGCTTTTTACGCAGACTTCTTCTTCTTCTTCTTCTTCTTCTAGACAGCCACCAGTCACGCTTCAGTAGCGCCAACTCAGTTCTTGATTGGCTAACGGCCCATTCAAATCAACAGCCATTCTCAGACATGGGCCAGGGAGAGGGGCAAGAGAACGATGATGTAAATAATGACATAAGGGCTACAGAATAGGAGGAAAATATGCAATATGCTGTAATGTTGTTGAATATCGCGATAACAATATTACTCGTGATACATAAACAGATGTTTAAGTGTACTCGGTTCTGCATTTCTGCTGCCATACAACAAATTGATTGATGAATTTAAAACAAACAAAATAAAATTATTTCCAACATTCTTTTGTTGAACAAATTTAATTGAATATTAAAGGTACCAGTAAAAAAAGAATGACAGTTACATTTTAATGTTCAGTTTTCTGCTGATATTTTCTTTAAATCAACCTGTAGTTTGATCTGTTTCGTGCCTAATGCGATACGTCGCAGCCTTTCGCGATGTGTTTTTACACCAGTTTATTTTGCGATGACAATAAAAAACGATATAATATAATATACAGCCCCATATGATATGATGAAGAGCAGAAAAAAGGGTTGAAACCCAACGGGCAAGTGGGTTGTGGGCAACCCTTATCGTTGAAGCCTGTTGTGTCTTGTCTCACAGGTGAAAGCTCAGGTGTGGCTGAAGGCGGTGACTTTAAACCTCTGTCATGACTTCTACCAGCGCTATTCCCCGGACCACTGCATCTTGCTCTACCAGAAGAAAGGCAACATATGCGAGATCTACGATAAGCACCAGGTGTTCCAGACGCTAGACTGCATCCGTTACTGGAGAGGTATAGCACCAACCGCGACACAATAATAAATAAAAAAGAATAAGCACAATACATAAATAATCTTAAATAAATACTCTTGTCCCAAAAGAGAGTAGGAAGAAGCGAAAGGCTTTTTGGGTCCTACCCTTTTTGAAATGCATCATACATCTTTAATTACTAGAGTCCGATCAATATTAGGCATTTTCCAAACTATCAGTATCGGCATTTATAATGGCAGATAAATTATTTTTGTTTGTTTTTTATATTCATTCATCAGAACCATTTATAATGACAAATACGTGATTGTGATAATGAGTATTTAAAAAATAAAATAAAAACGAACGGTCAACCATGTTATGAGTGTTGGCATTGCATAGTTTGTCCACCAGAGGGCGCACAACAACGTCCCTGTTTTTTGTTCAAAGGACTTTAAGTTTCATATCTTAAGTCTGTATTTTTATATATTTGATTTTTCAGAACTTAAATATATTTTGATGTTTATCTGTTCTGTTGTGACAATAAAACAAACAAGTTTATTTTTTAACTGCATTATCATATTTCTTTAGTGAGAATACAATAACTACAACTAACTAATGTTAGGGAAATCTGTTTTTGTTTTGTTATGCGTTTCTGGGTTTTTAAAAAACTATTTTCTAATCGGCCGATATTTTCACCAAATATTTGTATCTTGTATCAGCCTTAAAAATCAGACTGGCTCTATTAATTACAAAATAATCCTAATCAATGTGTTTTCAATCTAGGGCTGGGCGATATGGAGAAAATCAAATATCATGATATTTTTGACCAAATACCCCAATATCGATACCACAATAATATTATAGTATTGATTGTTGGTGCGTTCATAAAATATTTACACAATGATATTTTTGATAAATGATCATCAGTAATGTGGATATAATGACTAAGTGGGTAAAGATTAATATTAGAACAGTTACAACAGTCTGGTAAGTCCAGAAAATGACATCACTTTAATGCAACCTTTAAAACCAGGAAGAGCCGCACCTCCTACCAGGTGAGCTTTTATATTTCGTTTTGAACTGTGTGACATTTTCACTCAATTAAACTAACTCAATAAACTATTCCAGAGAATCACTCCACAAACAGAAATGCACACTTTTAAGAGTAACGCGGGTATACGGTTGTTTTAAATTAAGTTTCGGTTTTAAGTCGCAGCCCCAACTCTCTATCCAGGAACAATTTTGGAATGTTCCCAGGAAGTAAATTGTTGATGATGATGAAGCATGAATGATGTGTTTGAAAAGCCCTGAAGAAAGACGTGGGGCGCATCCAGCTGGTTCCCCGCCCGCAGCCCTCGGACGAGTCCCAGCAGTACCAGCGCTACCTCAACTACCTGATTGGCTACGACGTGACTGATGTCAGCAACGTGCATGACGATGAGCTGGAGTTCACCCGCAGGAAGCTGCTGACGCCGCGACGCATCCAGCTGTCTGAGCGTGACGCAAAACTCTACTCCATGGACCCCTGGGTCACCCGCAAGCCGCTGCCCGAGCACCTGCTCAGCAAGGTGTGTGTGTGTGTGTGTGTGTGTGTGTGTGTGTGTGTGTGTGTGTGGTTAAGTTCAGTGTTTCCATAACACGTTCTTCACTTTATATAGAATGAATTTGCAATATTGTCTGTAAGCAAAGCTTGCCCATATGAACTTCTGTTTAAATCAAAGTGTTTCCAGTGAAATGAAATGACCTTGCTATCCGAGGTCTTACTCACAAGGAAGTTGTAAATAATCTGGTGGGATAGTTTATTCCCTTCTTCCTTCCAGTTCTTTGAATGTACTGTTTGTTTCTTTTATTGTATTTTCATTCCCTCTTTTGTCTGTTAATTTGTTGCTCCTTCAGATCAGTAACGGTCACATCCTGGTGGTGATCCACATCAGCACAGCCAGCCAGACCATCAAGGTCTCCATCGACAACACACCAGCACAGGTATCCAATTTCATTTCTACCGTTTTTTAACATCTTTTTTAATTAACGATGTGCCAAATCCAATCGACAATATTGGGCTTTTTTGACGGTGTTCAGTTTTGCCGGTGTTGCCAAACCTTAGAATTTTTTTGCACTATGCGCACTACACTGGTCGCCGTAATGACGCCGCCGTTGATTACAGGAAGGTGTTTGCATAGGTAGAGCGTTCATTGCAGTAGGCTGTAAGAAAGTGAAAATGGAACTTGCTAGCAGTAAAAGTATTTTTTGGCAGTACTTTCAGTTAAAAGAAGGCGATTCAAGTTGAGCTACATGTTCAATTTGCAATGCTGATTTGTCTCGTGGTGGCAAGGACCCTAAACAATACACAACATCGCCGCTGTTAAAACATTTGGTATGAAACATCCAAAAGAATATGAGTTGTGAATAAAGGTACTTTACAGGTGCCGCAAAGGAAGGACAGTCACAGCTAAAAACCTGCGTTACCAGGCATGTTTACTTCATTACTGTGTTAACGGACTGAGGATGGAAGTAGGATACGGCAGAATCTTAACCTGTGGATTCGAACCCCAAAATCTGGATTTGGTGCATCCTTTTATTAGTTAGTTTTTCACTTTATTCACATATGATACTTATCTCAACCTCCCTCATTCTTTTTTTGTGGGGCCTTTTATATTCAATTCAATGTTCAATTTTTCAATAAAAGCATGTTGGGAATGATTTCCTTTCATTTGTTTTGAATTCAACAAGCAGTTTGTTGTATTATAGCAGAATACGGAAAGCAGATATAGTACAGATTGATATAGGTATGATATTCATATTTTCCTCATATCGAGCAGCCCTAGTAAATACATACAGCTAGTGTAGATAATCAGTGGGATCCATAGGTTTATGTTATGTTTTCCCAGTGTTGAACAGGACACTGTACCATTTTCTGACAGTTTTCTATCTTGTTTAGGTATTGGTAAGCTTTCTTGCCAAGACAGCAAATAAGAGAAGTTTGCTGGGCATTCCTGACAACATGTGCGAGGCCGACTTTGTGCTACGTGTGTGTGGAAGGTATGTCCGAGGCTAAAACGCACCATAGCTTCTTAGACATGGAGTCAATATAATAAAGTTTGCTTTGAAGTATAAGAGTAATTCACAAGCAGACAGTCAATAATATGTCAGGTTTTACAACTTGAAAGTAAGCTTCTCAGTGTCTGTTAACACAGGGATGAGTACCTGTACGGGGATAAACCGCTGCAGGACTTTAACTGGATCCGTCAGTGTCTGAAGAATGGGGAGGAAATCCACCTGGTTCTTGAGGCGCCACCTGATACAGACCTGGATTTGGTTCAGAAGGAGGACTGGGCACAAGTGGATGACTGCACCGGAGTTGCAGGTAAGCATACTGTGTTTGTTACTTCATGATGTATCAATTCCAATTTCTTGAGATATGTAAACACTACGTTTACATGTACGTTTGGTACTAATAATTAACCTCCTAACTGTTCTTTGTCAGGTACCCATGAGCAATTGACCATCGATGAGAAGGACCATGAACGTGTGTTCACCATCTCCATGTGGGACTGTAACAGGAAGTTCAGAGTGAAGGTGCTGGGTATTGACATCCCATCTCTACCCAAAATCCCAGAGTTTATTGTCTTCATAGAAGCCAGCATCTTCCACGGCCAACAGCTTTTAGCCCAGGTAATCAAAAACTTTCAAACAACAAAAATCTGACAATGGCGGCCGTGGTCTATATTGATTTTAGGACAGCTAAAACATATATTTTTACGTTTTCCTTTCTTGTTCCATTTCTCCCTTCCACCCTTTTAAAACTGTAAGCTGTGCCTTTAAACGAGCTGTCAGGACTTCTGTACGATTGCGATGTCACAACAATACTATATAAATGTAGAAAGTGCCGCTAGAGTGGCGTTACATTCATTCCCCAACTGCAGTAATGGTGCAGAGGCTCTTAGTGCAGATGAAGAAGCGAGGGGTGCTTTAAGAGACGGGCACTTAACAGAGGGTTTCAGAAGGAGGGTGAACTGGCTACCAGTCTACACTCCGTACTTTGTTCTGTACAGGAACTTGAACCTGCGATAACCTTAAACAAGATTCAGCAAATCAGAACTGAGAACCCCACCTATCTCAGTTTTACAATTGAATGGACAGCAGGGCTAGCAGAGTTTAACCCTGGCTTTACTCTCTCAGGAGAGGACGTCCTCTAAAACCTTCAATGAAGAAGTGCTGTGGAACTGCTGGTTGGAGTTCAACATTAAGATCAAGGACCTGCCCAAAGGAGCACGACTCAACCTTCAGGTGAACATTTCATTCAGATGCTGTGGAGATGAATGAAATATCTTTGTACTATGTCACTAACTGTTAGTGCTCTACTGTTTTCCCACATAGGTGGTCTGCAGGAAGCAGTCCCAGACGCCAAACTCCAAGGGATCCTCCGCCTACCAGGATAGTACAGCGGGAACAAGCAGCCATGATGGTGAGGTCTGCAACATTTGGTTGCCTGTAGGGCTGCAACTAACAATTATTTTCATTATTGATTAATTTGTTGATTATTTTTTTCAATTAAATAATTAGTTGTTTGCTCTATAAAAGGTGAAAAATGTCGATCAGTGTTTCCCATAGCCCAACATGACGTCCTCAAGTGTCCAAAACTCAAAAGATATTCAGTTTACTGTCACAGATGAGAGAAGAAACTAGAAAATATTCACATTTAAAAAGCTGGAATTAGAGAATTCCAAACGATTTGTCAATTTTCAAAATAGTTGACTACTTGACTAATTGATTAATCTTTGCAGCCTTAGTTGCTACAGTCTAGTTGTTGCTATGGTGTAGTTGCTTGTTGTAGTCTGGCTCTGTCCAAGGTTTCTTTCTAAAAGGGACTTTTTCCTCGCCACTGTCGCACTAAATGCTTGTTCTTGCGGGAATTACTGGAATTGTTGGATATTTGTATATTATAGAGTGTGGTCTAGACCTACTCTATCTGTAAAGTGTGTTGAGATAACTCTTGTTATGATTTGATACTATAAATAAATTGAATTGTATCATGCTGTTAATCATTCAAGCAAGGCTCTATATCTGTCTTTTCCGTTTTGTCAGGAAAGATCAAGAGCCGTCTTCTGTACTATGTCAACCTGCTGCTGATTGACCACCGCTCCCTGCTGCGCCAGGGCGAGTTCATCCTCCACATGTGGAAAATGCCAGAGAAGAGCGAGGAGAGCAGCAGCAGCATCAACGCAGACAAGCTTACCTCGGCCACCAACCCCGACAAGGCCTCGGCTATGGCCGTTGCCATCCTGCTGGACAAGTACTGCTACCCTGTGGTGCTGCCCAAGAGTCGGGACGTGGCCCGGGACGCCGCCGGCTGTGACGAGGCCGAGGAAGGGGAGCGCGGTCAGAGAGAGATGCCCAACCACCTGAAGAAACAGTTTGAGGCAATTGTGGCCACAGACCCCTGCATCCGCTCAGCCCTGAAGACAAAGAGCTGCTGTGGCACTTCAGGCATGAGTGTATGCGTGACCCCAGGTAGTTTTTCTATTCATTTCTAGTCTATATCCACAACGTTCCACTTCCAGGATTGCTCTGGTGTCTCTGGAAATTCCGGTGGATTCTCTTCATTTCGGCCAGATGACGTTACCTTTCTCTTTCTTTGTGTTGGCGTTCTAAACTTGGGTGGATTTCTGAGGACTATGGTTAACTGCTCGTCAGATCTCTGCAGGGTAAATCCAGACAGCAAGCTAGACTACCTGTCCAATCTGAGTTTTCTGTTGCACGACAAAAACAACCTATAAACTACCTATTTTGCAGCGCCGCCCAAGACCATTGTGATTGGTTTAAAGAAATGCCAATAAACCAGAGCACATTTTCTCCTATACCGGAATGCTGTGTGAACTTTCCAGACCGGAGGAAAGTCTGGCAGTGTGAGACAAATTTATTTCCAAAGAAAATGGACTACTAAATGAGAAATCACAAAAGATTGTAATTGCCAATAGGCCTGCACAATTAATTGTTACATAATCGTGATCTTGATTCACCCTGTTCACGATTTAAATCTTTAAATAACTTTGATTAAAAAAAGAAAAAGAAATTATATATATATATATATATATATATATATATATATATATATATATATATATATATATATATATATATATATTATGACTTTGATTCTTATTTAATTCTAGGAGCCGACTGCATCACAAACACTACTACTTTCCTCTGTGAGTTTTAAACATAGACTGTATAAAATAGGTTTTAAAGCGTAATGCTCTCCCTTCTCTTCATTTAGGCCTCTATGTCTACAGGTTTGTGGTGATGAGCAATGTGCTATAGGTGCCAAAAGAAAATCTGTTTGGTACTGCCAATTTGATTTGTTTTGTCATTGTCAAGAAAATCGTGGCAGAGAATTGTGACATCAGTTCTAAGCAAAAAAATCGTGATTCACATTTTTTCCCAAATTGTGCAGACCTAATTGCCAATTAAGTAACACTTTCAAGGAATTTGCCTTGGTGGTTTGGTACATACATAAACAAACGTATGCAACATCAATATGAAATTGTAGTGGCAATCTTAGATTGAACAAAAACAAATTCATTCCGGGGAACAAATCTTACGCAGAGATAAAAACCTTTTTTTTGTCCAGGCAAAGATTGCATGTTGTGAGCTTTATTGGCAAACAAACATTTTAACAAAGGAACAATGGTGTCTCAAGGCTCTAGGATAAAAAAAAACACCAGCCCTCCCCGGGGTTTTCTGCTGCATCCCTCTCGCTCATACATTGAGACTTCACCTGTTGGCTCAGGCTGTGTGGTACTTTCAAAATAAAAGCACTAGCAGATACTTAACCAAAATAAAGATAGAAACGATACAATCAAACTTCTGTAGCTGTAAAATTAAAAAAAAACAGGTATTTATAAAATAAATTTGTAAATAGTTAACTGTTAAATATAACAAAACAATGAATAGCTCCAACAGAAATAAAAAATAAATACAGAAATAAATATATACAAAATTGCTGATATGTGTTGTGCAAAAATATATAGTGTGTGTGCAAATGGTGGGTGTATAGTCCAGAATGTGGGTTATGTAAATGTTATATTCAGGGTTCCCAGAGTTATGGAGAACCTTGAAAAGTCATGGAATTAGTAAAATCCTTGCAAGTTATGGAAAAGTCATGGAATTTTGTTATTTGATAAAATTAATTGTTACAGTCAGTAATCTTCCGTGGATAACCTTCCACTTTATTATTTTCTGTAGCTGTTGACTGATGCAGCTCTAATTCAATCTCTAATTTTTAGAGATTGAAAAAAGTTTTCATATAATAATTTAATTTGGTGTAAATTATACTATACAGGTACGTTTGTGTTATACGTTGTGAATGTTGAATGGAAATTGTATTGTTGGTCCTTTAAAAAGTCATGGAAAAGTTTTGAAATTTTCTCCATGAAAATGTGTGGTAAACCTGTAATTATTATAATTATTGTGTTTATGCTCTAATTGTCTCTTCTTGACTTCCTGTCTTCAGGGCCTATCCAAAGCTCCTGGGTTCAGTCAGGTGGGGGAAACAGGAAGATGTTTTGGCAACACACCGCCTGTTGGAGCGCAGCAGTGCGTGGGACAGCAGGTAAAAGGGTGTTTGCAGTGCCACTACATGTGTCTGTCCTTTGTAGCGTCAGTGTCCCATCACGTGTCCTCATGTTGTCCCTGTCCAGTGGTCTGGACGTTGGTCTGGCCATGCAGCTGCTGGATTGCCACTACTCGGATGCTCAGGTTCGCTCAATGGCCGTCAGGAAGCTGGAGACGCTGGAAGATGACGATGTGCTCAGATACCTTCTGCAGCTCGTACAGGTGT